>CM053784.1:596475368-597062868 GCA_028749045.1 Cupressus sempervirens | reverse complement strand
AATGTCCCTCCATATGAACCAGTACTAATCACACAAACTGCTCTCTATTGCTCTATCAGCTGAAACATCATACAATTAAATGACAATTTTAGAATTGCTCTCTATTGGTCTACCTCCCTACCTATGTCCATGTCTCTCTATGTGTGGCTATATATATGTATGTATGTATGTATGTATGTATGCATGGTGTGTGTATGCATGTGTTTGTGTGTATGCAAGCTTCTGTAGACATCATTTAAGCACTAATATGCTACTTTGTTTTTAATCAACTTGTAGAAAGACATTACAAAATATAACACATTACAAAATATAGCAAAACAAGGTTTTACCAGTTCTATTGGGCATAGACGATGATGTTTGCATGATCCTTTTTGCTGATAATGCAGTAGACAATAGTGGACCGCCAACTGAAGGAGGAGTCTGCACTTCATCATGAGCTAAAGAATAGAATATTGTTAGCAAAGACATTTGAAATGGATAAATATCAAATGGGATACTAGTGAGAAACATCCATAGAAAAAAAGGTAAGTGTTATAATGTTGATCAAAACAAACAAAGTGTTACTTACACAAAGGCCAATGTCATGTAGATATGATGCCCGTATTTTAGATTGCATTTGATCAGTGATCATTGTAGCTTTTTCCTATCATTTGTGACATCAAATATTCGTATACTTTCATCAAAATAACTCCAAAGCCATAAAGAAAAGAACATAATAATAGGACATTTGTTTCTATATTAACATTAAAATTTACAATAATTAATGTTTACCTCTATTGAAAGTGTCTGAGATGGTGCATCCATATCGCCCTATGAAAAAAATTAGCAAGTCTTAGAAATCAGTAGTGAAATTAAAGTAATTGACTTACCAAAAAAAATATTAATAATAAAGTAGATTGTATATGTAAATCATTTGTCTTAAGTTAAAAATTTAGCGTAACTAATGTTTATATCTAAAAAAATATTTGACATGTTCTACTTAATGTTTATATGTGCACATATGGTTTGGAAAGAAATATTTGGTCATACAAGACCCTATCATAGTTGACATTGATCATATCTGAAGATTTCATTGATCATCATGATCTTAATCCATGTCATCATCATCATCATCATCATCATTGTCGTTGAACTTGTCACTTTGATTGTCATTGTCACCACCACCATCTTCATCACCATCATCATCCTCTTGATCACTATCATCATCATGACCATCATCACCATGATCATCACCATCTTCATCACCATGATCATGATCATCATTAGCATCATCATCATCATTATCACCATTATCATTAGCATGACCAAAATCATCACCATCTTCTTCTTCTTCATCACTAGGTAACTATTGTTCCTGATAATCATTTACTTCCTCTTGTGCTTCTTCAATATCTTCTTCTTCGATCATATTATACTTTACTGGCCTTCATCTTGGGCCATGTCTAACAAAAAATGACCAGCCTAGTTTGTCTTGAACACCAAAGTAAAACACTTGCTCTCATTGACTTGGAAGAACATAGGGCTCATCTCTGACTGGCTCAAATGACCTTGTATTAATCATAGTAAATCCACTGTCGTGTTCAATAATAGTCCTATTGGGATCATTTCGATTCAGTTGTAACCTAAACCATTTGATGAAAAATAGAACTGTTTTGAATGAATAAAAGTTGCACTCAAGTATATCATCCAAAATGCCATAGTATCAATTTTCAGATTGTTGAGGATGTATGTCAGTTCTAGATAAAATATTGGTGATCGCAAAGACAACACTTATCTCAGAATTACATGTTTTCTTCGTTTCATCTAACTTTTTTGTGCAAAATTTATAGCCATGGTAGTACATAGCTTTGTGGTGTTTGACCTAAAATTATTCAAACATGTCAAGAATCTTCTCATTGATCTATGAGTTGATATTAAACTTATGTCTCATGATTAGTAATCTTATGCATACCTTTGTATCTCTTAAGCCATATATTAGATCAAGTACCATTGGCGTAACATTGGGATCTCCATTACAATGAGCTTCTTTAACCAATGATGCAACACCATCCCATTTTAATGAGCAACCATTTTCTTGAGACTATTCAATCCACACTGTCAGCCAATCAAGATTGTTTGCAATGTATAAGTGTAGTGCATCCCACTCATGACCAACTATAAAGAAGACAATTACACTAGTTATAAATAACTTATATATATTGATGATGGATAAGAATTTTTAAATTACAAAAAAAAAACTTATAATTACCTGTCACCCTCCTCAATCTACCTTTCTCCATCAGGTACTCCCCTTTGAATTTGTCATTATAGTTGGGATCCCAAATGCGATCTACATGGATACCTGCTAAAAACTTTGGAAGATATTCACTGATATACACCATGGTCTGGTATATCAGATATCTCTCTATCATAGAACCCTCAAGACATGCTCTTTTTTGAACCAAGCCCTTCATAAATTTCAAGTGCCTCTCAACCATCCACATTGATCTAGCTTGTACAGGTCCACACAATTCAATCTCCTCAACTTGATGTATGAGGTAGTGTTCTTGAGCATTGAAAAATGTTGGAGGTAAACACTTTTGCATTTCACACATAAGCTATGGAATTTTTGTCTTCCAATATTTTATATCTTTTTTTATCAATTTCTTTAGATGATAACCACCTAAAAGAGATTCAACATGCAAAAACACATAGAGGACATTTCAAATAAAATTATACAATAGATTTCAAATAAAAAGCTACAAATCTAAGAAAAAACACTCTTCTAACCTCATGTATTTTCCAAGATCATATATATCTTTTTTATTATTGTTGTCAAACTATTGTGGAAGGGATAGAGGTAGGACGAACTGTAATCATTAAAAAATGATCATTTCAATATATTATTAAATAATGCAACTGGTACTACATTCAATCTTACAAATATACTGTAAATAGAAAACATGACTTACCTTAAGAAAGGTATGCCAATCATGTGTCTTCAACCCTAGCCCAAAATCACCTTTCTTTGATAGAAGAGTGCTTATATTTGTAGCAAATCCTGTTGGAAATTTTGTTTTTTTTATGACTTCTTTTAATGCATCACTTTGTTGCTCCGTTAATAACCAAGGAAGGGCACTTGTATTTATGCGGTCTTCATTCCTATTTGATTCAATTAAAAAATTTAGTGCATGATTAGATTCATGAATGTCGGTACAAATTTTAGCAATTTGTTCTCTATCATGCCTTCCATCCAACATTTTCCATAGTGTCTCTGTTACATTCTTTCCAATATGCATAGCATCAAACAAATCACGATTGGGAGATCCTTGTAGTATGGTAACCTACTAAATTGAGTAGGATAACTTTTCATTCCTCTAGGAAGTCATTCATTGATGCCTTGACGACCTTCACAAGCATCAGTTATGACATTAGTAAATATAAAACAATATCAAAATACAAATTGTAAACTTCGGATGACCAATTGGACATTACCTCGATGATTTAGTCGATCGTATTCCAACTTCCATAAATGAGGTGTCATTCTTCATGGCCTTGATGATGTCTCTTCTTTCCCATTAAAAAGATGTTTTTCAGAAATTTGATACTTATGATTATGGTGGAGAAAGTGTCTAAACTCATCAAACACTTGATTTCCTAAACTTCTCGAATGACGACATTTCATCTTCAGACCACAAACTGGACATGCAAATTTTCCTTTTGTCTAAAGACCTAAAAGATCATGTATAATTGGATCATGTACAATGATCACACATAACTTAAGCATTTGATAGTAATGTGTAACCACTATAACATACCAAAAATATGTAATCTTAACAATATAACATACCACAAAAATGAGTTAGCCCAGGGGCATCATGTATTGTCCATACAAGCATTGCATGGAATTGAAATTGTCGATGTCCTATTGGTCTAGAGATGTCATACATAGTGATGTCATTCCATAACTTCAACAGCTCGTCAATTAGGGGCTCAATATACACGTTCATATCTTTAACTTGGTATTTACCTAGCAATTGAATGAACATAAACATTACGTAATTATTATAAGCATTTTCATGCACTATTTATAAATTAATTTAGATAACTATAAAATAAAAAAATACCTAGCACAATCCTTGACAACATTATGTGCTCCCTCTTTATGGACATCCAAGGAGGAATGTTATTGTTAATAAAAAAAATAGGCCATACTGAGTAAATAGATCTCATATCTCCATATGGATTGACACTGTCCGCCACCAATAAAAGTTTCAAATTACAAGGTTCTTCTTTAAAGTGTGACCATGTTTCTTCTATCTCTTTAAATGCAGAACCATCAGTAGGCATTCACATAATGTCATCCTAACTTCTATTGCGTGCATGGTAATCCATAAATTGTGCCAAGCTAGTGCATCTGAATAACCATTCAAGACGTGGAATAATGGAAATGTACCGAAGAACCTTCTGAGGCACTTTTTTTGTTATTTGATCTGACCGATATCTACTAACATGACAATTAGGGCATTTTGTTGCAAATTCATGTTGTTTATGATATAGAATGTGATCATTGGGACATGCATGTATTGTCTGATACTTCATTCCAATCTAATCCATAATGTTAGATAATTCTCGATACGAACGAGGCAAAATGTTTGATGGTAGTAACAAAAACTCACTAATCAACCTACAACAACAAATATGCATTGTTAATATAATGAATAGTAATTGTATGCTAACATTGAAGATGAAAAAAATGACATACCTTAGCATATGTGACATTGCTACATTGGATATACTATTCATAACCTTTAAGTTCACCAACAACACTATAGCCGACAGTAGAGTTGTTTGGGAGCCTTCGTATAAGGGCTCATATGCCTTCTCAAGTAAAGGTATATCAAGACCATATTCATCATTATTATCAAATTCGCTAGTACCATCATTGTGAGTCTCTTCATCACTTGCCTCAATACCATCTTCTTCAATCATGTCCTTTGGCACATTATCATCTTCTTCCATGGGAGTATTATCCTCAGCTTGGATATTCACACCTCCATGTTCCTCCAATAGGAAATCCACATTCAGCAATGGACAAAAATCGTGGCCCCCTTCAACATGACCATATTGTCTACAATGACTTTGGGTTGTTGTGATTAGAATTCTTCGATTCTTTAAGCCCTTACACTTTTTGAAAGGACAATAACATTTATCAATTTTTCTTCAGAACTAAGCCCACAATGCAACCATTGTCTCATTATTTTGTTCTGGGTTCATATTGTAGGGCATGGTCTTTCTTTACAGGAAAATATACCTACACATAAATTGACAATGTTGTGATTAATGTTTATATCTGCACATATGGTTTTTGTTAATTAATATTTTCAAATGTAACTAAAATTATTACAAACATATCAAAAAGGACTTTCATAGGGTCTTATTACATCAACTATTCTAACATGGTCATGCTGGTTATCTTGAGACCTTAATGTCTTCTCATGCCTTCAACCTTGACCTTGATGCTCTTGCATCATTCTCCAAAGGATCAAGGAAAGTTGGATCATCATGGAATTGAGTAGGCAAACCTTTTAGGAAGTTGCAATACTTCAACCTTGTAAGTGTCACGTCAATGCAATGGGTACTAAACAAAAAATTTAAATTGATGAGAAATAGTTGTTATGAATTCAAATTGTAAGCGTCACCTTAATGCATTGGGTATTAAACAAATAATTCAAGCTGATGAGTATGGGTTTTTATGAACCACAACTCATGAAATATGCATTAAGTCCATACCTATTGTTTACAATGAGTATGGGTTTTTTTTATAAGAACATACCTATTGTTTATAGATAGTAAGTTTCTATATCCTCTAAGAAATTTATTATGTCAAATCAACATACCCAACATCTAGCAGATAAATGTGCAATACAATGTGTGCTATTCACATTAAATTGTACAAAAATGATCCCTCAATTGAGGACAATGTATCTTTTAATGAGTACATCAGATATGTTGGTCTGATTTTTTGTGAATCAAATTTTCTTAGGATCATAAAAAAAATCAAATGAGAAGTTTCTGATAAGTCATAGGGCTTTAGGTTTTGGCATAGTATATTTTGATACCTTTGAAAAATCTGTGAAAAGCCTTAGGTTTGTCCTTTTAAGTTTTTTCTGGCGTGAAAATTTAAAAAAAGAAAAAGAAAAAACAAACAATAAGGAGTGAATATTCTTGTCCCGCTTGCTTGATCACCGTCATTAAGTCTTTTGAAAAAGGGGTTTTAATCTTGCTGTCTGATCTGATTTGAATCTACAGTTGTTGCATGTTCGCTATGGCAAGGTGCTCATATGTTACACATAGTGAGGTAGCGACCATCAGAGAATTATGTGATACTAAAAAGTGGAGTCTGGTGCCGTAAAATGTGTTGGCGAGAAGATCTATTGACCATGTACTATGTCCCAGACTAGTCAGTTTCAAGAAGAAAGGCATGTGGAAATATTTGCAAGTGGTGTCACCGAAGTTTAATTTTATCCAGCAATTTGCCAAGTTGCTAACTGAAAACACTTGTGACTTGCCGATGGTGATATAGAAAATGCCCAAATTTTCCAAAGATGACATCTTTATGAAATCAAAAGTAATTTTGAGGATCCTGAGGAAGATATGCTACACATTTCACTTTTATCCCTCTGTAGGTTATTGTCTTTTGTAGTTTCTTTTTTTGGGTGTTGTTTTTAAAGTGCTTACCAGAACTCGCCATATCGCTAGCTAGATTTGTGGTTTTTATGCTAGTAGTGATGTAGCAATTGCTCAAAAAATGGTAATGTAATTGAAAAATTGTCAAAGGTGGGCCCCGATAAGGCTGAGCTATGTAGATCAAATTACATGGTGGCGTCCTGTTGAAATATCTTTGAGCCAAAAAACTTTGATTTGTTGGAGCTCACCATGTCACTAGTTAGGTTATTTTTTGCCAGTAGTGACATAGCGACCCACCTAAAAGTCATAAACATAGCTAGGCCTAAGACATGTGATATCATCAAGAGATTTAAAAATATATATGTGCCAACATGTTGAGCCAACTCAGTGACAGCAGTATCATGGACCCACTTCCCATGTATAAAGTACAAAGATTTTTGATCATGAGATCGAGCCAAGATCAAAGGCCATCGTTAGCTCACTATGAAGAAGTGCTTGGAAGTTATGTATAGCGAGTTCGCTAGTGGTGGCCCACCACTGTTGCAGTAAATTGCTAATCGCAAGATCAAATCTAGATCGACGATGCTCGTTAACTCGCTATGAGGAGATGTGCAATAAATAAGTATAGTGAGTTAACGAGCAAGGGACCCACCATTGTGTTCTTAAAGGTTGTTTCAATTATCTACAACACGATTAAGGTAAGATCAGTGGTTATCGCTAGCTCACTATGGAAAGGTGCTTGAGAGTTATGTATAACAAGTTAGCGAGTTGATGACACGTGTCCATGGTCATCTGTGGGCCCAGTTTGAAGTGCCAACCTTGAAGGAAAGGTACAAATGGAGGTATTTCATTGGTTTGACTACCAATGTGTTAAGAAGAAAGCTGAGTTAGCCTAGTTTTCATTCCCAAGTCGTAGGATTTTTCATGGATCAACGGCACAAGTTTAAAAAAGGAAATGCAACACCACTCTATTTTTGTTTGCTGCACATTTATGATAAATGAAAGCTTCGCGTGTGGAAAAAATAGAGTATAATATAGAAGATTTTCATTAATTCTAGTTCCACGTGAACAAAGATTGCAGATTTTTTGAGCACAAGAGCCTATTGATTTCATCATGTTAAGCTTGGTAAGAAGGTGAAAACTATTCCTTAGTTGTTCGAGATCAATTACAGAGGTTCAAAGAAGAAAAAGTTCAACAAGTCAAGTAAGTACTCATGCTATAACCTCTGTGGCATTCTACTTCTCTCAATACTGTCAAAATGCCTCCTAAGAAGCCATTTTATGGGCAAATTAACTATATGGATAGGAATATCCATGATGATTTATTAGAATTACTTCTAGAGTCTACTGTAGAGCTTGCACAAGTTAAACAATTGATTTACTTAAACCCTAGGCTTAAAATTGTGTATGGCCTGTATGACAAGGGGAATTGGGTAAGGGATGCAACAACTACTCAAATTGGTCTTATCCTATTTAAAAAGTGGTTTTTAGAAAGGAAGTTGTTTGCCCCGCATGCTAATGTCTCAAATTTTGATTTGGGAAAGTTAGTAGTCCCAAGTGTTTTCATGGATTATGATTTTCTTGAAGCCATTGCTAAGAATTATGACCAAGCCATTAGGGTTATAAGAAGAAAGGATGGTGTGCCTCTAGTCTCGATTACTCCTGAAGAAATTAGAGAGGTTTTTCACCTAGAACCATTATCAAATTACCATGTGCAAATCAATCTGCTAGAATTAGAGAATGAATATAAAGCAAAGAAGGATGTAATCAGGGGTGGTGCACTGAGAGCACATATTGGTACAATAGGAACTTTGCCAATACTTACTACAGCCTCTAGAGACCCTTTTAAGAAGAGTCCTTTTACTTCACATGCTGTAGAGATATACAGGACCTTATGCCAAGTTTTTGGTGAAGATGAGCAAGAACTTATGCCCATTGGTTTCATGCACATGATGGTTGAGATTTCTTCCTTTGATGTAGATGTTTTTTTTTATTTTGCTTCCTTTTTGGCTGAAGAAATTCACATTGGTTTAGTTGGGATTGCGAAGGGCAAGGTGGAAAAAACTTTCACTACTCTCTATTAATGCATATGTTTTTGTTCAAAGGAGTGACATATTTTGGTAATGAGATGGAACTAAACAGAGAGGAGAATGGGGCAACACTGCTAGTCTAGTTGTGGAGTGTAGATATGACCTGGGATGCAAGTAATGCTAGTTTTGTCAGATTTGATAGATATTTTGCTTCTAAGCTAAGGTGCCTTATATTGAGTGACAATCCCAGAATCCCTAAAGCACTAATGAGTCTCATTAGGCCTATGGATAATCCCCATGACTTGAAAGTTTCACTTAATTGGGGAGATATCATCCCTTACTCTATTTCTACTATTTTTAGAATATATGGTTTTAAAGGGAGTCCTCATGTTTTTCCTTACCAAGTACCTTTGAAGGTAGGAGTGGCTGAAGTTTTGTGGTAGTTAGGGGGAGTTGAAGAAATGTTTTTGTTGAAAAGGCAATTAGGGTCAATTTTCCCTACCTACACAATGGCCCATTAGTTTGTGATTACAAAAGGGGGATGACTCTTTTTGCATAAAATTTTGGAGCAATATATGATGGTTGTCTCTCATCCCCATTTTTTTGATTCTGAGGGATTTTTCAATCAGATGTTGAGGCATAAAATCAAGTTGGGACCAGTCAAGCATGATTCTTATTATCTAGAGGACATTATAAGGAATGAATTCTCATTGCAGAAGTAGGAAACTAAAAAGGAAAAGTGGAGAGTTTATTCTCGAGTCTTAGAATTCATTCATATTTTTTATAATAAATATGATCCTTTAGATAATGTTCTTACAAAGGTTGACAAAATAAGTAAACTCATGAATACCTTCCCTAAAATAATGGAAGTCATGAATGAAAAGAAAGAAATTTTTATTGATTCCTATCCTAATAAGGCAAGAGAGGTCATAAGGAGATTGGCTTTCGCCCCAAATGTGGGAGCTAGTAAAATAATTGTACAAAAGAGGCTTGGGTATACTATAATTAAGAATAAAAGGGTTTCTATAGATAAGGGCAAACAAATAAAAGGATCCACTAGTATAGCCCAAGAGGAGAGACCTGATGAGCCTAGTCATAATAGGCAGAAGGTAATAATAGAAGAAAGGCCTCAAATTGAGGAATATTTTCCCACTTAGTCCCCTTTGAGGATTGGAGAAGAACATCTCACTAGTGAACAGATCGAACAAATGGGATCATAGGGAGGTATTTTATTTACTCAAGAAGAATCAAATGAGGGTAACCCTCCAGAACCTTCCCTCCCAAGTTTGGATCTAATTATAGTAGATTATAGTGGCAGGGAATTGGACCTTGTGTTAGAGCAGGCAAGTTATAAATTTTTGACTGATGATAGTTTTTTTAAATTTAGGGCTTTTCAGTAGTTTGCATGGAGGGAAAACGTGAAATTTTTTTAGGAGAAATGTAAAAAGATGAAAACAAAGCATCCAAAAATGGAAGAAACTTCCATTCAGAACCAAACTAAAGAAGAAATGATAAAAGAATTGTAGAATATAAGCCCTAAGGAAGGGAGGAAAATGGTCAAGGCATCTAACATTTTATTGTTGCCAAATTGGGATATTGTTGATGCTTTAGTTTTTAGTTCTATTTCAAATAAATTGACTTTACAAGACCAGAATAAAGAGAACTTTCAAGGCACTGCATTCGTTGAAGATCAAGTTGCATTGGTCAGTTGGTAACTAAGAAGAGGATCCAGAGCCACATCATCACAGTCAGATGACTCTGGCTTGATGCGAAGCTTAATTGTGAGAAGAGTTGTTGATACCTCACATGTGCAGATAGCATCTTGGAATGTGGAATCTTCCAAGTTTCTTTTGGATACTACAAAGAAGGAGGAATAGGCCATGTCTGAGTTATAGGGTAAATATGAAAAACTTCTTGAGGCCTATAATAGGGAGGTAAAAAGGAGAATTGAACTTGAAAACAAGCTAATGTGGAAGTCCACAAGGCCAAGAATAACATACCCCCATCCTCCAGTGGAACCTTTTAAATCCACCCCCCTTGTAGAACTACCAAACACACCTCAAAGGCCAGAATATTATACAGCTGAGGATTTTGAAGAAGAAAAAAATAAGCTATGGGCTTTAGATGTAGAGTTAAATACGCAATATGAGGATAAGCTTAGAAATGCTCTAATGTATTTGGTAGATAAGATTGAATGGCCCTTGTTTTTTGATTAGTTGGCAAGAGTAATAATTATATGGGAGCAACTGAAAACCCATGATGAAATCCTCAAGCCTATTGTTAACAAGTGGAGAAAAAGGGAAAAGAAATAACCCTTTTGTGTTATTCAGTTATAAGGTCTTCAAATGACCATATTGAAAAATTATATGATATTGCTAATGACTTGAAAATTTTTTATCATAGGAGAGTTGCTTTGCAACTGAAAATTGTTTCTTATTTGAATAAATACAAGAATCAAAAAATTTATATGTTTCCTTGTGCTTTAGATAGAAAGAACCAATTGAAAAATAAGGATGAATGGAGTAAAGAACTGGATGACCTTTTCTGCATAAGGATAAATAAAGTTGTTAATGAAAAGGGGCATGCCTGGTGGGCCACCACGACAGAGGAATTGGTTAAAGTCCAGTTTTTTTTTTAATTCTTTGAGGCAAGAATTTTTTGGTTTTGAAAAGGAGACTGATTATATATTAAAGAAACAGGATGATATCTTGCGGTTCAGCTGGCCGAATGACATACAGTTTAACACATGGATGGCAGATATTCCTTCGGATTGGTAGTTGGAGGAAGGTAGTTCAAATAATGATAGGGAACAGGAAGATGAGGTGCAAGTCATTGACACATTAGCACCAAAATTGAAGGAAGAAGAAAGTGAAAAGGAAATAGTGCCTGCTCAAGGTGAAAGCAGTGAAAACCCACAAGAATAAACTGATCTAAAGGCATCACAAGATCACCCCTCATTGGCTAGCCTAGCAGCCATGTATTCTGAGGATCGAGAAAAATGAGAGATAAATTAGAAGTTGATAAGTACAATAGTAACAGGAACGAGCCTACCTAAAAGAATATTTGATACACCTGGCATTCTATTGTGACCTTTTTGTATTTTGTGTAATGTTTTGTTCCTTGGACACCTCTCAATCACATTTGCCCTTTTCTTGTTGCAACTCATATCTATATAAATGAGTTTTCAAGGCATTGTGATGGTCTGAGACTTGTGTAATTTTTTTTTTTCTTTCAAGAAGAGTACATATACAGTCAGTCCAATAGTATGCAAGGGTTTTAAGTTTTCTTCCATTGTAATTTTTGATAAGAAAATTGAAATGACAAAAATGGCAATCTATTCTTGGCATTCAATTGATTTTCTATTGGTTTTTGTATTAGTCATATGAAAAGGATAATACAACAGGGTATTTACACTATATATGTGTGCTAAAAGGAAGTATTATGTGTATGATCAAGAGTTGTATGCTATTGTTAAAGCCTTGAATAAGTGGAGACATTATTTGATTCCTAAGGAGTTTATGCGGTATATTGATCATAAAGCTTTATAGTATTTGGGAAGTCAATATAAGTTGAATCAAAGACATCTGAAGTGGGTTGCATACTTGCAGATTTTTACATTTGTGATCAAGCATAGGAGTGGAGTTACTAATCGAGTTGCTAATGCATTGAGCATAAGATATTCTTTGATGATCGAGATGAAGGTTGAAGTTATTGGTTTTGATGAAATGAAGGAATTTTTTGATACTACCCCTATTTTTCTAAGGTGTGGAGAGAGTTCGGAGCACCAAATCTATCAAATCAAATAAGTAAGTATGACGAGTATTTCATTCAAGAAAGTATATTGTTCAAAGATAATTAGTTGTGTATACCGAGAAGTCTTATAAGAGTTAATTTGATTAAAAAAAAACATTTTGGTGGTTTGGATGGACATTTTGGAATTGATAAGACATTGAGTTTTCTTTTTCTTAAGGATAAGTTATATCAACAAAATATTTATAATGATGTGTAGAATTTTGTAAGGATTTGTGGAATTTGTCAAGTTGGAAAAGGAGTAAGTTAGAATACTAGTTTTTATATACCTATTTTTCTTCTTGAGAAAGCTTGGAGTGACATTAGTATGAATTTTGTTCTTATATTACCTAAGATAGCAAGAGGGTATGATTCCATATTTGTTGTTTTGGATAGATTTTCTAAGATGAAAAATTTCATACCATGTAAGAAGACATGAGATGTTGTGCATATTGCTAAGATTTTCTTCAAAGATATTGTTAGATTGCATGGATTCCCAAAAAGTGTTATTTCTAACAGAGACTGTAAGTTTTTTGGTTACTTTTGGAGGACTTTATGGAAGAAGATGGGTATTGAGTTGAGATTTAGTTCTACATTCCATCTACAAATAGATGGAAAGACAAATGTTCTAAATAGAAGCTTGGGCAATTTTTTGAGATGTTTATTTGGAGTTAAGCCAAGTGATTGGGATATTGTATTGGCACAAGATGAGTTTGCATATAATAATTTTGTGAATAAGAGTACAAAAAAAACATGTTTTGAGATTGTTATTAGAATGTAACCTAGAGGTATATCAGATTTGAGGGATGTTGCTAGTGAAGAGAAGAGAAAAGGGGAAGAATTTTTTGATTTTATGAAGTCTTTTCATGAAGAAGTGAAGTTCAAGTTGGAAAAAAGTAATCAAAAGTATATAGTGAATGTTGATAAGTCTAAGAGACATCATGTTTTTGAAGTTGGTGATGAGGTGATGATTCATTTTGTTAAGGTTGTAGCTTCTGTCAGATTGATTTGATCGTAAAACATCTTTAAGAAAAATATCCTATATATTTTATATGTAATGTAATATATTTTTTATATAATATACATTATATATTATTATATAATAATATAATAACATATTACATATATTCTTAAAGATGAGTTATACATATAGTTATTTATATTATTAATATAATGATGATTAAGTATAGAGACATGTCTCCTCCTCTCATATTTATATGAGATCCAAATCTGCATTTTGAAATCATTAATAACATTGGCAATGTTATTACATTTATAGAAAATGATCCATGTTACTCAACATGGTATCAAAGACTAACTATAAATGCAAGAAAATAAAAGAATACCTTGAATATTCTAAGCATCCTTTCTAGACTTCCCATCCAACTCACAAGTGTGTGAACTCAAGGATGCTTAGGAGTGCTTCACTACAAACTACCTTAAAGGATGTTCAGTGCAATATTCTATATGAAGAAAAAACCCATTTTTTTCAATACAAAGCTCTAGTAAATGGATGGACAATGAACCACTTTCTTGTTCCTCTAAGAAGAGGGTTCCTTTAATATATTTTTTAATGAATAATATTGGATCTCTACAATTGAGGTCCACAAAGGTCTATCTCCAACATTTACAGAGAGTATCGTGGCAGCGTTGGTGTGTTGCAACTTGACATTATGCATCATATTGTGGGTTAGAAACAAATGAATACTCATACCAAATGAATCCCAGTGGAAGATTGACACCAAATGGATTGCAGTGAAAGACCCTCACCTAATGATTGTAATGGGATGTGAAATGAATAAGGGATTAACATATATATATATATATATATATATATATATATATATATATATATATATATATATATATATATATATATATATATATATATATATATATATAATGGGTCTCTGCTAATCACACACACTAGTAGCAGATGTAGATTAACAATATGTAGAGTGGAAAGCAATAAGAATCACTCTAAAAACTCTACAAATTTTCTCTATTCTATATAAACCAAGATGATTCCTCTACATAAATATTATCATGCTCTCTGATTGAATATGATGTAGAAAATCCTTATTTCATGCACTCCTATCACTCATTTAGATGATGTATTAGTTCCTCCTATAGTATGAGAGACACATAAGCATGAATCATTTTACTCTCTGGCTAGTTATAAAATAAGTGATGTGTCATCATTAATCTTTTTAGTAAAGACAAGGGGAGGCCTTCTAACTATAATAATTGATATTGATGGTGAAAATCAAGGCATATTAAGGTACTTGGATTGGACCCATTTAAGGGTTTGGTGTTATATTCACATCATGTACATCATTCAAGTTTGCATGTTTGACTAGTCCTTATCACCTAGAATATAAGCATTCGGGCATATAAATTAAAAAAAGGTAGACCATTCTAAAAGTGACCTAAGTGTATATATGTTAGTAGAAAAGTACACTAGGTGTTTAACTAGGTGGTGTGGCCATACATGAGAAGGAAATAAGTTAGACACATTAAAGGTAAGTAGGTATAAATTCATAATTTATTGCTAATGATCATTCCCATTCCTATTTCTATTTAAATTTTTGCTAATGTCATGTGTGGGAGTATATATATTAACATATATATATCTTGTGCTTAATATATTCTATAAATTAATGAAAATGGAATATATGCATATATATTCAAAGTATATATTCTTATTTATGTTTTTGGAAAGATCTTTATTATGCCAGAAATAGATAATACTGAGAGGGGGGGTGGTGAATCAATATTCTACAATCTTTTGTGCACAATGAGATATTGTTAGTTACTTTCTAACTCGCATATGGAAGTAAATCATAATTGTTAAATAGTAAATATAAACATGCACATAGAGAACTCATAACACCATTATTTTTTAACTAGGGAAACCCTGGCCAAGGGAAAACCCTAGTGGGGATAGTACCCACTAGATGATTCACTAAACAATAGGATCCTATTAAGGGTATTGACACTATTAGGAGTCTATGAAGTACATACATTATTTCAAGTCCTTGATAGAGGACTAGGCCTTGTTAGAATCCCCAACCCTATTAGGAGTTGCTACAACCTTGTTAGGAGTTGGTATAACTATTACACGCAAGAATATCTCACTGCCCTAACATGCAATTATACAATTCAATTCCTTCACAAAATAGGTATACATACAATACTTTCTTGGCTACTATAACTCAAAATTGCTCTGATCTTACATCAAATTTCACATCACATAAAACTTGTAGATATTTCTCATAATAGTTTGTATGTCACATCTAATCACACAAGTTCCTCCTTCTCTACGCAATACAAGATCTTTACTTATACCTTTCACATTAACAAAACTCTGCACTGGCAACCTTCATGTCTTCACATGCTTGACGTAATATAAAATAACTTATGGAATAATATCCACATATTCAGCTCAACATAACTTAGTAATTATTTTGTAACCAAAATAATTCATTAAGTCATACAACTTTGTTTACTGCTATACTATGTTTTGCACTATTAAATACCCACACTTTTAATCTTACTATAACTTGTGTCATACTATTCATACACATCTATGCAATGGAAAACATCATCATGATAGTTTCATGAAGCTTTCCTCAACTACACATAAGATAACTCTCAACACATCATCCATACTCTTAAGATCTATTCTCTGAATTGCTGCAAACTATTTAATACTTAAACAATTTCTATCTTTAAATGCATAAATGAAATGTTGAATGTATGTTTCCATAAATGAAAACCATCAAGACATATAGCTGACCATATTTCCAATAATCTCCTCCTTTGGCATCGATGGAAACATTTGGGAAAAGTTTTCTAAGTCCCAAAATGATATCATACATAACAAAAACAAATAAAAGTAACTATACAAAAATTGCCTTCAGAACATAACAATTTTAGCTCTCTCTCTCTCTCTCTCTCTCTCTCTCTCTCTCTCTCTCTCTCTCTCTCTCTCTCTCTCTCTCTCTCTCTCTCTCTCTCTCTCTCTCTCTCTCTCCTATAATAAAAAAAATTGGTTAGATAGTCCTGTAAAACATTGGTTAGATAGTCTTGTGGCTACTTATTTGGCTTCCTCTTCCTATTTAGTTTATAAATCTAGCAATTGTATTCATCCTATGTCTATGTATAAATGTTAGAAAACCTTAGTACCTTTGGATTAAAGGTATATCCTATCATTAAATTCATTGCAAATATATAAATGATGGAGCTATACCTCTTAATTTAGAGGATAGTTATCAATCAATGATAACTGATCCAACTATTAGTCTATTTTGTCTTTCGTAGTTGGGTAAGTTGAGTTCTCTTTTATTTTTCTATCCAAAGGATAAATCTATTTACTAACAAGATGCAAGCATGAAGCTCAAAGAATGATACATGTAAATGGATGCTATGAAAAGGTGTAATCTAAGTCATGCCAATCACTCCTAAGGTTACAAGTCTCCATATTTTCAAGGTTTCAAGTGTTTTGGACCAAAGTTTACAATGTCTTGACAATGTTGAAAATTTTTGACAAGTTTTTGAATAGTATCGAAGGTGTAAATTTGTAAGTTTTTCTTTATCTTGATTAATGTTTTAAAAACACACAAGGCACAATAAGACAAGAATAGTTTTACATCACAACCTAGGATTTAAGACTATATATTCCATTGAATTCCCACTTGAACCGAAGTTCATCCATGCTTATCTAGAGTGGACAACTTAGAATCTTGGCACCATAGGCTCTCCCTTATAGTGAACTCACTTCTTGGGGCTACCAAGCTTTGGTTCCCAAGGGGCATTACTTCCCTAGGGACTATTGTCTCTACTAAGGATGTGAGAATATGGGATGTCTTCATGGGCATTAGTGACCCCTTGAGCTAGTGAGTAGAAAGGATTTTGGTCTCTAAAACAAGGTATTTAGTGTGGTCATTTCATTTGGAAAGTGAATGATAAACTTCCTTAGAAGGTCTCTAAGCCCTAAGAACTAGGGTTTGATACACCACACAGATACTGGAGGAGATCTATCACACAAAAATACCATTGACATGACATTAATTGTATCAAGTCTATTATAGTGGTTGGAATGTTGAAACCTAGTTTTGGCCCATCACCACTTCAAGGTCGGTCCCTAGGGCTCACCAAGTGATGATTCTTGTGTCCATGATAGGCCTCTCTATAGAAATTGTACAAATTTCTCTTGCACCCAAGATCTATGAATAACAAGGGGAGATGATATGTCCATGCAACTCCTAGGGTTCTAAACAATGCATAAACACCAAGTAGTATAGAAAGTTAATTTTGGTGAACCAAATAAAGTGTTATCTAATCTACAAAAACCATGCATAGAGTTTGAACAAGCACACAAGTCTTCAACAACATCCTACAAACAAGCATTAGTAGTTTCTTAATGAATGTGTTCTCCCAATGATTGCCACATATTGTAAATAGACCATCAGTAACAAAAAGTCATCTACTACAGGTCCTAACATGAAATTGAAACCCTAGATGTGAATTTTGATCAAAATAGGTGCTTTCTGTGAACCAAATGAGCTCTGATAGAGCAGATTACACCCCAAAAGACCAAAATGACTCAAGATGCCCCCAATTGTGCTTAGACAATGAATATTACATCCATGGTGTAGTTGGGGTCCTAAAGGGTGCAGTTGGTAGTTTTTAGGTGCAGTTGGGAGAGTGGAAGTAGCCTATGGGGAAATGGTGTCAAATAAATAACTAGAAACTTAAATCTTGAAGCCTACCTAATTCATCAATTTTTGTCTCCAGTTTATGTGTTTGTTCACTTTGAAGTCATTTAAATAAGGTTTATTTGGCTGAATGCATTCTGGATGGTTTGTATGTTGGTTTTATTGTTTCTTTTAATTCAAGTAATTATATAAATGCTTCAGTAAAATAGTAGGGTTTATGAGTTCATAAAAGGGATATTGCATAAGAATGGAGATGGGTGATTGCAGTTGATTAATTCTTATACAAGTTATTTGAATTAGATCTCCCGCCAATAGTCAATTTCTTGCCCAATGGATAAGGCACTGGTCCTATAAATCAAAAGTAAACAAGGATGAATTCTGCTGCTGCATATCAAGTCATCTTATAAAATCAAAATTATTTCAATCCTATTCAAGAATTATAAATGTTGGTCTCAACTCATTTATATCTAATTCTTGAGTCTTAGGTAGCTGTTATTTCTAGGAATATTTGTAAATTTTAGGAGAATTATGACCAGATCTGCTAATAAGGGATGTGTATAAGTTTGAGAGTATTGAAGAATTGAAGTGAGCTATGTATGTATGTGAAGGTAACAGATGAGAATCATAATGAAACTAAGATAATTTCATACACAGTTGCATTAGAATTATTCCTAGGTATACCTGCCTTGGTTTAGCAGAGCCAAAAGAGTAGGAAACCATCATTTGGTTTTGTTGAAGTTGGGTTATAGTGATTCATTCATATAGTTGATATTGGGAATTGGCTAATCCCTAGATTGTGTGAGTCATTTCACTATGATATTAAGCATTTTTTTGCTTGATATTTTTAGTAGTTTGAAACACCAACAAGATACACACTACTCCTAATCATTCAAAGCACAAGCATGAGGGAAAAAATGAATAATTATTTATAGAAGGACTATCTATGAGAGAATATAACATAGCTTCAAGAGTATGAGTTGCATCTTTAGCTAGAAATGATAAAGCAAATTGCTTCTTTTCTTCTTCTTTTTTCTCCCACACAAGCATACCCATCTGCACGTCATCTACTAGAATCACTACATTACATTTTCTATTTTGGAGAAATAGTTCCTTGAAATGGTACTTCTAGATTGCACCAGGAAAGCTTGTATAACTTATAACAATGCATCTTGTATAGTTTCCTCATAGTATTTACATTGTTGGGGCTCCAAACTCTAAAATGAAGTTCTTTTGAAAACTTGCAAGCTAAGCTTCCTTTCTTCTTTAAATAAAGTAGTGAAAAAGACTCCTGACTCAAAAAGGTCATGTTGTGGATGCAAGCCATACAAAAAGATGAAAATAAACTACTAGAATGGAGAGGAAATGAATGCAAATATAGATGTTCTACAATATATCAATCCTCTAAAAGATTGAGTTCTTGTTTAATGTCTTGCAAAGCAATCTACAGTAAAATGGCCACAAACCTATGTGAATGGGTCTAGATCAAACTTTGTCAGAGGTAATGCTACTAATTTGAGTGAAAAGAAAATGGGAGCAGCTATGGCATATTACATTCTTTGTTTCCAATCTAGAGTTTTCCAACACCAAGACATCTCGAGATTCCCTGCATGCAAAAGAAATACAAAAAATGAATAATGCATTATATCAGAAATATAAATTTTCCACAGCTTTATCCTTGCACTTAAATATATGCTAACCCTGAACCTAAACATCATCTATAAAACAAATTTGTGACCTGAAAGAATTAATAGTGGCTCTATTTTTTAAATTACGATGAGTAGAAGAGAAAGATAAAATGTAAAAGCATTGAATAGCTTTGGAATCCACCTCTGCAACTTTCTTATAGATAACAAACTTGGAATGATATATAATGACTAGATTCTTACCTCCTTTCTCCTCTCCTGTTGACCTTGCACCAAACTCTTGCCCATTGCAGTCATGGTGCGCCCCAATACAAAATTAACACTATCGTGACCTTTTTTCTTATGTTCTGAAGGTCAAAATTTAAACAATTTTACCATAGTCAAAATTTGGTCAAAATTTTGACCATATCAGGCCCATTTTTTCAAAAAAATGAATTTAACAACCCAAATAGGCCTTTGGTCAAAAATGGGAACCTAATGTACTAGTGAACTCTTTGCTTGATAGATAAGACACTTGGAAGGGTTGAATACGTCAGTGCAACTCTGTTGTATTTGGTTTTCATTTTCTCTCTTTTAAAAAAAAAATCTCAAGGTTTGTCACTAAAACATACCCATTAAAACCTAAAGTAGTATTAAAAGATTTAACACACATGTATACAATATGACCAAATAAATTGCAATACTTCTCACACATGTGTTGGACAACTCCCCAACAGAGTCACCATTTTTTTGGTGTTTAAAACTACTAAATAACAAAATGCTCAATAGAAAAGTGATAATACTCACATAACCTAAGGATTATCCATTTCCTATTAACAATTACATGTGCATACCACTTGGACCCAACTTCAACAAATCCATGGATGGTTTTCTACTCTTTAGGCTCTGTAGAACCAAGGTGGGTATATCTAGGGGATGATTCGTACTGAATTTTGTTATATGAGAATTTTATTAGTTTCATTCTGATTCTCATCTTCTATCTTCAAACATATATGCAATTTACCCATTCCTTGCCATTTTAGATGATATACATCCCTTGTAAGTAGATTTGGTCACAATTCTTCTCAAATTTGCAAGTATTTCTAGCAATAGCGGCTAACTAAGGCTAAAATACTCCATGTAAACAAGTGTTGACCACCTTTAAAATTCTTCAAAATAGTAAAATAAAGTTGATTTTGATTTTAGACTTGATGCTTGTTCATGATCTACCTATTCTTAGACTAAATTAATTTTATTAGTGCCTATTCCATTGGGATTCAGAGTCTACTTCAATTTATGGATCTGATTTGTTGTCTTACAACAAATATTATCAGCAATTCTTACTAGAATTCATTCTTACAAACATCCTTTCTATTACCATAGAAATCCCATCAAACTCACTAAAGCCTTTACTTAATTCATTGAATTAATAGCAATAATTAATTGGCATACAACCAAAGTGAATTGCATTCAATTGGACAAGCTTTACTCACACAATATCAAAATAACTAGGTAATAACAAAGGTGACAAAATTCAACAAGAATAGATATGGGGATAGCTCAAATTTGTATTAATTTTCTATGAAAATTGTACATAGTTGTAGTAAAACTCAAAATGACTCTAAAAAGACACAAGGATCATATGATATCAATGTATTCTCAGAGAAATCTACAAAGAAGATACATCATGAAGTTTGCTACCATAATTGGACCAAAATGTATTTAGTGTAAAACTCAAATTGCATTAGAAATCAGACCCTTCTATAGCCTTAGAATCTCACTTATATAATGTGAGATGCAACAAGCTTCAAGCATAGAGAACTGATAGGTGTCCTTTTACAAAAGATATTTACATTTTGATTACAATCACAAAAGGACAAAAACTTTGTGTAACAGAAAGACTTATGCATCATAATATTCTTTTGGTAGGTCCCTCTTCTGTTACACCTTTTTGAAAACTATAAACTCCATGATTTGACCCTTCATTAATCTGATTCTTTGGAGTAGGTGGCTATCAGGCTTAAAAGTGATGTGTCCTATTCTATTACTTGCAAGCTCACATTTCAACTCGAGGGTTCTCATTGTCCTCATCATGAACTGTTAAAGTAATAATTATATTTGCATCTTCCTCTACCCCATTACCTTTTTCCATTTGTTCTGTAGACAAAAATTGTTCCTTCCACTCATTGAAAGTAGTGTCATCAGGCCAATCAAAATTTAGGATATCCCTTTGCACCACTATACAATAATTTCCAACTACTTCTATCTCAACGAGGTCCTTTTTGACAGCTTTATAGAATAATTATACTTTAACCAATTCTTCATTGGTCATTTCCCATAGTAAATGCCCAGTTTCATTTACAACATTATTTATTCTTTGGCAAAATATCTCATCCAATTCCTTTTTCCATTCTTCCTTTCCCTTTATTCTATCAACCTTTTTTAGAGCACTAGGAAAGAGGTAAAATTTCTCAGCCATGTACTTGGAGAAACAATTTATTATTCTTTTCTAAATAAAGTCCCTCTTGTCATCAAAACCTTCCAACTTAGTTAGCAAATCAAAAATCTTTTCTATTTGGTGACATGGAAACTAGATAATAGATCTTCACATTGCAATAATATCATTATTTCTTAGCCAAATCAACAAGTAGATCAGTGTCAAAGAAAACCCCAGGGACTACTAATTTCCCAATGTCAAATTCCCATACATTGCTCAAAGGGGTATCTAGGTTTCTCTCATCAAACCATTTTTTCAATAATTCTAGTCCTCCCATAGAAACCTGGGCATCTCTTACCTAATTAGTTCTATCATAAAAACCCTCTACTACAACTAACCTATGGTTCTTTAGAATAAGCTCTCTCCCCTTGGTTATGTTGTTTATAGGTAGTGGGAATTGTTCAAGAAAATCATCATGTACAAACCTCTTAAGGTAATCAGTTTGTCCAGAGAATTCCTTTTGTAGAGGCATTTTTGAAGATTTTAAACATTCACAACACTAATTTCTTAATTTTTACAAGTTGTGGATCACTTACTCACTGAACTGTTCCTCTTTTTTGTAGAATCTTCACTGAAATTCACTGAATCACCTAGTAAAATTATGTTCCCTAGCTCCAAAAATTATTTTTGACCTGATGATCTTTTATGATTTTGTGGTTCAATAATGGTGGCTTCATGAATATATTCATGCATTGAGATCAGACAAACAATCTTTGAGCAATATTAACTTCCATTAGCCATTATTTCCATGTTACATTCAAATTTGAATCTTATTCATTGATTTCATCAGATCAGACGACCCTAATTCAAAAATTAGAATTGCTTTATAGATTTTAAAGATCTGGCCACATGTTAAATAGGCACTTCCCTAAATTGTTTAAACTTCTTGCATTTTGATAATGCGGGCAAGCATCAACCGTTGATCTCCCTTCAAATCAACGGTCATGAGAAATAAAATAATTTTACAACAATATGTGAAAAAGTGTAATACTATTGGTGTAATAAATATTCCAACCTATCACACATTAGCCCATCTTGGTTACAGTTGGTCCCACTTTGCCATGTGTCAAGTTAGTGCTTCGCCACATTGCTTAAATTTCTTGCAACTTGAAAATGTGGGTAAGTGCCAACCCCTAATCTCAGTAAGATCAATGATCATATATTTTTTTCTACCATAACACCCAATCAACTATATCAACCAATAGAAAATCTCCATGTGAACCAGTACATTCTAACAAACTCCACAAAAGTAGGTTCCTTATTATCTTTTGAAAAGTTGGGTCCCTAATGTCATAGTCGCCACACAGCAGGCTAGCACTTCCCCACTTTATCTAACTAGTGAGCGCTTTCAAAATATGGGCAAGCACTAGCCATTGATCTCTAAAAGATCGATGGTGGAATAGCTTAAACCATTTTAACAATCTGAGATAAAAATGATGACATCAGTGAGGACACATGTTAGTAAGGCACTTACCCACTTTATTTATCTGTCATGCAACTTCACCAAGAAAGAAAGTACTATCTGTTGATTAAGTCAAGATCAACAGTGGAGCCAATCGAGGTTATTAGAAATCATGTTAACACAAATAGCTTATGGAGTTTTGACACTTGTGATATGGAAGGAGAATAGCTATTAGCAGTGTTGGTTTGTCTTGCAGTGTTGACACATCATGGACACATGTCCACAAGGTGCTTCCCTGCATTATTTAAATCTTTTTCATCTTTAAAATGTAGGCAAGCATTGGCCTTTGATCTTGCACAAATCAATGATCACACAAACTTGTACCCTTATAGTGTCTAGTTAGCTATCTTGTCCAATAGGATATCACCTTTTAAACAAATGTGCTCTGATAAGTCTGATAGTGGTACAAACTACAATATTAATTCTGATAATTTCTATGCCCATGACATCACTTGCAACTTGGCATATATGTGTCATATTCCACCAATGAATATGTTGAAATCCAACAAGCCTTTATAACCTAGCATGACTCAGTTTCCTCCTCAAAGCTTGGTCCCACTGTGCCATGCAACGCATTGGCACTTGCCTGCATTATTTAAAATTCATGCATGTTTATAATGCAGGGAAGTGCTATCTATTTATCTTTTAAGGATCAATGACTGGCACAATTTGAATCTTAAATTTTGCTAATAGCACATACCTCATTTTCATCTTGGACAAGTGTTAGCACAGTGCTTTCCCACATTATTTAAACTTTGATCAACTTCATCAAGAGGGCAAGTGCTGATCATTGATTTAGCACAGATCAACGGTGCAAAAAAATTGAATGCAAAGTGTCATCCTTATTAAATGAGCTAACCAATGACATTGCTGAAAATTAGAACATGCACTGACAAGCATTGACACCTCTGTAGAAAGGGTCTGACACATGTGATAATCTATAGACTTTGTGGCTCACGTCCCAACATCAGCAAGGGCTACATGGCATAAACGTGCTTGCCCACATTACTTAAAGTTCTTGCATGTTCTTAATGTGTGGAAGTGCTCTCTGTCAATCTTACAAAGGTTGACAATGGATCAAGATCTCATTGCAATTAACAATTCAAAATAATAACTGCTGATAAAGACTGGGTTAGCGAGGATTTATAACGTAAAAATATATATAATAAACCTTGCAATGTAAAACTTTTTAGGGTAAAGTTATCCCACCTAAAATCATTTTGAAATATTATTTTTAGAAACTTTCAAGAGCTAGAGCATAATTAAATAAGGTCTTAGGAATTTTTAGGGATCTTACCTAGGGTCTTAATCAAAATTCAAGACTTTCACAACACAGACTTAGGGTTTTTCACTACTGAATGCAACAAAAAAAGAATGGTGAAAAACTAGGCCAATAGAGTGGTCATCTTCTTTTGATAATATCCTAGATCATCCTAGGTTCTTGACCTATTGCAATAATGAAGCAAGTGTGATGGTATTGTATGGTATGGTTTATATGTTATACAGGATAAACATAGAAATATCAAAGATAACTATTGAGATTAAGGCAATAACAAATGTTAGATCAAACAAGTGCCTCAAAGAGTTAAATGCAATTAGGGATGCAACTTGGCCAGATATAGATACCAATGTTTCCATTTGAGAAGTTATTATAGGCATCAAGGCTTTACCGCCAGTTTTCAATGATTAGGAAAATAAGGAATGTAGTTAGAGGTAGAGGAGACAAGAGAAAGGCAAGGAAAGTGATGAGAGGTTGAAGACTAAATTTTTTTTCTCAAATACACCTACATAAAGTGCCACTCACAATTTTGTAACTACATCTACTTTTTGATCCTAGTACAAAGAATGTTTATCATGTAAGAAAAGTGAAATATCTTTGTACTTTATTTCAAATAGATTTTTGACATGTGTCCTCCCATCTGAATCTTGTTGCAATCCTTTCTATAGAAGGATTTCCAAGATGTGGAGAGGAGTTCCAAAATCTGTGTATTTTTAGTGTTATACTATTTTGAATTTGATATAGTCAGTCTTTGTGTAATCGGTGTGTGATGTATTCATTTTGCAAAATCTAAGAATACAAGTGAACATAAAATGACAAATTGTCATATCTTGAGTTATGTTTGAGTATTACACTAGTATTTTATGGTTTTTAAGGAAGGTTAATACAAAGGAAATTTTTGTCATATATGTGTATATAAATTATGTCTCCTTTTTTATATTCTAGTTATGTTGGGATTGAATGAGCAAGGTTCATATAGTTTAATACAAATAGGATAGGTTGTATATCAATTTAATGTTTCTTTTAATTCAAGGAATTAAGTAAATGCTTCATATAGGGTTTCTAGTCATATAAGAGGGATATTCATAAGAATGGGGTTTAGTGTTAATCATTGATGATTCAATTGTAAGGCAATTAAATAGGTCTATTTTTGCTGGTTAGACTCTATGTAGCAATGGATAAGGTGCTAACAATCAATTTAGATACATATTGAAGAATTCATATGGTTGTACAAAGAAAAAATTTAAATAAAAACAAATCTTTATTTTTTTGTATGAAGAAACAAATTGTTGATCTATACTTATTTGCAATAATCTTCTATGAGTTATAGTTAGCTATTGTAATCAAGAATTGCATGCATATCCAAGAAGAATTGTGACCATTTCTTCTATAGGGGATAGATATTAAGAAATTATATTAGTGATGTTTAAAGAAAGTATCAGTATCAAATCATTCTTATCCCTAAGGTGCACTTGCCTTGGCCTTGTAGAACCAAAAATGTAGAGAATCCCCCTGATTCTGTTGAACTTGGTCCATATCTAAATATCTTCCAATTGAATATAGGAAGTAGTTAACCCTTACACTAAATTTTGTCTTCTATATCTTGGTATTGGGTTTTATATTAGCCTAGTATTTTTCAAACACCAACATGTTGTTAATGCATATAATCCTATATAAGAATGTAGGATACATAAACATTAATTTCATTGAAGGAATAGAGGAAATGGGAGAAAGTCTACCTATACAATGTTGGACAAGGGTATGAAATTTTTTTAACCCTTATTCTAATTCTCTTTCTTTTTACAATTTTTAAATCCCATTTTAAACATGTTAGATGTGTTAGAATAGAAGGTTAAGTTCATTTCATTTATTAAATTACCTTTACTCCCTTCTTAATATTTCACTTTATGCACCTTACATTTCCATTTAATAATTAATTATTAATTATTAAGTGTATTTTACCTCTTAGGGTTTCCCTTTTGAGTTTTTTATCTCCTTCATAAGGATTGATCAATCATAAATTTAATTATTCTATTTTACACAAGTAAATACAATCTTCTTGTTTATTGAGAAAACCCTTCACTCTCTCTACCTTTCTTACTCCATTGTAATAGGTTATTTTCATGTAGGATATCAAGAGATCTATAGATTTGTTAATTATCAATTCTACATGGTATTAGATCTTTGCCTATGGATGATTGTTCTTTGTTGGAGTATAGAAAGTACATAGCTTTTCAAACAAATATTGTGTTTTTTTGTGAGAAATAGGAGGTCTCAAAAATTGGGGGAACTTTGAGCCCAAATGGACATTATGGATGGATTTAGAAGGCACCAAAATCCCCATTTTCATATAAACCACATCCCTTTTAAACACCATTGCATTCTGTGGGAAAAAATATTTGACCAAAAGAGTTGTATGACTTTGTACATGCCTCCTAAGGCAATATTTTTAGAAAATAAAATCAAAATTAAAAAAATCGAAAAAAAATCCATGGATTTTTTTGAAAAAGGAAAAAAAGTTGTTTATATTAAACTTTAATAAAGTTTTTTAAAACTTTATAAAGTTTTTTTTAAGGAAAAAACTCAAAGAGCATAAAGTACACCTACACCAAGTATATAGGTACTAACAAACCTACACAGATCTTGATGTTAGCATGGCATAGGTGTTGACATCAATAATTTGGGCCGAAATTTAATGGCTTTCAAGTTGCGTGTTTGATTTGTTTTGTCCTAAAAACCTATTGGTGGTTTTTTTATTGTATCTTTTGCATATTGGGGATATTTTTTGGCTGTAGCTGATTCAAAGATGGAGATGATTGTGCAGGTGATTTGGATTTATTTCTAGTTTGGTACCTATTTTTTTTATCGAAGGTAGATGATGTTTTCTATCTTTTCAGGGGCATAACTTACTCATTTAACTTTTTTTTTGATATGAAAGAAGTTTCAAGTAGCTCTTCTTGAGTCCTATCCATATTATCTTTTATTCTAATCAGTATTTCTCAAAGGTACATGTAATATTCAATTAGAGACTTTTTTCTCTCTCTTCTTGTTTACATATTCCTTCTAGCCACTAGGGTTGGGTTTTTTTTGTATTGTGGGGAGAATTTTGTATTATTTCTTCTATTATTTACATCAATAAATGATAAATTTTTCAAAAAGAAATCCAACACCTTCTAAAATAATGATCAAGACCTCTTCTTGTCTAGAACTTTTGACCCCTCATAACTATTAGACATGGAAGTCCCTAATGAAATGATTTCTCTGATCAAAAGGTTTGTGGTCTTGTTTAGATGTAGTTCAGATAGTTTTATAGAGGCATTTTGAGGTCATGCAACATAGGAACAAGATGGATGAGGCAATGGGGTTGATTTCTTTATAGGTATCTAATAGTCTACAATTTCATCTTGATGGGTGCAATACCCTCTAGCTATATGAACCAAGCTTGACGGCTTGTTTAGTAGAGTGAATGAGTTCAAGGAACCTCGTATTGAGGCAAAGCTAACTTGTATTGTATCAAATTCTTTTTCATCCATTGAGGACTTTTTGATGAAGTTCAAACAATAGAGATCTTTATTATAGGGTTGTAGGAAAACCATGATTGACACTAAGTTTGTTTACCTAATTCTTTCTAATCTTTGTCAAAACTTTTAGATTTTTTTTTCTACCTTCTATTCCACCAAAGATGCTTTGGGTAATATATTTACCATGTCATCCTTTAAGGGTTTTTGTAATTGTTTGACTCAAGAGAAAGTGAAGCTCTCTCAATTGGATTCTCTCATAGGCTCATAGACTTATGCATTTATAGCTCAATCATCTTCTAGGAAAAAGGAGAAGAAACATAAGTCACATCCTACAAAGTGCCAAATTAATTCTATCCCTCACATCACATCAGGTCCACCTCCTTCTAAGGGAGAGAAACCAAATCCAGAAAGATTGAAGTGTACTTATTGTAATAATCTCAATGATGATGAGTCACATTTCTATGAGAAGAAGTTAGATGGCTTTGCCAAATAGGTTTTAGATTTGATAGCTCTCCTTTAGAAGAGAAATACTGATATTCCTTCTACTTCTAATAGATCTTCTTCTTCATCATCATTTTAGTTAGATGGTAAAGATATATGAAAGGGTCATGCACTATGTGTAATTACACTCTACCCTCTTCTACTAGATTCAGGTGCTTAACATCATATGACAACTTCTCAAGATTTCTTCTCTTCCTTTGAGGATTCTCCTACTCCACATATTTGGACAAGGAACAACACTATTATTACCATATGTGGGAAAGGTTCTATTGGCATTGAAGATAGTACATTCCATGATGTACTTTGTGTTCCATCTTTTTCCTCTAACCTTATCTCTATTTATCACATTACACACTATGAGATAGGGAAGAAAATTGATTTTGGACGAGATTTAGTACACATCATAGAAAAGGAGACAAACAATATTATTGCTACAAGGATTTTTGATCATTCTTCTCAACTATACTTATTCTCTCATTTTGGTCCACCATCTCCAGTATCAGAGACTCACTCTCCTTCTTTATAAGAGACTATTGAGATAAAGTTAGGTCTCTTGAGCTTATGTGTTGTTCCTAAGACAAGTGTTGTGACTTCTACACCTCCACCTCTTGTTCAGATTCTATCTATTGCATAGGATTTCTCTTCAGCATTGCCTATCTTTGTAGCTCTAGCCATTAAGACACCTACTATAGTTGTTGATGATATATTAGAGGACACACATTTCCTCTTAGATGACAAATTCAACACACATTATTCCACCTCCATTGGATTTTCCATTTTAGGATTCTCATGTATTCTCCTTTGAGCATTAGTTAGGAGTTCTAGCTTCACCTTACATTTAGGGTTTTCTCCTTTTCCATTGTCTTTGTTTCTTTCATATTGGATTCACATTGGTATATTCATCGACACATGATTTTTTCCATTCTAGGGCAGCTATGGAGTCTCAAGCTTCTATCATGGGGTCTTTCATTGTACTTATGGTCTTGAGAGAGTCTCTTGAGATATTTCATTTGTGCATCATTTTCTATCTCTTTTTTGGAGTAGGGTTTTTCCCACTGGGTTTTCTCTATTTCTCTATTTCATAGATATTTGGTTGTGATTGGGTACCTCATTGGGCCTTTCTGTTAGGACCCAAGTTTTCTTTTAGCATTTCATTGTAGTTTCCTCTCATTTTTTGCATTTTTTTTAGCTTCATTATTGCTCATCTTGAAGGGGGGGGTGTTAGAGTAACATTTTAACTTTATTTCATTTATTAAAGTACCTTTACCCCCTTCTTAATATTTCACTTTATGCATCTTGTATTTCCATTTAATAATTAATTAATAATGATTAAATAAATTTTACCTCTTAGGGTTTTCCTTTTAGGTTTTCAATCTCCTTCATAAGGATTGATCAATTGTAAATTAAATTATTCTATTTTGCACAACTAAATATAATCTTCTTGTTTATTGAGTAAATCCTTCTCTCTCTCTCTCTCTCTCTCTCTCTCTCTCTCTCTCTCTCTCTCTCTCTCTCTCTCTCTCTCTCTGTGTGTGTGTGTGTGTGTGTGTGTGTGTATTTATTACTTCCTTATAATAGGTTATTTTCATATAGGATATCCAAGGATCAGTGGATTTGTTCATTATCAAATCCTACAAGGTGATGCTATTGAAAGGGTCCAGAGGGTTGTAAGAAAATTGGTTAACCCATTTAGATGCTAAGATGAAGATAGGAAATTGGGACATGATTGGGGGCATATTTTTTTGTTTGAAAATTATTCTATAATAAGGGTTTATGGGTGCCCACCAACACCTTATCTTTTTCCCAAGCACATCACTAAAAGATTGGGAATCATTGAATTTTTTTGGTAATTAATTTTGATGAATAGGGAATACTTGGGACCAACTATCCAAAAAGGGACCTTTGTCTATAGAAATTTGAAGATAGGGGATTTCAATATAGGAAAAAATTCAATAGAAGAGGTTGATGCATTCATTAGGGATTTTAAATTGCCTATTGTTTTAGAAATAGATAATACTAAGGGGAGGTGAACTAGTATTCTACAAGCTTTTTCTCGCAACTAGATATTGTTAATTACTTTATAACTTGCATAACAAAGTAAGCCAACAATGCTAAATAGTAAATAAAAGCATACACATAGAGAACTCATAACACCATTATTTGTTAACTAGGGAAACCTTGGCTAAGGGAAAACCCCGATGGGGATGATCCACTAAACAAAAGAATCTTGTTAAGGATTTTGACCCTATTAGGAGTCTATCACATAAATATAGTTTTTCAAGTCCTTGTTAGAGGAAAATGCCTTATTAAAAGCCTTAACCCTATTAGAAGTTGATTCAATCTTGTTAGGAGTTTGACAAACAATTGTAATATATGCTAGAAGATCTGACTTCCCTAACATGCAATATACAAATAAGTTTCTTCACAAGTATAGATATACATACAATATTATCTCACTATTGTACTTTGTGAATCCTCTAATCATACACCAAATCTCACATCATACAGATCTTGTATATCATATAAACTTCCTTCACAATAGTTTGTATCACATGTTCACTTCACTTTAGCTGTACAAGATATGATCTTTACTTATACCTTTTAATATAACAAAACTTTTGATCAGTTGTCCTTGCAACTTCCACACACTTGGCTAGTTATAAAATAACTTCAGCACTGACATCTAGGATGTCAGCCCATCATGGCTAAGTAATTCTTTTGATAATAAAATAATTTCTTAAGTTTTACAATTAGTTATACTATCGTGCCCTCTTCTAATCTATTAATTACCTATATTGGTAATTCTATTGTAACTATCATCATACTACCCATAGAGATCTACACATTGACATACGTCATCATGAAACCTTCATCTATTAGTCCTTAACTACACATGAGCTAGCTTAAAATTTGTCATCTATACTTACTGAATCTCTCTCTATGTTATTGTAAATTGTCCAATACTTAGATAATTTTTTAACACTATTTTCATAATGAAATACCAAATAATGTATGTTTCCATAAATTAAAATACTTACACATCTACTTAGCCATATTTCCAATAATCTCCCCCTTTGAAATTGATGGAACATTTGGGAAAATTCACCAAGTCCCAAAATGATGTCATACAAAACAACAATAAATACAAAAAGTAATTACTCAAAACTAGGCTTCAAAACTTGAAAATTTTATTCATGTCTTGATGGATCATTACATTCCTTATCACTTCTCTACAATGATTTCCTATATACATAGCTAAGATTCCCTTTACATGTATATGCATCTTTTATACAATTTTCCTTTACATTCGTCTCCCCCTTTGACATCAATGACAAAGGTGTCAAAAGAATAAGAAATAACTATGTTACCTTCCTCTAATCAACTTGAAATTCTTGAAATAAATTTTGCAAAACCAAGTTTTAGCTTTCCAAGATCCTTCTTCTAGTTTTCTTTAAGTGTGTGACATATAATGATAATTGTGTGAAATGCAAAAGATGCAACTTTAGCTACCCTCAATTCAGTAAAAGAATTTTTTTCATAAGATGCCTAAGCTGTAAGAAACTCCTCTAATTGTCTCTACAAAATGGTAACTTTAGGAGACAAATATTCTCTTAGAATAGAGAATGTCTTTATTACCTTCTCCTTTTCAAATTCAATGCCTCTAGTAGCATTGTGAACTATCTCCAATTGAGCTTCAATTCCTTCAATACTTGCATTAGGTTCTTGTAGTATATTTGTGAGTTTTTGAAGCTCACTCATTCTTCCTTTGATCTATACATCAAAATGTGACAAGTAATTGTATGACAATGCACATTGTCCATACAATTTCTTCCCTTCATCTAAGCTCTTCCTCGGTTCCTTTATGTAAACATTCAAGGTTTGCAAGTCATTCCTGACATTAGTTCATATGTCAAACAGTGATACATCATGCTTATTTTGGGCTTCCACTAAGGCAATATCAGGCAAAATGGTTAATTTTGAATCAAAATATGTCATCGTCTCTTTTGCCTCCCTCTAAATATCTAGTTTTGTAATAGTGATCTGCACTATCTTTTGATTTCTTTCAAGAACTTCCACCAATGTTCTTTCTAAAACCTTCATAGACTTGTTCTTCTTTAGTAACTTTCTTAAGGAGTTTGTCAGACCTTTTCATATCATCATTCTCATCAAATATCATAGGCAATATAATAACTACTATTGCTAGGATAGCTACTAGAATGGGTGTGACTACTTTTAGTTCAATACTTTTCTCCTCTTCCTCTTGACTTTTCTTCTCCTTCTCTTCTTTGTTAATTCTTTCTTCCTCCTCTTTCTTTTTCTCCTCTTCTATTCTTTTATCTTCCTCTTTTCTTTCCCATCTTCAACTTTCTTCCTTTCTTTGTCTTTCCTTCTTTCTTCATCTTTTCCCTTGTCTTCCTTCTTTCTTTTCTCTTCCTCTATTTTCTTCTTTTATGTGCTTTCACCCTCTTCATCTAAGCTAGAATAAGTAGTAATATTGCCAACAATGTTGGTCCCATATTCTACAAAAGGATTCTTTTTAGCATCTACAATTATGTGAGTACTATCCACTTGCATGGATTCAGTACTAATTAATATATGTGGACATGAGTTAATTTGTTGAGATTCATCAACCTCTTCTTAATCTTCAATGGGTGTACTAGCCTCAACATACAAAGGACTTGCACTTTCTAGCTATGCACTTTCTTTAGTGGCTTTTGGCATGGAAGTCATATAATTGGCAATGGCTCCCTTAGTTTCCTTATTTACTTCTTTATATTTTCCTCCCATAAGAAGAATTGATCTTCTCTTATTCCTCAACAAAGGCTCAATACCTTTCAAAATCCTTTCAATATCATCTTTAGTGCTAACATCACACAATCTCTTAATCATATTTGTTCCTAACTCCATATCTTCCTCTATAACTCTTCTTTTCCTATTAAGTAGTCTATTGTACAAGTCTTTAGGAATTTTCTTCTAAATTCTATCAAACCTTTTATTATTTAGAAACATATTCCTTACTATAGCATTTTCTAACTACCTTCTATCCACATTATTGTACAAACTATAATAGTTATTTAAATAAACAAAATTATCATTCTCAATAATCTACATATTCAAATTTTCAACCTTAGGTTTCCAAGATCTCTTACCAAATGGTTTTCTTCCTTTACCAACTACATGTTCCATGGATTTTTCTTTAGTTTCTTCCTTAGATTCATTAGATTCACTAATTTGCAGTGTTTTCCTTCTCTTCCTTGGACCATTGATGGTTTTCTTGGTCCTCTTTCTAAGGGATGGTGTAGGTTCTTGCTTTACCTTTATCAATCTCTCAAATTTCCTTTGTGCAGATGTTATTATAATCACATCTTCATCAAGTTTCCTCTTTTTTTGTCCAAGATGCTCCTTGATTGGTTGTACTGGTGCAATTGCTACATAGGGTGTAGTAGGTATCTATAAAATAGACCCTTCTACTAAAACTCCTTTTGAAGGTCCAACCATGGTAATAGGAATAGCTTTCAATACTTTTGATTTCCCATTGGCCTTTATTTCCAAAGCTATACCTTTGATCTCATCAAATTCTTGTCTTGTCATACCTAATTCCCTAAGAATGGATTCTATCCTTTTCTCCACATTATTCTTGATTTTGTTGCCATGAAGTTCAAAGTGAAGTTCCTTTATCTTTTCATCATATGTCCCCAAGAATAGTTATCACACCAAAAATTTAAATTATCAAAATTACACGTCAAAACTTCCTTATCAATAGTCTAGATCTTCAACTTGGTTGTGACTATTGTAGCTTGATAACCTCTTACTCTATTTTTACTAATTTTTCAAAATTGATTTTGTAAATATATTTTCTGATGTTTGTACATGTATCTTCATATGACTACTCCCCCATACATATATCTCTCCCTTATACATATATCTGGAGAACAATAACATTTTCTTATACAAGTAATCTTCTCTTCCTTTATCAATAATATTCTCTACCTTTTTTACCTAAATGCTAAAGGTGAAAAATATATACAAGTTAATATCAAAATGTGACAAGAAATCATTGTATACTTTCAAAATTATTGGAATTGTCTTGTCCCAATTCTCTTGTAATACATTAGATGCATGCAAGGCTATATGTTCCTCTACTTAAAGTTCCATCATACGGTCAACTATGGAGAAGTTATTTTCATGGACCAATGTTTTTGCATTGCATCCATGTTTCATAGAATCATGCCTCAAATTTTTGCAAGTGTGGCTCTAATTATGGATTCTTCCCTCAATAATTTTTCCTAAAGATATGTTAGGTACCTGATCTTGATGAAAAGTGTAGAACTACAACTAGCATCTAGTGATAATTGATGAGCACTTTCTTTTATATCCTCATCTTTCTTGGATAGTTTTTTTCTTAATCTCCTTAGTAAATATAGTTGTGTCACTCAAATTAAAAAATAAAGAAACAAAATTATTTATGTTGGTACTCAAAATTGCATTACTGTTTTGAGTGCCTATTCCAAATTTTGAGTTGCTTTGAACCGTTGTGAACATTTTTCATGCTTGTGTGCCGAGCTGTTGTCTTAATGCCTAAGTGGTGTTTTATGTTTCTAACACCATTCATTCAGCCTATCCATGTGTTCTATAATGATAAATTGACATTCCAAGCTAGTCTGTGAAGTCCCATTTTGAGCTAGTGCCAGTCCTGCATTTTCTGCCTAAGTGTCAAACATTGATAGGAGGGCAGGTTTGCCTTTGAATATATTTTATCGGGTTAAGATGCATGACTTTCCACTTTGAGGATATTTAGTATGCATAACAGAGAACCTATATTCCAAGTTTCAAGTAATTTCCAATCCATTTGACTAGGTTTTGAACTTCTCAAAGTTGGTCAATTGCATTTGTTGTAAATCTGCATATTGTTCATATTTCTGGGTAGCCCTGTTTGACAGACTATAACTTTTGACCAGTTAATCCAAATAATAAAATTCCTTTTGCATCATACTTTATGGGTCAAATAATTTGTATGCTCTAGATTTGAGCTTATGATGAATCCATTTGATCAGTTTTCAACTGTGATTCCATTTTCAATTTTTCAAGTCTCACTAGTAACCAGAAGTGCAGATTGATTGGGAGCCTTATTCGAGATGTCATACCTTTGATTCTATGATTGGTGAGATCAAATGGTTTATTCCCCTATGTTCTATACTAAAAATACTACAAGTGTGTCAGTTTTCAAGTCTTGACATATCTGTCTGCACACTTTACCAAGGTCATTCCATTCACAAAAAATGTTTTTTTACTAATGTTCACTATCTTGCAATTCTAGCTAGCCAACTTCATAACTTTTCCAAATGTGTCCCATGGTTCATCATGACCCCAAATCATAGAATCATATTATCCTCATGAAAAAATATCAATGCCCCAAATTTCAGATCCTCAAGTGCCCATTTGCCCAGTTTTCAAAGCTCAAACCAAATGCAATTTCCAGTTTTCTGACATGTTCATTTGCAGGTGATTTTAAGTAGGCATATTTGGAGGTCGATATCTTTTGACCTTTATTTCATCATTAAATGAGATTTGGCAGGCCTATTGAATGTGTTAGAGAGAATAGAAGTCCAGAGTTTCAGAGCTCGACTAGGTGTTTTCATTAGTTTTAAAAGTTGGGCAATAGGCCTCCTGACAGAGATTTTACAATGATGCAAAAATGATTAAAATAAGTTTTAAGTGATGATTCAGCATTCAAATTAGTTTCCAATCAGTTCAAGGTGATCAATTGATCACTTTGCAATATTAGTTGTTCGAAAATGAAAAAAAAAAAATAGCTAGACCTACTTTGGGGCCTAGCTGATTCCATCAAAATCAACAATATACTATGGGCTTTTTCATTAAATCAAGTCACTGGGATATGGAAGGGATGGAATTTGTCTTTGAGAAATCAATGTGGTCATTAGTATATACATTTTTCTCTTCATTTTGGGGGACTTGTGATTCTTACATGCATTTAACAAGTATGAGATGAAGTTAAGCTTGTCATAATAGTGTCAATTCACACTTGTTTGAGAACTAATTCTAGTATTGGACTTTCCAATGAAGGCCATTTTAAAAATTCTTTACTGGATGAAATTGCCAAGAAATTGTTTATATTTAATCTTGAGTTATTTTGAAATTTTCATTGATTAAACAAATATGGAAGGCAACACCTATGGCAAGTACTCACCTTTTATGTATGATGATGGAGATTTCAATATTTGCATCGATCAATGAGGAGGCGATAGTATAAAATCTCTCCATGTGAAGAATATTGGAAACCTTAGCATGAAATTGGTTTTCCCATTTGCATTCAAATGAGTTTTTGAGGGACTCCATACACAACAATTGTACAAGGCCCCACGTTTTGGCACAAAGAGAGTAGACACCCCATGAAAGAATGGAGGATGACATCTAAAGTGGAAGCTGTAGGTATAAAAAGGGGAAGCATTATTGCAATAAAATCAACAAAAGCTCACACACTGTAGGCAGATTCTCACGCAAAATGGAGAGGCAATCACCTAACTTCATCACTTCACATCCAAGGCTTGAGAAGCCATAGCATAGGAAGTTTCAATGTGTAGCAGAGGACGTCCAGGGCATGGCAGAGACAAAATGGCAGGTTGTAGAAGTCTTTTAAAGGCAAAGAAAGATATGATTTCCCTCCATCTTTTAAGGACACTAGCAAAGAGACATGGAGCAGCTCACATCATTAGAATAGAGGACCACTGCCAAATGGATCTAAAGCAGGTAGGGGTAGTCCACATCCAATCACAGTTTCTCAATGGATGGAGATCCATGTTTTAAAAAGAAACCAACCCATAGTTTGTAGATGAAGATATAGCAGAGGAAGCCATTGCTAGACATTTAATCCCATATGCATGGGATATTAAATTTTCTTGTGTTTTAAAAGAGCGAAGGTATGATGCTTAACTGTGTTCAAAGACACACTGTCGTATGTAGTATTCCCTAACTTTTTGGGTCATCATGGCCAGTGGTCAGGGGAATTTTGACCACGTGACATAGAATGTGGCATGTTGTGAGGTCATAGGGTAGCTTCATTGGATCTATGATGTTACAACCATGTCGTATGGTCGGGGGATGAGCTTTGAACTTGTGCGATGATCCGACAAATTCGTAAAATTGAAGGTGGAAATACAAAAGTCCCTAATCCTATGACTTTGTCATATGATCGGGGAAAATTTTTTAAAGCCTCACAATTCTATGATTTAGTCATGTAATTAGAGGCCCAAAATATTGAGGCACGATACTACTATGACCCTAGCCTTGTCATATGATCTAACAGGGTTGATTTTGAGCCAAAGATGTTATGATGGAATAAAAGGGTGTTTAAAGAATTAATATATTCCTCATATATTAATATAAGAGAATATTTCAAATATGTGGATTTGTAATGTAAAAAATAAAGATCAAATCTCATCGCATCATTGGGAAGGATGGATTCATGAGCTATGATATTAGGATCTGGTCGTAATATCATAGGCTTAGAAATTAAAAAAGTCATTTCAATTGAAATATAAAGTGGGGCCTGCTTAGCAAATAAAAGATCGACACATGGCAAAGGGGAAAAGTCAATTATGATTATAAAATCAAACTTCAAGTGATCCAATGTAGAGAGTTTTGAATTTTAAAAGATTTGAATTATTTTTAAAGTTTATCTAGTTCATACTATATGACTTTTTAAATTTTTCAATTTTAATTACTCTGTTCAGTCATGGAGGCCAGATTTTCATAATGGTCTTAGGGGGGGGAATTTTCATCCAAAATGTACAGTGTAATATACTATTAGAACTAGGAAAGAGAGAATTTTCCATTTTTGTAATCAGATTTTGTATAGGTCTCAGCCGATAGCAGCTACAAGAGGTTTTCTGATTTTTGGGGCTTCACAATGAATTGTGCAAATTTAATGTTGCAGATGAAATTGCAATCAGATATAGATATATTTTCATTTGATTTGACTTCTCCAACAATTGTAAGGATGAATTGAATGTTTTTTGAAGGTAGTTGAAGTAATTGGTTTTTTAGCAGTAGCAAAAGTTGAATTTCCTGGCAAAGTAGACGTGACATGCAAAATCAGACTTTTGAAGTCTCAATACAGATTGTGATGATTTCTTGATATTTCTCTATGAGATACTTTGTAGATTATGTAGATGAGATATATCAAATATTTTGGCATCATTTATGTTCTTAGTTTTAGGCAGTTGAAGGAAGTTCAGTTTCAGCAACTTTAGATTGAAGGCTCTGTCAATGGGATAGATGTCAATTCCAGATTACATTTCCTAAAATATCTTCTCTCCTATATATCTTCCTTTTATGTTGATTGTAGGGGTTCCAATTCTTTGGATATTTTAGGAGGATTGTGAGATCAGTCTATTTCCAATTTCCTAAGAATTTCTCATAGTTGTGATACCATTTTCTCATTGTTCTTCAGTTATGAACAACATATTGTATTCCTTTTGAGGCATTTTTTATATTACATAGTTATTCTTTGTGTATTTTATGAGTTTTGGTATGCAGATGATGTATTGTTTCAATGAAATTAATACTAGAACTTCACCTTTCTTAGTTTCATTCTAATTCTCATCTCCTTATTCTATTATATGTAATGTTTTGTGTTTGAGAACTAAGGTCTTGAACTTAGTTGCAACCCCTTAAGGTTGTATATCAAAATAGATTTCATGTTGGAACAAAAAATCCAAGTAAATGCTTGTTTATACTGATAGGGTTACAGGTTACACTAGAAGGATTTCATCATAAGTATGAGAGTTGTTATGAAGATTGATGTCTATTTGTAAGTCAAATAGATAGATCATATGCTTGAATATATCAGTATACTTTAGGTATTCATCTACATGTTAAGGTTTAGTTGATGCCCAATGAATAAGGGACTGGTCAGCTTGGAGGATACATGTTCTCTATTGTTACATACCTAGATGATGTTGAGATACAAATCTTAATCGAATATCTTTCCTTTTGTGTTTAAGAATTAAAAGAGTTTTCCCTCACTTAGTTTATTAGGTTCATGTGCTATGTTATTAGCTATTTCACCCATGAATGCTTGCATAAACATAGAAGATTATGGGATTTTATCTATTTTCTAGATTCAGTTGTATGCCTTTACACTGGAACCATATAAAGAGTCTAAGGTCCACCTGCCTAGGTCTAACAGAGCTTGAAGAAGAAGAAGGATTTATTGTTATAGTTGGCCCAAGACTATAGTCAAGTGCATCCATCATAGGAATTAGCTAACCTTAGATGTATTGGTCTGGTTTCTTGGTTATTTCCAAAACTGTTAAATCAGGAGCCAATAATTTACATATGTTTCTAGTGTAGAAAGAATAGTATACAATTCTACTTGTTCAATAGCTATCTTCTATGCTACTTGCTCCAAAACTTTGTCCTTAAAATTTATTTCTACCCTCTATAGAATTTTTTCTTGTCCATTCATCTCTTCATTGTATTTGTAAAAAATTTCAACCAATTGATCCAAAATGGGTTGTTTCTCATCAATCTCAATGCTTAGAGCATCAACAAATATGCTCTTGATATCTTCAAGGACTTGATTTTTCATTTTCTTTTCTCTAATTTTTTTCTACCTTGCTCTCTTCTTCCATGGCTCGCAAAGGGTGTCCATTTGATCAAGAGTTAGATTGGAAAGATCCCAATCTAGTATAACATTATCCTCCTCTAGATCAATTTCCTCCTTAGAAGTTTTGACTTTTTGAAGCTTTTCCTTATGAATAATAGATGGAAAAAATTCTTTTCCTTTATTGAAAACATTAGTGCTTGGTTGAGACTAAGTCTCAAATGTCATTTCACTAGCCATGGTGGAAAGAGAAGTGGAAATAGATGGAATAGCAAAAAATGTAGGGGAAACAAGACTAACAACAAGAATACTTCATTTTTTCTCGGTCAATCTTAATGCTAGAATGATCTAAACCTATTGCTTAGTAGATGAAGTGTCAACTTAGTAAAGTTTTTCATAGTTTGGTTAAGTGCTAGGTAATGGAGTTTTAACCTCAACCAACTTAGTAGAATCTTTCTCTATGCTATATTTCATTAAGGCTTTGCTTAGAGAATGAGGAAGGGAAGACATAATTGTTGCAACTATCTTTTTTGCATCAATATCCTCAATACTTTGTATTTGTGGAAGACTTCCTCCTATAGCTTCTTGTTCTTCTTCCTCATCTATATGTTCTATTTCATCATCTTTTATTTCTTCACCCTCTTCCATGTCATCTTTGTAAGAATTTTCCTTAGGGAAAAATCACCCATGACCAAGAAGCACAATAACTAGTACAAACTAGACTAATAGAGTATGATCAGAATAACAATACTATATTCAATTGATTGTTTAATTGATTTTACACTAGAGGTGTCTATATATAAAGGCCTCTAAGATGCATCTAGAATGCCTATGAGTTAGCAATAAGATATACCTCACAATTAAGCACATGTCTACCAAGAGTGGATTATCCTCCATTAAGAACAAGAGTTAGTGTGATGATGAGAGGATAAGCCTACAAAGGTGTGTCATGTAAAATTATGTTGTAGACACCATGTGCTTAATTAGGAGTGTGAAAAACTATGGTGTCTACATGATGACTCAATTGTTTATGCAAACTCTAGTGTTGTAGATATCATGTGCTAAAATAGAGTTGCTTACTTCTGTGTTGTCAAAATGACAACTCATATGAGTATGCAAACTCCTAGGTGTCTAACGTAATAAATAATAAATAATATATTTATCCTAAGTAAACTTAAGTAAAGTGTAAATAATAATTATTTACACTAACACCCCCCTTAAGAGAAACTTAGGGGAATGCACTTAAGCTCACCAAAGCTATGATGAAATGCATAATGGGTCATGACTACTAGGTCATGTTAGGTACCCAAGTACAAATGCAATAAAATCTTTCTACAAATAGAGAAAGATGGAAAACCTCATGGGAAAAAGCCTCCCCAAAAAATAGAGATATGTACAATAAAGAAAGATGCATTTATGGATGGAGTAATCAAGATCCCCCATTATGACATGCATCATTCATATACAATAGAGAATCCATCCATGAAATCCCTCCTTTAGTGAATGATCTTGTGATGATGGGTGCTTGAAGAAAAAAGAGAATCCAATGCCAAAAAATAAAATTTCTCCCTTTAGGAAGAAGAAACACCAAGTATAGGTGCAAGTATGCTTCCCACTATGGATAGAAAGATGGAAGAGGGATCTAGATGTAGTATGTGATGGATGTTACCTCTGAAGTCTACTCATTTGTGGACAATTTCTTGATGAATGAAGATGCCATGAACCAATCTAGTGGACTCCCAAAATAAGGTGGCAAACAAGATAACATGTCCATGGATGCTGAATCAAACTCCAAAGATGATGAAGCATCCTGATAGGAAGATGGAGGAAGAGAAGCAATGTTACCTCCCTTCAATGATATATGCACACCCATGCTAGAAGCTCCTTGATGACTGAAGAATCTGAAGTAGGAAAGTTGATTAATATTCCTCCTTGTAGGAAGAAATAGTGCCATAGGTGTAGTAGAGAATGCTCCCTAACTAGTAGGAAGAATCCTTAGAAAATATGATGTTTGAGAAAATTGGAATACAAGCTCCACAAACTGATATTTCTCCTCATAACTAAAAGAGTCCTCCAACTACTCTAAAGAAGCCACAATCAAATCAATCTCAAAAGAAATCTCAAGTTGTTGAGGGTTAGAGTGTGTCCTTGCAATGAGTGAAGAAGTCTCCTCAACAAAGAGAAGATTGATGTCATTAATGATGTCTCCCACATATTCAATGTGAGACCCCACGAACAACCCTGAAATGTCTAGAAGGAAGTCATCCCATGAAGCTAAAGTAGGGTGGCATGGCATTTCCTACTGCACTAAATCAGGAGCATCTATGGTTGGAACTAAATTAGTAGAATCAAAAGGAGAATCAAGAGGTGGGATCTCATTTGGAGTTGGAGGTACCATAATTGGAGTGGCTAGAGGTAGAATGTCTTCTAGAAATGGACAAATTGTAGGATCTCCATATGCTTTCCAAAGATCCATCCAAGTGTCATAAGGATACATGAACTTGTCAATGAATTCAAAGAAAGAATGAGTGAAATTGAAATAAATGACATCTAAAATCATTTTAATAGGTGGTATATCAATGGTAGAGAGTAGTTCATTCGAACATAGATAAGGAAATACTTCCTTATGCTCTCTTCTTAGATGATCAATAATTAAAGCACTCCATTTCTAATAATTCCTCTTTTCAACCTTAGTAACACCAAACTAACATCTAAAACAAAACTCCATGAGATCAATGAATGTATGCACCCCCCCAAAATGTAAAAACAATCAATTAACCCCCCAATGTATGATTTAGCACTTTATAGGTAGTGCATTTACAATAGGTCACTTGCCAATTTAGGCCAAAGTGAGCTTCTAATTTTTCTTTTTACAACCTCCTTTTGGAGTTCAAATATGGAACTAAGCACCATAGCTCAGATATGCAACAATTATGAAGTTTGATTAAAGAAATACAATGCAAAAAAGGACATATTTTTGAAAGTGCTATTTTTGTCCACATAAGCCTATAGTATGATTATAGATCTAGAAAGTAGACAAAAAATTATTCACTTTCAAAAAAAAGTAACCTAATTTGGAGTCCAGATGAGCCCATACAGAGTAATTGAAGTTGCAAAATGTAGGATTGGACAAGTATAGTCACCAAAAATTATAATTTCTAACAAATATGTGCACCAAAATGAGAAAAGAATAAGACCACTAAAATATTTAGGAAATTCTAGCCAAAATCAAAAAAAAAAAATTGCACCTAATTTGGAGCCCGAATGACTGTGATATGGCCTCCCAAAGTCAAGCCATCAAATCAAAACTAAATGTAGAGAGGAGTCTAATTGTTCTATTTGGCCTACAAATGATAGCCAAACAACCATCAATTTTAACATAGTGTTTTGATGATGTCAGCAAAAAAAGGGTCCACCTAATGATGTGGCAGATGATGTCACTGCTAATGTTAGCAATGTATAGATGGTACAAAAGGGCCACATGGCTACTGAGTCAAATTTTATGGCCTATTGATATGGATGTACACCTACTTACTTGGACTGTCTGAGCTAGCAATGTACAACCTATGATGACTAGGTTGTCTACATGTCTATCTAAGCTATCCTAGCTGACTGGGTTTATGAGCACGAACATGGTAGCTATAAAAAGTATCGCATGCTAGGTATTTGAATAGACCATGTTGTAGGAGGAGTAACACTCACTAGAGGGAGGGTTGTCACTGGGAAAAGCATGTCTACTAGTGGGAAAGAAATGATGATGCTAGAGATATTAGCTAGTAGTGGGGAGTAATGGCTAGTAAGAAGATCCAATAGGACTTTTAGTCCCACATTCACAAGGTTTGTAAATATAAATGTGTATAAAACACACAAAGAACTATACTTAAAACAATGAGCATCCATCAGGGTTTGTGTGACCATCATGTGATGCATTGTGGTTGTCGAATGTTCGATGTCACCAAACTATGTGATTTGGTCAAAATTTGTGAAGCCGATGCTGTAAATGTAAGGTCATCATTGATATTGTAGATGTGTAGTCTACTAATAAATGTAAAAGGAATATGCCAAATTTACATAGAATATTCTACCCGAAGGAGCTAGGATTTCACCACCCAGTTCTTGCAAAAAAATTGAACAAAATGCTCCAAAAAATATGATGAAATAAAATTAACAGATCTAAAAATAAATTAAGTAGATTTAAAAAAAGATCATACCATACTTGCAAATTGGACCTTTGGGTATTAGTTTTCAAAAACAAATTCCTCAAATTCAACTATTGCCCAACATAAAAAATTTATAGTCAAGATTCACTGAAATGACACTCTAAACACAATGGTGAGGTTCACTTTGGCTCTAGACACTCTCAATAGTTGCAGATACTCTAGATCTAAATCAAGGTGTCTTAAGAGAGGTGAAGCAAGAATGGTCTCCAATAGATATGAAATGATGCTCCTATGGCTCTAATACCATGTAAGAATTTTCCTTCGAGCAAAATCACCCAAGACCAAGAAGCACAATAAATAGCACAAAAAAAAAACAAAGTATGATTAGAATAATAATATGATATTCAATTGATTGTTTGATTGATAGTAAACTAGAGGTGTCTGTATATAAAGGCCTCTAAGATGCATATAGAATGCCTAGGAGTTAGCAATAAGATAAGCCTCACAACTAAGCACATGACCACCAAGAATGGATTACCCTCCATTAAGCACAAGAGTTAGTGTAATGATGAGAGGATAAGCCTATAAGGTGTGTCATGTAAAATTATGTTGTAGACACCATGTGCTTAATTAGGAGTGTGAATAATTGTGTTGTCTACATGTTGACTTAGTTGTTTATGTAAACTCTAGTATTGTAGAAACCATGTGCTAAAATAGAGTTGCTTACTCCTATGTTGTCATCATGACCACTCATATGAGTACTCAAACTCCTAGATGTCTAACCTAATAAATAATAAATAATGCATTTATCCTAAGTAAACTTAAGTAAAGTGTAAATAATTAACAATCATCATCACCATCCTTATCATCTATTTGCACAACATTATCACTAGGCTTGTGTAGCCCATAAATGTTTTTCCATGCAATAGTATTGCATTACACTACAAATTCAATGTCCTTTGACAGGAATGTATTGAACTTAGTGGTAAACTTCTCATTTTCCTTTAATGATTTATTCACCTATTCGTCACTAAGACTCAGCATGATTTGTCTCAAGGTCTATTCTCTAATTTCTCTAGCAACATTTGCTACATTTTTCCATATTGGTTCAACCACCTTGAGAATTGCATCAAGAAATTTTTTACCTAATCCATCAGGGGAATACTTCTATTTTTCCATCTGTTCCACTAGGGCCTTTTCAATCTATTTCTTCTTTACTACACTCCTTGTGTCATACTTAAATGATTTGAAGGATGTCATGCCTCATTATTTTATTCTTTTTAGCCTCTCTTTAAAGGTAGGAGTAGTCTTTTGAAATATGTTTTGTTCAATGTCATCCTCTTCATCACCCAATTTTAGTTACTTCTTAGATTTGGTGAATCTGCTTGTGAAGAAAACAGAAGGAGACTTTGCAAGCTTTGTTATTATCACCTTCCCTTTCTTCTTGGAGGCTTCTCTTCCTCGGGTTCTACATCCTCTACATTCTCATCTTCATCTTTAGCTATCTCATCTCCTTTACCTTCACTAAGAATGAGAGGAGAGCTTGATGACTTGGCATTCTTCATGATTTTATATATCCTCTTTCTTCCTCTATTTATGGTAGCTTAATCTCAAGTTCTATCTTGACCTTTTCCTCCTCATATGTGCCAAAATAGGTAGCCTTGGGATCCATAAGCTCATTAAGGAGAGCCTCAATAATTTCTTTGGTTTTATCAATGTTCACCTCATAACCCAAAGGTATACCTATGTCACTCTTGACTTAACTACTTGGATGTAAACTTTATCAAAGTCTACTAGAAAAAAAAATCCTATTCATAGTCTTCTACTAACTTCTTAGGAATCCTATATCTATTCTACATCTTCTCTTTGAATGCTTGAAATTAGGAATCCATTACACTTTCAAATTTTTCTCCCATTTCATCTATGAATTCATTTATTTGATATAAAATAGGTATGACTTTCCTCCATACCACAGTTCCTTTTTAGAAGGGAAAAACTTTTGAACATAGAAGAATAAATAGGTTAAAAGAGATCTAAACTTACATGGATTATTTTTGGAGACTCAGATACTCTCCATGTTTTTTCCTAATTGACTCATTAGTAGCTTGACAAGGTTAAAAGACAAATTAATTTTCACCACCTTCAGTGCTAGGTCAACTACTTCAAAAGGAATATTGTTCTGTCTACTCAAGATATATATCTTGTGAGAAATCATGTGTATCCAAAACTTTATTTCAATTTTTGTTACTCCATTAAGTTGCATTCCTCTATCATCCCACTCGACAAGAGTTCTTTTTGTCAATTCAACTTGACCTAGGGTTTTTATAGTCTTATCTTTATTCAACATAAGTAACCCAATAATCCTATGTATCATCTTCTTTGTGATTTGGATAGGGTGATCCAACCAAAAATGCATCTCGTGAACTCCTCTTAAGATGTATTTTATCCATTTCCCTTGAAAATCGTGTGGCATATGCATAATGTGTGCTAAACCCATTGTCTCCAAATGTGTATGCTCAGGTTTCAAAGAACCATCCACACAAAGTTAACTAAATGCTTGGTTCATTTCTAGGGTTCTAATCTCTTGAATCAAATATTGATGAAATGACTTGATATCATATATAAGAAGTACCTTTGGAGGGGTTTGTGACTACACTCCTATTGGGCCAAGTACCTTTATAATTGTTGGTGTTAGTTTGAATGCAAGAGCCTTGCAATTTGCTCAGCAAATCAAAATCTCTAAACCCTTTTTAACTTTTCTACTTGAAGACATCATTTTCTTAATAAATCTTGAACATGAAAATAATCTTCACAAAATACTACTTCAAATTGCTTGGGGGTTCTAAAATAACTCTTCACTATTAGTGCTGAAAATTCACAATGAAATGATTTGATGAATTTTTTCCTTTTAACCAAATTTTGTCTTTAAAATCACCATTAGTGCTTTGTACAAATGTTCAGTGAGTGAGAGGTTGTCTTTCACTTAGTTTGGTCTTTATTTCTTGGAAGACACCTTTAACTTGGTAAGAAATTCAACATGATATGAACCTCGAACATGGTCTAAACTTGAAACTTAGTAGAGTTACCAACTTGGCGTTTGCATCCAGAAAAAGATATGCAACTTGAACTTGCTTGGTAAGGTCTTGTGACCTGACCTTGCTCATTAGGGCCTTAAACTTTCATTATCACTTAGTGATCCTTGTGCATCTTGAATACTAATATGAATCTTCCTACTTGCTAGATGGAACTAGTATTAGATGACCTCTTTTGAATCACAGTTCTATTGATTTCCATAGGGAACTAAGTCGAAGTGATTGTGCCACCCAATTCATTCACTTGGGTGTCAATAACTTTAGGACTTTGTCTGGTATTATCTACATATTTATGCACCCATTACTACCTCATTTTTTTTTATATCATCATCTTTCTCTTTCTTTTCATCTTCTACTCTACCTCTATTCATATAGTTCTTAGTAAGATGTCTAAGTTTTGTATATAGAAAACATCTCTTTGTAGTGTCTCTCTTCCTCATGTGATGTTTTATACAATTTTCTCCAATGTGCCCAAACTCACCATAGTAGTGATATCTACACCATGTTTTGTAATCCCAACCAAATATTTCTTTCACAATTTTCTCTATTGGGTTCAACTTCTTGGTCTTACTCTTTGAAGATTTGTGTCCTTGTTTGTTGCAATTGTGAAACTTTCCTTCAAACTTAGGTTTCTTTGTTCATTCACTTGCTCTATGACCATTCTTATTGCAATTATAACACTTTCTATTGAATTTTTCTTTAACATTGCTCCAACATTTATTTGATGTATGACCTATCTTACCACAATAATTGCAAGTAAATCTTTTATTCTTTTGAGATCCTTTATGAGATTATTCATCTTTATCTATATATCCTAATCCAACATTTCCTTTGTGTCTATATTAGCTTTTCTCATTCAATTGATTCATGCTTTCCTAAGATTTCATCATTCTTGCATTGGTTTATTTTTTTATACTAATATCATTATTCAATCTTTCATTCTTTGTCCTTAGATTGATAAGCTCTTGATTTTCATAATTGAGTTGATTAATAAAGTTTGTTTGTTGAGGGATAATATTTGAATTCCATTGTCCTTCTCTTCTATCTCTTCTTTGTCTTTGTCCTTTTCTTCCATGACTTCACACATTCTATCTGATTGGTTTTCTTGTTCTCTTTTTAACTTTCTAGTTTCTTCTTGAAGATTAAGATTCCTCTCAAGTAGGTCTTTGATTTATGCATCAACTTCATCTGAATTACTTTCATGGCATAAGTCTTCAATTATTTCTTCAATGTAGAGATTATCATCCATTTGCACTGCAATATTTTTCCTTCTTTGAAAGGATTTAGAGAGTTGATCCTTTTCTTTCTTGATTTGTCCAATAGCCAATTCTATATATAAATTTTCATTCTCAATAGCCTTTTCTAGTCTATATACCTTCATTGCCTCTGATCTTTTCTCAAGCTATTAAACTTCTAATGTGAGAACCAATAGCTCTAATGCCAATATGTTGGAAATAGAAGGTAGGCTAGGTTACTAAGAGGGGAGGGGTGAATTAGGAACCAATAAAACTTTTAACTTACTTTACCAATTAATCCTTCATATATTATTCTGATCTAATTACATGCATGACAAGAATGAAGTCAATAAACATTCATAACACTTTGACACAAGATATGGTGACTTAGAAACCTTCCAAATAGAAAGTAAAACTAGGGTGGTGATGATAGCCAGAAGCTTTAGTACTACAATATAAATTTTTCCTATTAAGGCTTATAATTGACCACTTATGGTGATCTTCCCTATTAGGACCAATAAGGAATTTTTAGGTCCACCTTGTTAAAGGATTTACAAACATACAGTAAAGTATGTACTCTATTAGGAGATTTAGCAAAATATTGTTAAGTCCTAACTCGATATACTCTTCTATACTCAGGTGATACTAAAAATTATCTTAGATGCTTCATGGACACTATGAAGCTTGGCATGATTTGCAATCTAACTATTTAGCTCAGTAAAAAATGAAATACTTGGTTAACATTACTAGAAGTATGATAATGTTGGTAGCAACTATGGAAGTCAATAGCAATGTAACCAACTAACCAAGTGTTAAGTCACTAATAGACATATTGACCTTTATGTCAATAGTGGATCTACAAAATAATGAACTCTTCATTCAATCCTTTATCACAACCTCACAACTATTTATTATTTAATTTCAATAACCATGGAGATGTTGCAATAACTACACCTTTAACCATGTTTGCATCTTCTTAATCGCTTAATCATTTACTTTATTATTTTTAGTGATCAATTGAAACTACTACTTCACATCTTTTTGCAACATTGTTTCCTTAAAACCAAACTATGACTTAACCCTGGCGACAATGTGAAACCACTTATCTCCACTTCATTGTTTACTTTCTTAACTATTACTTTGAACTTGTAAAGTGGAGATAAATTTCTAATTGATCACCTCACAACTTCTCCATAGTTTATTGTTTAATGCTTTTATCACATGTGATGCTGCGATGACCATAACTTCTAACCTCATTGCCACTTTGCAACCACTAGATATGTAACTCCTTTAAACCATGTGATGTTGTGATGATTTTCCTGATTGATTTCTATTCTATTTCATGGATTTATAACTTAAATCTTTAACTCACATAGTAACCCCATGATGCTATGATTATAAGCCATCTCTTCTTCATTGTTGTAATCCTAGGTTAACTTTAACTATTGACGACACTATGATGATTTTTAGACTTGACCATCATGGTTATCTTTTGCACCTTCACAACTTAAAAACTCTTAAGCTAAATACAATTTGTGTCGCATGATCTTTACTTAATCTCTTCTTCACATCCCAAACTTGGAAGTCAACACTAACACCTATGATGCTATGATGACCTTGTTGATGACTATTTTGAGACTTTTGGTCACCAAAATAGTTAGGAAGGAAAATAGAGATAAAAAGATTAACAAGACTTCATGACATCACAACTTAAAATCCATCTAGGCACATGACTTATAATATATAAAAATTAATCTATAACCAAAGTTTTCTATGCACCCCTATTTTATACTTGCATGTCAATTTATGAATGATTCATCAAAATGTAAGATATGGTACTAGTTCTAGGGTCTTTTCTTAAGGATGACAATATTCTCAAAAACCCTAAGCAATTTAAAACAAGTTTCTTTCTGATTTTGACAATGTATCAAATTTTCTTTGGCTAGATGAAAATTTAGGCCATCAGAGGGTTTAGTGGAAGGCTAAATGAGAGTGATTTTGAATGCAAAATAGATGAAGATGATAAAAAATTTAATGTGAGTGGCTATATTTGGAAGTCCCCTTATTACTGCAAGGCTTGCAAAAGTAACTAAATTCTAGGAACTTGTGTTTACCGAGTGAAGACCTTAATTCTTATTAAAATGGAGATAGTCGATCAAGATCTTCCAATTTTTGTTTACTCTAAAAAGCACGGCTTCTAAAAACTACACCTTACTATGACAAACCTCAAAAAATATAGAACTTAAAAAATTTCAAAACTATCAAAAAACAACTTAGTTTTACTAGGTAGAATCATTGTGGCCATCCTTCTAGCACCACTTCTATTGAGTGCTCATTTTGTAAGATGATAATGATATAAATTATCTTGAATCTCTCTCTTTAAAATTTGATCAATGACTAACTCTAAGGTTCTAGTTGGCTATTTTTAACCTACTAGATAGCTCAATTGAAGATAAATCTGAACATTCACAAGGAGGCCTTTGCTGGAATCCACCAATTTTGCACAACTTTGTTGAAATTTAACCATAAAACCAATATATTTTTTGTATTTTTTATTTTATGATGAATGAAATTTCTAATCAATACAACTATATGAATTCCTATTTTAATGACACATTTGAAAAGTCAATACTGAAGATAGAGTAATGAGAGATTTAAAGAAAATTACTAAAAGGAAAATTCCTAATAGACATAACCCAAAGTAACAACATATTTTCAAATTAAATTATCAAAAGGACCTAGTAGGAAACCAAAGAAATTAGGATCAATGCTTCCTCAACTTCATGGATGCAATCATCGATGGGAACTTTAATGAAAACCAAAAGATGTTTCATGATTCATGAAATTTTGCTACTACATATGGAAGTGCATACACATGTGACAAAATTATATGTAAGGACTAGAATGATCCTTTTTCTAATTCTTCCCAACAAAAAAAATATTTTAACATAAGGAAAACACCAAAACAAAAAGATCACACAATTATAACAACACCATAAAACCATTAGCTCCATTATCATCCATGAACATTAATTCAAATAAAATAAGAAACTCTGGAAATATTTACTTCACTCAAAATGAGAGCACCAATAGAATTTATTATTGCATCAAAATATCAGCCTAGATTACATTCTACATCCATTTATTTATAAGAAATCCTCTCCTCCTATTGTGTTAGGAGTGAGAGCTCTTCTAATGCAAACACTATGGTAACAACTAATAAAATAAAGTGAATTATATACAAACTAACTCTCTAAATGGTGCTAAGAATATCTCCACCCTTGTTTATATCCATTAATGGGTGCATGAACCTTTACATGACTTAAAACAATAAAATAAGAAGAATATAACAAGAGAGAATTCATGAGATGATCTGAGAGTCGTGCGACTTCTAAAAATGCAAGCTTGGTGTTCTCTAGGTGTTTTTGGGAGTTAATTGCCATTAACACATGTTTACAATGCATGGAATGCTCTAGAACTAGTAACTAATAGTTATATGTTAATGCACTACTTCATCTTCAAAATTGTCATCACAACTCTTGATTTAGTGCACCTTGTGAAAAGCACACCTCTAAAAAAGTGCACCTTCATATAGAACCAAAATTGTCAAGATTTTGCTAAGTCACAAAACTTAATTTCCAACATCTGGGTTTTCCTCCCTTTGGACCAAAATGGTATCTGGATGTGTGCTTTTGAACCTCTAAATAATGGTTGTGATTTCTTGAGTTTCTAGTAAATCAAAAGACTCATATTTATTACACACCACTTGGTGGTAGTTATTGATCTCTATCTTAGTATCCCCAAAATCTTCTAATCTAGAATCTAACTTTAGTAATGATTATTTTTCTTTTAAGATTTGTCTAATATCATCTCCAGATAAAGATTCTTCAAATAGTACTTTAAATTGTTGCACTACTATTTCTACTAAATAAAGTTGAATCCCCAAAAATATTTAGGGTAGTAGTATAATAATACTTATCCGCTTCCAAAAATTGCCTATGAAGTATATTCTTAATCTTTTGAATATCCTCATATAACCCTACCATAACTTTATTGCCTGCAAATACTTTTTATATCCAATCATCTATTTTATCTAACTATTCTACCATATACATCTCCATTAATAATCAATACCTTCTCCCTTTGATAGTCTTTAATGCTTCCAAATTATTGGCCCAAGTATGCACTTCATCCATCAACCAAAAATCTTAGTTTATTATTGTAACCAACTTATTGACATTATTCTAAATGTTGTGTAGAAGGTTCAAATTACCCTCTATTATTTGTACCCCTCTATCTTCAAAAATGTGATGCTGCCTTTTGCAAGTGTCCAAAAATGAATTAGTTTTCTCCACAACTTGTCCTTGCTCTTTCTTCTCAAAAGTGACCCCTAGAGAAATCTCTATATGATTAGGGTCTATTATACCTACTATTTTGTTCCAATATCCCATCAGCAATTCATTCTTCTTTCTCAAAAACCCTTTTTTTTTATTAACCTTTGTCTAGGTGTAAAAATACTTGCTTAAGGCCTATGGTGATCAAAACCTTGGTTGTATCAAGTGTGGATTTTCCAAGCACTATCTCTTTCATCTGGTAATATTTTGGAGACACCTCTTCTATATGAATGGTGGGATGCAGAATGGAAATGTGTCCCAAAATTTCTTCATTTTGGTTCTTCATGATAAAAGCCAATGTCTTAGCATCACCCTTGGGCAACTATGGCATCCTGACTACTTTTATCAATTTTCTCATACCCTCCTCTTCAATGAAATCCATCTATCTCCTTTGTCAAGTTAAGACATCTCTCTTTAACCATATTGGAGTAGTACCCATAGGAGTTGTCTATTGAGAAGATGACATAGGTTCCAAAGCTGGCCCTTTCTATTTATCACCTCATTCTAGTGTCTTGTCTTGTCGAGGGAGGACTATTAATTGAGCTTTTATTTCTACTTATGTTGAAGACCTAGTATCTAGTTTGGGAAGAACATGTTCTCCTTCCTCAAAGATTATTCTTTCTTTTGATACCTTGTCTCTATGTAATTAGACATACTCTTATTCCTCTATGGCCTATCATTGAGGCTCTACCATTAAAGGAGATAGAGCAACTAATTCTTGTTCTAGCTAAGGAGGTTTAAATAAAAAGTCTTCTTGTAGTTGGGGGGGGGGGGGGGGTATACCAAGTGTCCCTTTAGGTGAAAGAGGAAACTATTCGCAATCTTCTCATAAGAAATCATTTAGAGGGGTGTCCCATATTCTTTCCCCTCATTTTTATGTAGACTAGTAGTCAAAGTATTAAATTTCAAAGACATCAGTCCCTTCACCCCCTCATCTTTGTTATCTATCTTTCTCTCTCCTATTCTAAGGTTTCTATATGAATGGATTATTCTAGGATGGAAGGTGGTGTCCATGTTAGACTCTTCCTCCTTTCTTCTTTTGCAACCCTTCTTGGGTGGGTTCTCCTATTGACTAGGACATATTCAATCTACTCCCCTTCTTCCCCATCTTGAGCTTTGAGTATGGCTTTTGGAACCTGAGGTGATAGAGTAATTTTCTTATTTAGCTTCCTTATTTTGTCACCTAGCAACATGATCTTGGTGTGAGCTCTCTTGGGTACTAATGTGGTGGCCTCTACTTGAGCTACAATTTTTTTCTTATGTCAGAGTTTCTTCTTTCTCAAGTTGAGCCTCTTCTTGCTTGGATGGTTCTAGCTAAAGCTATTTTTTTTGGATTCTCTCTTAAGTGACCCTCTTTCTCTTCTTTCCCTTCATCCTCTCATTTTTGAAGTACTCCACCTCTCACTCATGTTGATGTATTGTCTCTATTAGAGTAATTAGATATTTCCTAATTACCTCTAGTTTGTTTAAGCTTAAACATTAGGAATCTCATAATTAATTATTTTATGAATTATTATTATGTAACCTAGGTTAGATCTTTTTAGGGTTTTGACCTATAAAATTTTGGTATAGCTCTAATACCATGTAAGAATTTTCCTAAGGAAATAATTCAATGCCAAGATCAAGAAGCTCAGTAGATAGCACAAGAGAGACAAATGATGATCAAATAAGAATGGATATTAGATGATTGGATTAATCAAATAATTGGATGAATACAATATAGAAATGCCTTGTATATAAAGGAAATTGATATGTCTAGGAGTCATACAAGAGATAAGCATAACAAATAAGAACATGTCCACCAAGAGTGGATTATTCTCCATTGTGCATGAATGTACATGCAATAATGAGAGGATAAGAATGCAAAGGTGTATCTCATAAAGAGATGTAGTAGACAACATGTGATCAATTGGGATAAAAACTACTATGTTGTCTACATGACAACTCATATGGATACACAAACTACTGTGGTGCCTACATGACAACTAATATGCCAATGCATTAACCTAAGTAAACTTAAGTAAAGTGTAATTAGTAAACACTTAATTACACCAACACCCCCTCTTAAGTGAAACTTAAGAAAATGTACTCAAGCACACAAAAGCTAGATAATAATGCAAGATTTTTCCTAGCTACTAGGCCATGTTAAGTACCCATGTACAAAATTCAAGTGCAAAAGACATACAATCTAATTTCTCATAAAGCAGCAAAAGAGGGAAAACCACATGGGAAAAACCCTCCCCCCAAAAGAGAGAAGAAAAATTAAGTAAGATGCATGTATGGATGGAGTAATCAAGACCCCACCTATTATGAAATAAATCATGTATATAAAATAGAGAATCCCTCCATAAGAAGGAAATAAGAAGAAATGAAATCCCCCTATAGTGAATGATCTCCTACAAGAATGATGAATGATTGAAGACAAAAGAAAATACAATGCCTATAGATAAAGTTTATCCCTTTAGGAAGAAGATACACCAAATACAAATGCAAGAAGGCTTCCCATTGTAGATGGGAAGATGGAAGGGGAATCCATATGAAGTATGTTGTCTCTGAAGTCTAAAGATGTGTCAACATGTCCTTGAATACTGAAGATGTCACGAACCAATCAAGATCAAGTTCAACAGAAGATGGTGACAGACAAGGAACTAATGGAAACTATACTATATAGGAATTTGGATCAAACTCCAAAGACCAAGATGCCTCCTCAAAAGAAGAAGTGGGAAGAGAAACAAAGAAGCCTGCCCTTAATACAGAATTTGCACCCATGAAATATGTTGATGGATTAATGTAGAAGTCACACCATGAAAACTAAATGATATTTATCCCTTGAGGAATAAATGGTGGAATGGGTGTACAAAAGAATCCTCCCCAATCAATAGGAAGAAATCTTAGAATATAATTTATCTCAAGAAATTGAATCAGTATCTACAACACATGAGTATGATCAACCATGCAATCTGACATCTCAAGTGAAGTTTGAGGTTCATGTAAAGCAATGTCCAAAGACTCATATGTCTTCTTTAAAGTGAAAGGGACCTCCTATATATGTTGTAAAAAAGTATTCACAATCATGTAAAACTCAAAAGAAATATTAGGTGGAGAATCATGAGGGTCAGAGTGCTCCCTCATAACAACTAAAGAAGGATCATCCTCAATAAAGAGAAGATGTATATCATCAATAGTGTCTCCCATATTCTCAATGCAGGACTCTAAAAAAAAACCTATAATTCTTATCAAGAAGTCATCCCAAGGAATTGAGTCTGGAAGATAATGAATATCTTGTTGTAATGACTCATGTGAATCCATGACTGTGTGAATACAAGAATCATCAAAAACAATAGTAGATGCAGTGATCTCAACTAGAGAGGATGTAACTATAGCTAGAGGTAAAAGATCTTTTGGGAATGGAGGAACATGTGGATCTCCATACATCTCCCAAAGATAGATCCAAATATCATAAAAATTAGTTAACTTCATGTCATCAAGTGAATCCATAACCTCTATATCCATATGTAGAAAGAGTGCATTACAAATGATTGTAATAGTGTCACCATTGTATAAAAATCCTTTCACATATGGCAATGCATTATGATCACTAAGATAAATGAGAACTAATTCACTCCATTTTTTATAGTTTTTTGTTGTCAAGGTAATTAAATCTTCCCCATCCATGATGGACTAATCAATGCAACACCCCAAAAATATATGCTTTGGTACTTTACACTAAGTGTGTGTACAATTGGCCACTTGTAAAAATGAACCAAAGTGGACTTCTAATCTTGATAGTTACAATAGCAAATATGAAAGCTATATATGACTCATAAAGATAAGACACAAGATCTTGCAAGGATATAATTATGTAAAAATGCCAAAATAGGCCAAAAAATGACCAAATGATGAAAGTACTATGTCTACTCAAAATTACTCCAAACTGATACCAGATCTAGAAAGTAGACAAAAAATTATGCACTTTCAAAAAAATAGCACCTAAATATGTGTCCATATGAGCACAAACGAAGCCTCTAAATTTTTTAAAATTGGGATTGGAAATTTTCAGAAAATATAAAGAACAAAGATCACAAAAAACTTTCACCAATGTGTAGATCACAAAATTCTACCCCAAAACAAAAAAAAATTGCTCGAAAAAAGGAGTTCGTATGAGAGAGATATTGTTGTTTGAAAATCATCTCTATAATTATTTTTTCTAAATCTCCACTATCACACCTTCAAAAATCAAATGACTCTATATTTCACCTTAGATGTATAATTTTGATGAAACAAAAGTTGATTTGGGGATTTTTTGACCTTCTAAATGTGATACCAATATCTAATTTGCACCTGCAAGCTCCAAACTTAACCTGCAAAAAAAAAATCTCTCCAATGGCTATCCAATGAAACAACTATGGCTCTGATACCATGTAAGAATTATCCTAAGGTAATAATTCAATGCCAAGATCAAGAAGCTCAGTAGATAGCACAAGAGAGGCAAATTATTATCAAATAAGAATGGATATCAAATGATTGGATTAGTCAAATAATTGGATGAATACAACATAAAAGTGCCTTGTATATAAAGGCAATTGATATGTCTAGGAGTCATACAAGAGATAAGCACAAAAACTAAGCACATGTCCACCAAGAGTAGATTATCCTCCATTGTGCATGAATATGAATACAATAATGAGATGATAAGAATTCAAAGGTGTATCACATAAAGAGATGTAGTAGACAATATGTGCTCAATTGGAGTACAAACTATTGTGTTGTCTACATGACAACTAATATGCTAATGCATTAACCTAAGTAAACTTACGTAAAGTTTAATTAGTAAATACTTAATTACACCAACATGATCTCCTTTATAAGCATAATCTCTCATTGTAAAAATTAATTAATTATTGATAATAGCAATCTCTCTTTTTTCTCATCAAGAATGTCTCAACTATGGATCTAGGAATTCCAACCTACATAGATTTTTCTTCTCTTTTTTAGTGTTAGGTTTTTGCATGCAAGTGATTCTTAGGAGTTGTGGGGAAGATCTTTCATCAACTTCAACATGGTATCAAAGCTTCAAATCTTCAAGCCTCTGCTCTAATTATGAGAAGTTTGTGTTGGCTTTCAGATCTGTGCCTTTTTTCTCAAAGGGTTTAATTTTTCAAAGGATTTTTTTAGTGAATCTAGGGGTTCATTGACTCTTGGTGCACTATGAGCCCAAATGGACCTTACCACTGAGCTCAAAGTGCCTTGAAACCACTACTTTCATATAAAATTTGTCCAATTTAGACACAATTAGAATCTAAGGAAAAAAAAAGTATTGCTCCTAGATTGGACATGTTTCCCAAGGAAATGATTTCATTATTTTTTGCCACAAAAATTGAGATTTTTTGAAATGCAAATTGATATTTTTTGGCATGTAAATCGAGATATTTTGGCAAAAAAATTGAGGTAATTTTGTACAAATTTGGCAAACTTCCCAAGGTAATTTTGGTACTAGTGGGCACATTCCTTGATGCATTTTTGGCATGATCATAAGATGTTAAATATTTTTATTTTTCTCTTCAACTCTATTTTCAACTATATGTGGTTTTTTAGTTGTAACTTGCTCATTTGGACTCTATTTTCGCAAATGAGATATCATCGAAAAGATGGTACAAAGCCTATCATGATGGTTTCATTTATTTGGACCTTTGATTCTTTTTGGTTAGTATTTTATGAGGTCAAATTTAGAGGTTATATTTTGTACTCTGGGAGACATATCTTGGGAAATTTTATTTTCCAGATTCTGCTCTAGGCAATCCCACTTAGTTTTTTTTCTTATTTGCATTCTGGTGGATATCCTAGTTGTTTTAGGTTAGGAGATTGATTTTGTTTCTTTAGATTATTTTTCATGGGTTTTACTATCTCTTTTATCGACCTTATGTCTCTTTTGATATTTTTTGACATCCTTTTGTAGTATTTTTGCAAACACAATGACATAAAGTGCCACTATGTTATATTTTAGGATCTTGCACATCTTTATGTATTGTTATACTTGATGTACATTATAAAGAGCTTTGGGGGTTTCATGTTGGCCATATTTTTCATCTTCCTTTTTCTAGTGAGTGTCCCTTCCACAACATTAGCCTCATGATTTATCGATGAAACATGTCATTATAGGTGTTTGTACTTCTTTTGCAATCTTGATGTTCCTAGTTCTTTTTGTAGGAGATATTGCATTCAGTTTCAGTGTTCATGTCTTACCTCTTAGAATTATAGGAGGGTTATGTTATTCTATTACTTTATTTGATGGAGCGACCTATGTATTTAGTATTTGATCCTATGTATTAGACAATTATAGTGGCTAGATACCTATGCATTTTGGTGAGATGGATGGTTTACCATATAGACATTCTTTCATTCCTATTTTTGGAGGCGATAAAGATACCTTCCATCTTCATTTGATCAACTCTTCATACTTAGTCTTCTCTACATGTTCATGTTCTATATAGTGGAAGTTTTTTAGATTAGTAGTTTAATAGTGCTTGTAGCTTCATGCTTTAGTGATCTTCTTTATGATCATCTTTTGTTCCCATCTTCTGGGACATTCCCTGGTTTGGAGGTTTCTTTAATCTTTCACTAGTTCTTTTTAGTATTATTTCCATTTATTTTTGTAGTAGGGTTTTTCCCATGTGGTTTTCTCTATTTCTCCTCTTTTTAGAGATTTTGTTGTGCTTGGGTACCTCATCAAGCTTCTTTTTTGGGATCCAAAATTACTTTTAGTATTGATTTCTAGGTTTTTAGCTACTCCCTAGGCTTGTCTTAAGGGGGATTGTTAGACTAAATAGATATTTCCTAATTAACTCTAGTTTTCTTAAGCTAAATTTTAGGCATCTAATAATTAATTCTTTTATTAAATATTATGATGCAACCTAGGTTAGACCTTTCTAGAGGTTTGATCTCCTTGATAATATAAATCTCTCTTTTTTCTCATTGAGAATGTCTCAACTATGGATCTGGGAATTCCAACCTCCATAGTGTTTTATTCTCTATTTCTATGATAGGTGTTTTCATGCAGGTGATTCTTGGGAGTTGTGGGGTTGATTGTTCATCAAATTCAATAGCCCTTGGTCTCACGGGTGACTTTGGGGGGTATGTAGTAACTGTAACATTTATTCTTTACCATTCTTCGGTAAGGAAGTGGCTTACAAAGTCAAAGCTTGGTGGTGCAAGAGCACCTAGGAAATATGCCAAGTTTCCTAAATCATTTTTGGCTTGTAGTGGTCTTGGCTAGACCACATGAATAAGGGCTATGGGATAAAGCCCCAAGTGTGTGAGTTGTGTTTTTAAATAGGTTTTTGTTGTGTTTGAGTTTCCAAGTTGCTTCTATGTTGGCAAAATTGCTTAAATTGCTTGTTAGAGCCTAGAATGGTCAAACACTGACCAAGACCCCAGGAGGATGGGAAACATGGAAAATATGTTAAAAGTTGTAATTACATGTAAATAAGTTCATTTAACCATGTTTGAGGTCATGGAGCCATTAAATTCACAATAGTGCAAAAGTTGCACTTGGCAACTTTGCAACTTTGCAAAGTTGCTTGACAACATTGACAAAAAGTGCTAAAACTTTATAAGGGCTTCAAGAATCAGTTGGAAACCTATGGGATCTGTTGATTCACATGGGTAAGAGGTATTTAAGACCAATCCAAGTTAGTTTGAGGGTTGGCATATGCTTTTGTACGAATTTTGGCATTGGAATGAAGAGCAAACTGAGCATTTTGATGACAGTTTTCTGATTTCACCCTTCATCCACACCTTTAATGGATTGATAGGGTTGCTGTTTTTATGTGATTTTATATTGTATGGAATTTAGATGCTTTGGTAAAGATTAGGAGTTTTTTTGATCAGTTTCATTACTAGTTTGAAAAATCTTTTTAAAGTTGCCAGTTCGCTGGTCTGTACACATCAATCAGCAAAGAAATCTCTATAACTTGAATTCCAAAGGTGGAACCATGATGGCCTTTTGGAATCAAGTACTAGACTGTATAAACAATGTAAATATGTATTTTTGTCTTGTTTTGCAGAGGTTTGTTGTTTTTTCCAAGAGGCCCTAGGCGAGTTTGCATACCCGGCTAGGCAATGAAATCAGCAAATAAGTGTTTGAAAGGGGCATAGAATGGGGTGTTGGGTGCAATAAAAATTCATGGAAGGAAAGAGTGGTGAGTGAAGGAAGTTAATTCCAGGAGTTCAGTCATTTAGAGTCCATTTGGGTGGTGGAAGGAAGAACTCTCTATATTCCTGTTCATACAAACAAGAAACCCTTGTAAATAGACATATTTTTGGAAATCCATTGTACGGATGACCTGGGTGTTTCAGACCTGAAAAATATTCAAGGGGAGCCAAAAGGGTATCCAAATCATAAATTTTTTTGAGTACTTCTTAAGGGTTTGAGGAGATATAAGCCAAAAATCAGTTTTGGAGGCCTAATTTTGTTATTAGTCTTAGTAGCCCTCTTAACTATGCAATCTTCAAATCGATTGGAAACCCAATACTCCAATTCACTTAGTGATCCTAAAAAATATTGAATGAGACCTAATAAAAGCCTTGGAATTCAATATAGCCAAGAATGCACTCCTGGAAGCCAGTTGTCAAGAACGGTGCAATGAGAGCACTAGGGAGACCCCATGGTGAAATAGAGTTTTGAGTTGATTGGTGAGGATTAGTGTAATAAGGGAATAGAGAGAAGATTCCCTTGGAGTAGGGTATAGGATAAATACCCTAAGAGGCTAGGAGAAATCCTAAAGTGAGTTCTAGTAGTTGAGGCTAGAACCTTGTTCAAGATCCTCCCCATCAAATTGGTATCAGAGCCTTGAAAGGTTTGGGACAAGACATTGTGTATGTCTTATTTTGGAAGTGAGTCAGTGGGAGAAACCACCATGGTAACAAATGCTGATTTGGCAAAGGAAGTGACAGAACAAAGGGAGAAAAATAGGCTCCTTGAGGAAGCCTTAGAAGCTATGAAAGATAAGCTTGATGAAGTGGTAGAGACAGCTGGAAAAATGAAAGAGAAGTTGGAAATTAATGAAGAAAAGGGAAAGGAAGAGAATGAAGAGGACTATGTACCTGAACTTGATCCTCCATTACAAGATGAACCTTTCCTTAAAGCCATCAAGGCATTGGGTGGCAAATCTCTTGAGGGGATACCCCTATTTACTGGTAAGATGAATTCAGAGTTGGTCATGGAATGGATTGAAGGGATGGAGAACCATTTTGAATGTGAAGGCGTATCAGAGGCACAAAAGGTGAAGGTTGCCAAAGAAAGATTAAGGGGACCAGCCCTAACATGGTGGAAGTTCATTCAAGAAGAGAGGGAAAGAGAAGGCAAGAAACTTATCTCTAATTGGAAAGCTATGGTGGCAAAAATCAGAGATAACTATTTGCCTAAAGACTATGAAATCCAGCTACACAAGAAGAGACAAAGCTTGAAGCAAAAAGATTTGGATGTGGCCTCCTATACTGAAGAGTTTCAAAAACTTTTCTTTAGATCCAAGGTCCAAGAGGAGGAGAGCATCAAGGTGGCTAGATATTTAGGTGGTTTGAAATGGAGTATTCAAGAGGAGATCAGCCTTTGGACTCCTACTACTGTTCATAAGTGTTTTCAATTGGAACTCAAAGTGGAAGATAAGAATAGAAGGAAACAAGACTCTAACTCTAGGGGTAGAGGAAGAGGGAGAGACTCTAGAGGACATAGAGGTGGTTATGGGGGAAGAAGCAATGAACCCAAGGCCACAAGAGACTCCAAGTTGATTGAGAAAAGTGGGGAAACAAGTGGAAGAGGTAATTTCACTAGAGGAAGAGGATTTGGTGGTGGAGCTAGAGGCAGATCAAACAATTTCAGCAGGGGTTCACATTTTGCAAACATGAAATGTTACCATTGTGGACAACTTGGTCATCCAGCCTATAGATGTCCTGAGAAGGCATCATCTTCCCAAGGGGATAAGAAGATAACATATGTTCAAGAAGAATGCAGCAACAATATAACTTCAGAAGTGAATCTTGATTCTGAGAAGGGAGAAAATCTGATGTTTAGAAGAGTTTTGATCAAGGAGCCTAGCAAAGAAGAGCCTAAACAAAGAAGGGCACTTTTTAGAATAAAATGCAAGATACTTGGTAAGGTTTGCAAATTTATTGTTGACTCAGGATCAACTGATAATATCATCTCTGAAGAGGCTGTCCAAAAGCTCAAGCTAACAAAGATTCCTCATGATCATCCATATAGAGTCACATGGCTGAATAAAGGGTAGAATGTGTTGGTAAATGAACAAGTTTGGGTGGATTTTTCAATTGGAGGATATCAAGACAAAATTCTTTGTGATGTGTTTCCCATGGATTCTTGTCATCTACTCTTGGGTAGACCATGGCAATATGATAGGGATGTTGTCTATCATGGGAAGAAGAACTTATATACATTCAAGAAAGGAGGAGTGACATACAAAATCCAATCACTTGTTGAGGAAGGCATAGATGCAGCAATAGATCAGCGTGTTCTACTCATGAGTGGAAAAGAATTCTTACATGATTTCAAGGAGAACAATGAAGTTGGGTTTGCCATAGTTGTGAAACCAAAGGAGAAAGATGCTGTCAAACAAACACCATTGCCAAGAGAGATAAAAGAACTATTGGATCAGTTCAAAGACATCATAAGTGATGGAGAACTTGCCACACTCCCTCCACAAAGATCTATTAGTCATCAAATAGACTTTGTTCCTGGATCCTCATTGCCCAACAAGGTTGCTTACAAGATGACTCCAGATCAGAATAAAGAAATTACAAGACAAGTACAAGAGCTACTTGACCAAGGTCTCATTCGGAAGAGTATTAGCCCATGTGCTGTACCAGTTGTTTTGGCACCAAAGAAAGGAGGTAAGTGGAGAATGTGCACTGATTCTAGAGCCATAAATAGGATAACAATTAGATATAGGTTTCCTATTCCTAGAATAGAAGATCTAATGGATTGTTTGGGGGGTGCTAAGTATTTCTCCAAGATAGATCTCAAGAGTGGCTACCATCAAATTAGAATGAAGGAGGGTGATGAATGGAAAACAACCTTCAAAACTACGGAAGGACTTTATGAATGGCTAGTAATGCCATTTGGCCTCTCTAATGCACCTAGTACATTCATGAGGCTAATGAATGAAGTGTTGAAGGACTACATAGGCATTTTTGTAGTGGTTTATCTTGATGATATTCTCATTTTCAGCAAGACTAAAGAAGAACACATGAAGCATTTGGCAATTGTTTTAAAGAAGTTACAAGAAGAAAAATTGACCATTAATCTTGAGAAAAGTGAGTTCTTGAAACAAGAGTTGGTTTACCTTGGTTTTGTAGTTTCACAAGGTAACTTGAAGATGGATGAAAGTAAAATAGAAACCATTCTAAACTGGCCTACACCTAAAACAGGGGCTGCAGTAAGAAGTTTCCATGGTTTGGCACAATTCTACAGGAAGTTTATAAGGGGTTTTAGTGAGATATGTGCACCAGTATTAGACACCATCAAGGGAGGACTAAAAACTAAGTTCTTGTGGACCAAAGAAGCCAATGAAGGGTTTGAAAGGTTGAAGAAAGAGGTAGCTACTATACCCATTTTGGTTTTACCTAGTTTTGACAAGTTGTTTATTGTAGAATGTGATGCAAGTAATATTGTTGTTGGGGCTGTATTAAGCCAAGAAGGAAGGCCAGTAGCATTCTTTAGTGAAAGGCTAAATGAATCCAAATCTAGGTACTCATCGTATGACTTAGAATTGTATGCATTGGTGCAAGCACTTAGGAAGTGGAGGCACTATCTTTTACCTAAAGAGTTTGTTGTATACATTGATAACCAAGCATTGAGTTACATCAACACTCAAGAGAAGTTGAGCCTAAGACACATCAAATGGATGGAGTTCCTACAATCCTACACATTCGCCATCAAGCACAAGAAAGGGCAGATAAATAAAGTAGCTGATGCATAAGTAGAAGGCTGCTTACTATCCAAGAAATACAGTTAGAGAGTATTGGAGTTGAAGGTTTCAAAGACCTATATGCTGATGATGAAGACTTCTCAGAGGCCTACAAGGTATGTGTAGAGTTTAACAATCATTTTCATAGCAAGTTTGCTGATTACACTTTGCAAAATGGGTTGTTGTTTAGGGGAAATCAATTATGTGTGCCTAGAGGATCAATGAGAGAAAATCTGATCCAAGAGAAGCATAATGGAAGCCTTAGTGGACACTTTGGTTTGAACAAAACATTGGAGTTGGTGGAAAGATTCTACTATTGGCCTAGGATGCAAAGAGATATCCGGAAGTATGTTGAACAATGCATGATTTGTCAAAAGGCCAAGGGAACTTCTACAAATGCAGGATTGTACCAGCCCTTACCCATTCCAAATAGGCCATGGGAATGCATCAGCATGGACTTCATAGTGGGCTTACCAAGAACAACATCAGGTTTGGATAGTGTGTTTGTAGTTGTGGACAGATTTAGCAAAATGAGTCATTTTATTCCTTGTAAGACTACTCATGATTCTAGCTATATTGCTCACTTATTTTTCAAAGAAGTTGTAAGGATTCATGGCTTACCAATCAGTATAGTTTCAGATAGAGATGTTAAATTCATGGGGCACTTTTGGAAGACCTTGTGGAGAAGGCTAGGTACTAACTTGGCACATAGTTCAGCTTACCATCCCCAAACTGATGGTCAAACTGAGGTAATTAATAGGGTGCTTGGAAACCTTCTAAGGTGTTTAACAAAGGAGTATGGCCAAGTGTGGGATCAAGTCCTACCACAAGCTAAGTTTGCCTACAATGATAGCACAAATAGAACTACCGGTAAGAGCCCTTTTCAAGTTGTTTATGGTTATCACCCAAGAGGAGTTTGTGAGCTACGAGAATTAAAGAATCAAGAAGAGATTAGTGGACATGCAGATGATTTTGCCCAGTCCATGAGAGAGGTACATGAGCAGGTCAAGAAGTCCTTGATAGAGGCTACTCAAAGGTTAAAGACTAAAGTAGATGAAAGGAGGAGAGATTTACAATTTGAAGTAGGAGATTTGGTGATGGTACACTTGAACAAGGCTAGACTTCAAAAAGGTGTTCCAAGCAAGCTTCAAATGAGGAGGATAGGGCCTTGTAAGGTTCTAGCTAAGTATGGCCCAAATGCCTACAAGATTGAGTTGCCAAACAATCTAGCCATCTCTCCCATCTTCAACATTCAAGATTTGGTTAAATACAAGGGTCCTAATGTCATGGAAGAGGAACACATCATAGAGGTAGATAAGAATATTCTAGAAATCAGTATTCCTCTCCAAACCAAGCCTCAAGCTGAAAAAGTTCTAGATTCAAGAGTAAAGAAGAAGACTAGGCATGGAATTTATATGGAGCATTTAGTAAAATGGAAGAACCAGCCTGAATCTGAAGCGACATGGGTAGCTGAACATGAATTCAAAAAGAGAGGTATCAGTCAAGATCTCTTGAATACTGACCCACCTTAAGTTTTTTTTTGTCATAGGGGGAGAATGGTGCAGGAGCACCTAGGAAATATGCCAAGTTTCCTAAATCATTTTTGGCTTGTAGTGGTCTTGGCTAGACCACATGAATAAGGGCTATGGGATAAAGCCCCAAGTGTGTGAGTTGTGTTTGTAAATAGGTTTTTGTTGTGTTTGAGTTTCCAAGTTGCTTCTATGTTGGCAAAATTGCTTAAATTGCTTGTTAGAGCCTAGAATGGTCAAACACTGACCAAGACCCCAGGAGGATGGGAAACATGGAAAATATGTTAAAAGTTGTAATTACATGGAAATAGGTTCATTTAACCATGTTTGAGGTCATGGAGCCATTAAATGCACAATAGTGCAAAAGTTGCTTGACAACATTGACAAAAAGTGCTAAAACTTTATAAGGGCTTCAAGAATCAGTTGGAAACCTATGGGATCTGTTGATTCATGTGGGTAAGAGGTATTTAAGACCAATCCAAGTTATTTTGAGGGTTGGCATATGCTTTTGTACGAATTTTGGCATTGGAATGAAGAGCAAACTGAGCATTTTGATGACAGTTTTCTGATTTCACCCTTCATCCACACCTTTAATGGATTGATAGGGTTGCTGTTTTCATGTGATTTTATAGTGTATGGAATTTAGATGCTTTGATAAAGATTAGGAGTTTTTTTTATCAGTTTCATTACTAGTTTGAAAAATCTTTTTAAAGTTGCTAGTTCGCTGGTCTGTACACATCAATCAGCAAAGAAATCTCTATAACTTGAATTCCAAAGGTGGAACCATGATGGCCTTTTGGAATCAAGTACTAGACTGTATAAAAAATGAAAATATGTATTTTTTTCTTGTTTTGTAGAGGTTTGTTGTTTTTTCCAAGAGGCCCTAGGCGAGTTTGCATACCCGGCTAGGCAATGAAATCAGCAAATAAGTGTTTGAAAGGGGCATAGAATGGGGTGTTGGGTGCAATAAAAATTCATGGAAGGAAAGAGTGGTGAGTGAAGGAAGTTAATTCCAGGAGTTCAGTCATTTAGAGTCCATTTGAGTGGTGGAAGGAAGAACTCTCTATATTCCTGTTCATACAAACAAGAAACCCTTGTAAATAGACATATTTTTGGAAATCCCTTGTACGGATGACCTGGGTGTTGCAAACCTGAAAAATATTCAAGGGGAGCCAAAAGGGTATCCAAATCATAAATTTTTTTGAGTACTTCTTAAGGGTTTGAGGAGATATAAGCCAAAAATCAGTTTTGGAGGCCTAATTTTGTTATTAGTCTTGGTAGCCCTCTTAACTATGCAATCTTCAAATCGATTGGAAACCCAATACTCCAATTCACTTAGTGATCCTAAAAAATATTGAATGAGACCTAATACAAGCCTTGGAATTCAATATAGCCAAGAATGCACTCCTGGAAGCCAGTTGTCAAGAATGGTGCAATGAGAGCACTAGGGAGACCCCATGGTGAAATAGAGTTTTGAGTTGATTGGTGAGGATTAGTGTAATAAGGGAATAGAGAGAAGATTCCCTTGGAGTAGGGTATAGGATAAATACCCTAAGAGGCTAGGAGAAAGCCTAAAGTGAGTTCTAGTAGTTGAGGCTAGAACCTTGTTCAAGATCCTCCCCATCACTTGGGGAACTAGATCCAAGAGAAAAGGTTTCCTGACCCACTCCCTCTTTAATTCTATAATGTGTTAGGCCCTATTATGAATATCATAATTTTCCTCTTGGCTAATTTATGCATTCATGATGGGCCACTCATAGATCTTGTCCCTATTATATAATGGATCCTTCACATTGAGCATGTCCTTGTTCCATGATTTAAGGGATACTTCCAAGTTAAGACATTTTCTAGAAGTTGTAGACTCATTCTACAATATTCCCTCATTTGAACATCATAGTCATCTACACAGTTCATCTAGTGATCTTCAATCACCATCTTGAGTACAAAATTTTTCCCTACAAGATGTTGTATCATCCCAATATTGTCAAAATATGGGTGAGGTGATGGATAATCCTCCAAAGGGTATTGATCTCATTCAAGTCAAAAGTAACTATATCTTGTTTTTGCTTGGCCCCAATAGTGATCAGTTAGATCCCTATTTTTTAATGTTCTTTGTGAACTCTATCATAGCTGGAGGAAAATTGTGTTTCTATCTCTAATATCAATAATTTTTTTGATGGATATTGAGGGAGTCTCTTTACCCAGAAGGGTACCAACTATAGACACCCAAATCTGAATACATCACTTAAGTAATCCTATTTAGTCATCTCCTAAGGCATCATTGATTAAGTATTTGATATTTGATTAATTCTATGTCAACCCCTAGTTAATTAATTCATTTAATCAATTAAAGCCCAATTGGTAAAATTAAATGGCAAACCCAAAGTCTAATTATCAATTAAATCCCTATTCTCCTATTAAACTAAATAAATACATAAATATATTTAATTTTATCCTAAAAATCCCTTTTGATTTGATAAATAATTTTAAATAAAATCCCCAACCTCTAACTATTCCTAAATCCCTATCATTAGCTAAATCCAACCCCTTCACCCATGTTAACCCCACTTAGCTAACTAAATAACCCACCACATAAGTCATAGCCACTTGCATCCCTCTAACATGTCACTTGCATCCCAATCCCCTCCCTTAGCATGTGCACAACTTTAACCAAGGCTTAAGAAGTCCAAAGCCAACACAAAGTTAAATTTCTATCCTATCCTTCTTACATTCCTATCCAAATGACTTTAAGGTTTGTACATGCCTTAATGGCTCTTTAAGACCTCTGACATCCCTCTTCCACACTCCTTCTCCCTCATAACTCCCTTTGAACCTTCACTTTGACCATCCCCTTATAACACTTGTTACAAGGCTATGGATTTGAAGAAGCACAATCCATGTGCTCCCCTTTCCTTGCATCCTATCCCTCCCTCATCCTTTCTCCATCTTTACATCTTGGCCCTCCATCCTTACAGCCTTGGCATATAAATAAAACCCTCTACCTTTACAATTCATAATCAACTCTCATGCAAATTTATAATGTCCCTTTGAAGAATAAATCATAAAAGCTCACCCTTACCATGTAGGAATATACTCACCCCATACACATTCTTTTTATCCATTGAAGGCTTCCATCCATTTAAGGCTTAAAGAGTGTTTGAGCATACATCCCCATTATTGGACACATCTACATAAATGTGAAGGCTTGTCAAGTGCTCTCCCTTTAGTTTTCATTCCCTTTTACACTTCCTTTTATCTAATCTATATATCAATTTTTTTTTTTGGTTTTTAAATGTTATAACCTTTTTTAAATGTTCTTTGCATGCTAACTTCCATAGCTCTACATTTTGGTACTCCCAGTGGGACCCCACATATGGGTCATTTTTTTTTCAATCTTCATTCATTTTTTTAGTTTTATTAGATAAAATACTAATCAACTGATGATGTTTTTGTTGTTGTATGTGGTTAGGGATTGTTGCTATTGATTATCCAAGTTTGAAGATGCACATAGAAGGAAGAATTATACCTTGAAACACTCAATACCCTTCAAAAACATCTTCACAATCTTTCCTCTTTGTCTTGATGCTTATGTCTCTCATTTCTACACATCCATGCCTTATTTTGGTGCATCTATGACTTATGTTAGCACTTTTACACTACGTTTACACATTTATCATACTTTTTAGCACCTTTTTGCAAAAAAAATATGTAACTAGTGAATACACACTCCCATAACTCACAATTTCTCTCTTTTCTTGCACATCCATTTACTACTTCGATGCATCCATCCCTTAATTCTATCCATCTATTCCTTACTTCTACACATCCATTCCTTAATTCTGTGCATATTTTATTACTTCTGTGCATCTATTCCTTACTTCTATGCATCTATTCCTTAATTCTACGAATTTATCCCTTACTTATGTGCATCCATCCCTTGATTCCATGCATTCATTTAGTAATTCTGCACATGCATGCAATAGTTCCCCACATTCATCTAGTAATTCCACACATCCATGTAGTAATTTTTCACTTTTGTTCAATAGTTCTGTGCATCTATTCTATTTTACTGTGCATATGTTTTATGTTTTAGCACATTTATTATGTTTTTCTACGCATTTATAACTAGAGATTTTATCTTTTGACTAGGTGAAAGAGCTTAGGAGATTATCACTTTTACTAACCATTGGTTGTAGGTTGTCATTTAAAATAATTATTCTTTAGAATTTACATGCATGTTTAACCATTGGTTTGATGAAATCACACTTCAATTTAGGCCTAACAAAATTATCAATCAAATCTTGAATGCGAAAGGCTAAAACTCAACCAAACTTCAATCTTGAATGCCTTAAAGAAATCCACAAAGCACTTTGTTAGAATGAATGCATGCAAATCAAATAATTCTTAGGTGTTTAAAAAGATAGAAGAACCACACATTTTGTTTTGGGTTTAAAAATTATTCCAAACACTTCAACTTTGGGGCTTAAAAAGAATTCATCCAATCTCGAATGTCCTAAGGGAAAATTTCTCTTATTCCCATCTTTTCACAGCCTTTTCATGAACAATTTAATATGTTGACTCATTTTATTTTCTTGACCATCATTATCAAATTGGAAAGGATGTTTCATATTAATCACAAGTGTTTTCAAAAATAGATAGCAAAAATTAAAAGATTCAAAATTAGAATGAACCAAGTGTCTTGCATACCTTAAGATTGTTTCTTTTAACACATGTTTGAGTTCTTTTTTCATGCAGAAGAGAACCATTTAAATACATGATGCATGTACTAAAATTTGTTAGCAAGATCATCTGCAACAACCTAAGAGTGCTTCTAATGAGTTCATCATCCTCTTGAAAGCACGTCCCCTTTAGATAGAAGCTCAAAAAGGTAAAATCCTCTAGCCAGTATATAAATAAGAAGAAGGGTAAACTTTCTTCTCCATCAAGCAAGTTTAGGTGGTACATTTCTGTAGGTAGCCTAAGGTGGGAAAAATTTAACATGATTTAAGCATTTTGAGAATAGATTCTTAAGTGAATCATGTATGTACCAATCGATTGGATGACTCTAAAGATTTAATTACAAATCAACTCAGTAGCTAGTCTTTTAGCCTTACATCAAATCCAAATTGCCCATAGGGATAAATCATTCTTAAACTATCTTATTTGTGAAATGGCCTCATGGAAAACATGTGTTGAACATACTATTAGAATTCAAATAGGAAAGGTAAACTCTGAGAAGGGGTTAGAGTGAATCGGTGCTTTAAACATTAACCCACAAAATTATTCACCACACATCCATCTCACATATTCAATAAGTAAACTAAAATGCCATTTAAAGCATATACATCTAAAGTATGTAAACAAGTAAGCATTCACATATATATAACACAAGACATGATTACCTGGAAACCCTCCAATGAGAAGGTAAAATTGGGGTTGGGATGACATCAAATGCTTACAAAGATTGTTAGGTCTTATCCTATTAAAGGATTTCAATACCCTATTAGAAGTGTGCCTGGTTAAAGGACTTCAACTCATAATTAAGTAAGCACCTTGTTAGGGTATTTCAATATAGCTTGTTAAAACTACTTTGTTAAGAGATTTAACTAATTTTCCTATTAGAATGTCTTAGCAATGATCTTGCAATTATCACTTTATTTCTTGATGTTAGATCACCTCTATATTGATGTGTACTTGATCTTTCTAGATTAGATGTCTCTCCATTGTTCATTATTTCCTCCCTCTATTGTCCTTTAACTGATTCTATAATGTAATTCAAATCATGATACCTTGGTCACCATGAATGTCTTGTTTATGCATGAAAATTCTCCTTCTTTCTCCTTGAGCATTCATTCATTCTCTCATTCTCTCATTATCTCATTAAAATGTTAGGGTTTTTCCTCCTTAAGAAAACCTAGGTGACTTAGGGTTAGGTATGAATCAATGGTTGTGATTCATCTATATCACCACTTAAACCTTCCCTTTAGTTGATTGGATGCATGTAATAGATAGGGATTCCCACTTAATATTTTTCCTTATCAACAAGATATCATAATTCAATCCTTAAATCAGCCCAAAAATGGTTTACATAATAGTATATTCCAATAAAAACAAGTATGAAAAAACTATGTTACTCAACATCTAATGTCCTTGGTGCTCCACACTAACACTCAACACTAATTATGACTTCAATACTTTCACTCAAAATCTAAATGACTTAGAATGCACTACTTTCTTGATAATCGAATCACTTAGCACATACTATTCGTTTGGCACATGAGTGACTCAGCATTCATTATTTACTCAACATGCTCTAACTTATATGTTATACTCGACATATGTTACTTGTTCAGTATGAACTAAGTAAATGACTTAAGAGTAAAGACATTCACTTGCCAAATCCATTCTAAGATTAACAATCTCCCCCTTTCACATGAGTTTTAAAAAACTTGGTCATACATTAATAATCTTATTCTTATGAGCATAACATAGATGTCTATTCAACTTCTATACAAAATTTCAAAATATCAAAATTTTGCAACATGACTTGTACATCAAAATTTCATAAACCCACCTAAGTTGTTTGATCTATTCTATACTATACTCTATATCAAAATATTTCACCTACTAAGTAGATTTTCATCAATTGACACACTTTCTCTATTTTTTGTCTAAACTAGTTGTTTCATTTTTTTGTTATCTTTATTCTTCTTGCTTGCTTGCTCTCCCGCTTTCTCTTACTCCCCATTTTTGACACTAATGTCAATGGGTTAAACACCAATAGTGTATTTTTCAAAAAAATATTTATAGACCTCAAGTATAATCCTAAGAGTTGCATCCCAATTATCACAAGCTACCTCCAAAGACTTAATTTGGATGGCCAACTTAGTAGCAAGGTGTACTAAGCTATCTAATGTAGAAAGATTGGGGTCTTTCTTCATAAGTTTTCCTACATAGCCTAGATCCTTATGTAAAATCTACATGTGACCAAATGATTGTATTTGGATCTCCAAACTCAAGATGTGATTCCTTACCTCTTGTGTTAAGAGTGTAAGATTACATAGTTTGGTGTATAAAGAGAAAATGTTTTGTAGTACCTTCTTTACACTATCTATCTTAGTTTCCAAGGTATCCTGTGTTAGTGCAATATCACTAGATATCTTCTCATTCATTTTATTTTAAAAATTCTTTTTAGACCATTATAATAGTTTGACATTAATATCCAAGTCTATGTCACTTACTCTTTCCACTATATTGGTCAATTGTTCAATGATAGGCTTTGTTTCATTTGGAGTAGGCAAACTGAATGCATCTAAGAAAATCTTTTTGATATCAATCAAAGTTTTCTTTTACCTATGCTTCCTTTTGAGTAGTTCTTGATGTTTCTTCCTTGCTAGGGCCTCTTGTAGTATACCCATCTACTCAATTGTTATTGTTGCATAATCAAATTTGGGAAAAACAATCTCTTCATCTAGGCTAACATCTCCATAAGTGATTACCTCTTCTTCCTTAGATTAGCTAGAACTCGGCACTAAGAATCACAAAGGTGTTGCATCTATGCTTAGCCTCTAAAGATTTTGACTAGAAGGAGTACCAAATTCTAGTAATGTCACCATTTCTTGGATTGCTACTAGCTCCTTTAGCTTGGGTGTCAAACTTGTCTCTTTAGACTTATCCTTTTCTATCTCTTTGATTTTAGTTGTACCTTGATCTTGTGTTGGAGGTGTAGGTGTATCTACCTAAATTGTTTGGTTTTGTGTCCTATCATTTACTATTATTTCCACCTTGTCTTCTCCAGCTATCTCAACCTTGTCTTTTTTATATTTTTGTACATTTTCTAAGACTGAATTTCCTTCCATGAGTGTACTTATAGTGCAACCTACTGTCTCCTTCCTTTGATATACAACTATGGGTTTGAAGGTTGTACACTTGTTATTTGAGGAGTGATTATAGGTGTTCCTTATATTTTCACTTCCTCCCCTATAGTTATAGTCTTTGATTTTTTAATTTCATCCACACTCACTAGTATAAGGTTATCACACAATTTCGCTTAGAGATTAGATTGGATAAGTATCCTTTTCAAATATTCCTCTTTAGGGGATTGGTATTCTAATTAGTAGTATCAAAAACATCCCTAACTTTAATAGTATTAGTGTTTTCACTTATCACCTATGGAGGGTTGACACTCAGAATTTGTATATCTTGTATGCTCTATTGTAGTTTCTACTCTTCCTTAGCTGTTGCCTGATTATCAACATTCATATTAGTGCCTCCATCAACTATGCCTTGTTCATTTTTATCTTCTTCATCTTCTCCTACCTTAATAGGTGTCTGATCATCTTCTTTTGATGTTGTCAGTCCATATGTTAATTTTCAAATTTGTTTGGACTTCTTTACAATATCCTCTATGTTGTTCTATAATGCGATAAATGTACTATACTTATGTACACATATCAAAACATATTTCTTAATGGCTTTTGACATTTTAGCTGTAATAAGTTCTAGTATAACTTGAGCAAGAGATGTCTCCCTAATTTGACTTTCTATGTTTAAACAATAATGCCATTTTTACTCAAATATTTCATATAAACTCTTAGGTATGGACTTGGAAATTTCTAGAGGAGCCTTCTTAAATGTATCCATCGTGGCATAGATTGCCTCTTCTACTTGATTCTTCTAAATCTTTCCAAGATTATCAAACTCAATGTGGGAGAAACCTAATAAATCAACATTGTTTCCAACATTCTCCCATAAATTGTCTAAATATGAGGATGGACTATGACTCACCACTTGGAATTGGTTTTTTTCATCTGATTCAGTCATCTCCTCATTAGTTTTAGCTTGGGAAACATATTTTATCCTTGGTCTTTTCTGTAGTCTAGCTTCCTTCTCTTTAGACTCAGCTACCTCTTTAGTTTTCTATGTAGTGACTCTTGTACTAGCCCTTGTGGTAGGTTTTTTTGTTTTGGATTGGCTAGGTTTTGCAACCTTATTTGGTTTTGTTGCTACTTGTGTCTTTGCCTTTCTTTTCTTCTTATCAATAGTAATAGGTGCTTCATCAACTTCTTCTTCCTTGGCACCTTCAATAATTTCTACTTCCTCCTCTTGCTGATCTTCTCCCTTACCTTGTGTCAGTGCCAATGGTGGTTGTGCCTGTGTATCCTCTTCTTCTTCTTCTTCCTCAACACCTTCACCTAATTTTTCTTTTAATTTATTCACCAATTTTTTCTTCTTTCTCATCACTGAAGTATTCTTTAAATCCATAGTGATCTTAGATTTGGCCAACTCATAATTACCAAATGCTTTGGCTTCCTTGTCCACTTCTTCTACAAGTAATGTTGTGATTGTTGCAGAGGCTTCACTAACATTGATCTCATAACCTAATGGCCTTAGCCATCTCACCCTAGGAACTTTTTCTTGAACATAAGTAAAATTAGTATCAACTAGGAAGCAACATCATCATAATGTTTCTCCACTAGTGAGACTAGTATCCTTAGTCTTTTCTTCATGGTTTGCTTAAAATATTCAAAATAACTATTCATTATCAACTCAAATTTATTACCTAATTTCTCAACAAATTCTCCTATTTGAGCTATAATTAATCTACACATGTTCCATTTGACCTTATCAAATGTAGGAAATGTATTAGTCACATACAAGAAAATACATACCAGAATAGATCCAAATTTACATAGAGCACTCTTGGTTTTCCTTATAGATCCTAGATTTTCAATAAATTATTGCAACTGCAACTTGACAAGATCATAGGTATGATCCTTCTTCACAAATTTTTAGCCCATGTCCACTACAATGCAAGGTACACTATTTAATCCACTAGAGTGATAAAACTTGTTTTCTATTACCCTCACTACAAAAGCTATCAGGGGATTTGTGATAGTGTCAATGGTCATTCCCCTTCTATTCCATATAGGCCCTATTTTCTTTTCAATAACTTCCTTTGACTCACTTCTCATGGTCTTTGGGTGATCTAGGGTTGGATACCCTATTACCCTATGAAAAAAATTTGTTTTGATTTTAAATGGCCCATTTTCTAACCATACAAAGCTATCATGAATTCTTCTTAAGAAAATCTTAATCCACTCTATTTTGAAGATGTTGGGGAAATCTAGGGCATTAGTTAAATCTTTCTTTTTGAAAATCTTGTAATCTTTCATCAATGCTCCATTTTCACATAGTTTCCTATATTTGTCTCTAATTTCCATGTCAACTATGCTTCTAATATTTCAAGTGTAACAATTCCCAACATCTTGAATCATCAAGACTTGCGGTGGTATCATAGACAATGCACTGAAGGGATCCTGCTTATAAGCTATATTTGGAATAACCTTGAAAATAGGTTGTTTGATTTCATTTCTAATTAAATGAACATTCAAAAGCTATTTTCCCTCTACACCTTTCACTTTAGAAGAACTAGATGCCATTACATATATCTAGGGTTTGTGAAATTTTAAATTGCATAGCTTAGCACATGGTATATATCTTATAAATCCTAATGAAATGGTGTCAAACAACCATTCAAATCTCTTGAAAATGTTTAGATGAAATTTTCCAAATTGTGTTTATCTCTTCATGTTCTTTCTCAAATTAAAATGATGTTAAATGAGCAAAAATTGATCAAATAGCCCTTAAAGCATTGCATTTAATGCTAAGTGCTTACATAGTTGTAAGCTCAAAATCAATTGATTTTAGGCTTACTCAACATCCACATGCCTTTCCATATGCTCAGCAACCACTATGAGCTCAGCCTCAAATAACCAATTTTTTTAGCTTAGCATCCACTAACATTTCACTCAATGACCATATGAAACTTTTTATGCTTGACAGTAACATGAAAAACTAACATAACTTAAAGATTTGTCCTTGAACACTTTACATATTTATTCATGCATAAGCAATCTTTTACAAACTAAATCCTGGGAATTGAAATATGGTATATCTTTTAAATATCAGTCTTACATACCTCTTGATTTCTTAATTTGATGAGGTGTGATTGCCTGACCCACTAGGTGAAGTGATCTCATATGCACTTGACGTGTTGCAATCCTCCTTTCTCTTCCATGTCTTGTTCATCTCATCTTTGAGATTTTCAATATCTACCTTTCTTTTTCCTTTTTTGAAATCACAACTTGGTGCCTTTAACCTTATTGGATAATAATGGCTGATGTGACCTATCTTCAAATAGCTAAAACATGTGGTTTGACTCAACCACCTTTTGAAATTACTTCTAAAATGTGTTAAAATATAGTTCTTAGGAATATGACCATATTCTAGATAGTAGTGATAACTATACCTTGTATTATAATCCCAATTATAAGATTTTCAATTGTTTTTTATTTTTATTTTCTTGTTTGATGACCACTTGGGTTTTGATCTGCACTCAAAAGCTCTATGTTTTTACTTCTAATAGTTATAATAATATCCTTCAGATCTTTGAGTGTGCATGGTTTTGGTTCTACATTCATGTGCTTGATGACCTTGTTTGTTGCACTTATGGCAGTGACCCATGTTCTTCTACTTAACATTCTGACTTATAGTCTTGCTCCTACACACATTAGTAGTATGTCCTATCTTACCACAATTATGACAAGTAGGTTTGGAGTTCGTACCTTTTTTACTTCTTTCTTTAGCATTTTTGGATGATTCTCCTTCTTCAATACTAGTGCACCCTAGTCTAGATGTATCACTATTAGATCTAGGGGATCTCATCAACTGTTCAAAGTACTTGATGGCTTCATTTGGTTTATTGAAACTTTCAACAAAATCCTTTTTCCTTTTTAGATCATTGCTCAACTATTAATTCTACAACTTTTGTGTTTTTATCTAAATTTCTTTACTATTTATTTCATGATTAACAATCATGACTTGATTCATTGTTTCCAATTGCATGTAAGCAATCATGTTTACTTCTAATGATTTTTCTTCCAGTCTACTAGTCAAAACTCTATTTTCATCTTCAATCATGACTTTTTCTTCTATAGCTTTCTTTTTCTGTTCAATCACCTCACATAGTAATATGGCTTGTGATTCTTACTCTATCTTAAGATTTTTGACCTCTCTTGCTAGGGTTCTATTCTTTTCCATTAGATTTGCAACTGCTGCATCAAATTCATTGGAGTTTCCATTTGAAAATATCGTAGTATTGTCCATCTCTTGGTATTGTGTGTCATTCTCCTCAATAGAAATTCCCTTCATTCTTCTCAATGATTTCTTTAGATCTTCTCTTGCTTCACTCAACTGATGTAGAATGAGTTGTATTTCAATCTCTTGGTTCTTAATAACTTTTCCCAACTTGTATACTTCTATTTCCAAGATCTTTCCTCATATTTATTAGGCTTCACTTTCAGAGAACAAAGCTTTGATACTAATTGTTGAAATTACAATAGGAAAGGTAAACTTTAGGGTGGGGGCTGAATTAGTGCTCTAAACTTTAACCCATAAAAATATTCACCACACATCCATCTCACATTTTCAATAAGTAAACTAAAATACCATGTAAATGATATACATCTGAAGTATGTAAACAAGTAAGCATTCACACATATATGACACAAGATATGATTACCCTGAAACCCTCCAGTGAGAAGGTAAAACTAGGGTGGGGATGACACCCACAAATCTTCACTACTGTAGTAATAAAGTGTATCTAATGAATATTACAATGTTTGATCATGAAATATGATCTACCATGTGAAAGGTCTGCCCTATTAAAGGCTTACAAAGACTATTAGGTCTTTACCCTATCAAAGGATTTCAACACCTTGCTAGAAGTGTGCTTGGTTAAAGGACCTTAACTCACAATTAAGAAAGCATCTTATTATAGGATTTCAATACAATTTATTAGGACTACTAATAGATATTTAATTGATTCACCTATTAGAATGTCTCAACAATGATCTTGCAATTAATTCTTTGTTGCTTGATGTTGGATCACCTCTATATTGATGTGTACTTGATCCTTCTAGAGTAGATGTCTCTCTATTGTTCATTGTTTCCTCCCTCTATTCTTGTTTAATTTATTTTGAAATGAAATTCAAATCATAATACCTTGGTCACCATGAATGTCCTTTTTGTTCATGAAAACTCTCCTTTCTCCTTGATCATTCATTCATTCTCTCATTCTCTCATTAAAAATTTAGGGTTTTTCCTCCTTAAGAAGACCTAGGTGACTTAGGGTTAGGTATGAATCAATGGTTGTGATTCATCCATATTTCTACTTAAGCCTTCCCTTTACCTAATTGGATGCACATAATACATAGGATTTCCCACTTAAGATTTGTCCTTATCAATAAAATATCATAATTTCCTTAAGTCAGCCCAAAAATGGTTTACATAGTAGTTTATGCCAATACAAAAAACTATGACAAAATTGTGTTACTCATCATGTGAAGTCCTTGGTGCTTGGCACTAACTATGACTTCAATGCTATCACTCAACATGCACTAGTTGCTCGGTAATTGAATCACTCAGCACATACTACCTGCTTGACACTTGAGTGACTCGACATATGAGTGACTCAACACTCACTATTTACTTAGCATGCTCTAACTTATATGTTGTGCTCAGTATATGTTACTTGCTTGGTATGAACTAAGTAAATGACTTAAGTGTATAGACACTCACTTTTCAAAACTAATATGAGATTAACACATACACATCTATCAAAGGTTGTTATCAAATGTCCTTTTTCCAAAAAAGAGATCCATTATTTATCTCCCTCAAAGTTGCTTTGTCATTTGAGGGATTTCTTATTCACTTGATCTAAAAACATTGTCTCAAAGTCAAACTAGGGAATACTTAGTGTAATCATTGCCTTAGCATAGATTCATCCAAGCTTCCAAAAACATTGACATCCTAATCACATCCATTTGTTATTATATGTTGTTTTCCTCTAGTTTCATCATTTTAAAATTCTTTGATCAAATCCTTCTTTGTCCGTATCCTAACTAGTCAAGTTGTCTTCATAATTTCCCACCCCATTTTCATCTTCCTTGGAGTGAGTCCTTCCTCCTATTATGATCTTCACCTAAATCCCATTTTGATCTTACTTTTTGTCCTAATTTTAGCTTTAGTGTTCATTTATACTCATCCTTCATCTCTAACCAAATCATCATAAAAACATGATGTCACAACTCTATTATGATGAGCTTGGTCATCCCACCTATTCACCCATTCCATCCTATTCCAATGATGATGAAGGTGTTCTTGACCATGATGGGTATATTGAAAATTTTAGAGATCTTCATCCAAACATCCTCCAAATCCAACATTCTTCCAAACTACTCCATCATGCCACCATGCATACCCACTAGTACTCCTTATTATACCTTTGGGAAGGGAAATCCATTATTACACTCATCTACACTTCCTTCCTATCTTGTACCCAGATATTCCCTTCATACATCAGTCATGTCTCCATCTTCCTCCACCTTTATATTCAAATCTCCACCCTTCTAGAACAATTCTACTAGCTACATCCTCAATCCAAATCCACCATCTCAGTATTCTCCAAACCACTTTCCAAATCCTCTAAAAAATCCTATTTATACAATGCATCACCATAATCCCTTTACTCTTCCCAATCCAAAAAACGCATCTCTAAGGATCTTTGCAAGGAAACTAAAAGAAAACCCATCTCCCACACCCATCATTCCTCTTCCATCATCCCATCTTTATCATCCCTACTTTATCCACCCCACTTATTGATCCCCATTTATCTCCTACTTCCCATCCGTACCTCCTCCTAGAATTACCCAAATCCCATGTACTAGACTAGTCGACCCCCCATCAATTTATCCTCATTGAAGAATCTCCCACCTATCCATCTACTTCACTTAAAGAAACCATCCATACACCTCCTATCACACCACCCACTCCAATCCAATCCTATCAAGATCTTGTTCCAAATCATGTTAACATATCCCATGACATAGAATAGGATCCCACCATCTCACTTATTCTCCTACATGATCCACTTTTATTGTTCACTCCATCCAAAGAGCAGTCATCATCCCCTCCATATGCAAATCCTACCATTATACCTACTCCATCTCAAGAGCTATTATTCTCCCTCCATCCAAATCAAGATGTTATCCTTTCATTACCTCTGCTTCATGATCATACACCCTCTATAATCCATGGTAGTATATCTATAGAAGAAGAACTAACTATATCGCTTATATAAATCCTCCAACCTTCCCATCCATTTTGGGTCCTTATATACCTAATATAAATCCTTTACCTCCTTCATCTATTTTGGTACCTACTCCTTCCTTGCTTCCATCTATTCTAGGTCCTTATCCTTCATTCCCTCCATCAATATTTGGAAATTATATACATCCACATCCTATATTCCAATCCATCAATACATCCCCTCAAATCAAAAATATATATTATCAAAGGAACTCATCCTTGAATTCCTTCCAACTTTAAACCTCTATCTTTCCATCCATAATCCCTTCATATCATCCATGCTCTTGTTCTCATACTATGGCTAATAGAAGAAAATTAGATACCAAAATTAAAAAGCATAAATCCAAAAATTCCACAAAAATCCAAGTATCAACATATCCTATCTAAAGTACATGTTCAAGAAGAAAGACATTTGATCCAAAAAAGACAGAGTCAAAAGGCTACAAAGCCTCAAGCTAAAAAAGTCAAAGCTCATGTGGATACTTAGGATGCTCATAAAAGAAATACTTCTCAAAGGAAGATCTCAATTAGTATCCATTCCCACTACTCAAACAACCTCATCCATTCATAATTTATCCAAATATCTATATGCACATCCTCCATCTCACCTAATTCACTTGTAGTCCTTATGCTTCTTATCATACACTTCCACTCCTCCATCTTCCAAGTTTACTTTTGGTCCTTATATTTCTCCTACTCCATTTTCTCCTTAATCTGGTAGAAAACCAACTTTCGTGCTACTTAATCCCCTTTTAGGATATATGCCAATGATGATCTTTTGAATTTCCTCATTCATTTACCCACAAGTCATATATCTTCCCATCCATTATCTACCCACTCCCACCCACCATTCCACTCATTTAATCCAATTTTTTTTATGCTCCACCTATCCTTCCAACATCTATGATTAAAAATTCATCAAAAAAAAAAAGACAAAAAAAGGTAAAGAAAAATAATGTCCACTGGTGAAAACTTGGCAATTCAAGTGCCTTGGACAAGTACTATGATGAAAACTTGGCAAACAAGCATTATGCATAATCCCTCCATCCAGATCCTCTACATACTTGGGGGAAAGTTCCAACACCCACCATACCAACATCTTATCCATTTCACCTCCCCTTCCTTCGAATCTTGATAAAAATAATGCTCATTGCCAAATGCATGCTTGTGGTCACCTTTTTTGACATCCATTTCCCCATCATAGCTCATATGCTCCTATCCTTTATCCACCCATTCTTCCTTTAGTATAATTGTTCCACCAACCATAGTTATCCCATATCTCCCTCACACATTCACCTTTCCCATTCTATCTTCCATCTACCTCGTCATCCTCTTATTGTCCAACCTTCCATCCTAGCACACCCCTCATAAACTCTCCTCTTGAATAACATATGATAACTATGGGCACTATATTCCTTGGATTTCTCTCCGCATTCTAGTCCCATTTCCATTTAGTCATTCCTAACACCATTCATCTCCTAATCCCTATTTTTTCACATTCCTCTACCCAAATCCTTCTATCCATCATTCCTATTTCTATCTATCCTCCACCTCCCAACATCTCCTCCATCTTTCCATCACCTGGTACATCCCTTTCCATTGGTATCTAGTTCTAGGCTCTCTCCATCTACCATAATTTCATCCATTCATATACCAATTCTCCTATAAATCTACCATCAACTACACCATCCTATTGCACATCTTTCAACTCATCCAAATACATTCTTAATCTTCTATCCATCCTTATTGAAATCCTTTGTCACAATCCACTCATCATTATTGGGATGCATCCTTCCCTCTCCTTTTCTTAAGGTATACCATTCCCCTATCCATATCACCCTACCCACCATCAATGTTGGATACAATTGATTAATTGTGTGTTGTCTTTAATGTTAAACAAATGTCATATCAATTGAAATACAATGCTTCCTGAGCTCACTTGGTCAATAAAGATAGTTTTTCTTGTCTACTGAGCATTCATAGGTTTTCTCTAAATAGATGATAATGTCTACCAAGCTCACTTGAGCATCAAAGGAAATTAGGTAAGAAGGGAAGGGAAAGTTGGATAGAGTTATTATTCATCGAGTTTATTTAGCTGCCAAAGGATTTTTGCAAGTTCATAGTGTTAACCGAGCTTCTATTGGTTAACACAGAGAATTGTTCCAAAGTTAGTTTCTATTGAGTAGGGTCAGCTTACGAAGGATTTTTCTTATTTTTGCATATGAAGCTTAATTACTTTATGTATTGATTCTAGTTGACTATGATGATGAATATTAATTATTGTAATTTGAATTTGGGTTGGCTTGACAATCTGGAAGGTATAATAAAAGGTCAACTTGAGATTTCTAGTGTGTGTGCAAGTGTATTGATTGAATTGAAAAGAAAAGAGAGGGAGTGAACTTGAAGGATAAGTAGGTATCCTTGTGGAGCAGAAAAGTAATATTTGATCAGAAAGGATCAAGTTTAAGTAGAAAATAGATCTAGATTAAGAAATTTAGTTGCATCACAATTAGGTCATTTCATTGTTACTCTCTAACCATTGTAGCAGTGATCTAAAATCTCTTAATAGAGTTGGTTTAATAGCCAGTTGTAAATCCTCTAACAAGGTGGAAATTGTATTGAATTGTTTAAGACCTCTTACAAGGCCACTCTAGTAGGGTGATTAAATCCCCTAACAAGGTCACACCTAATAGTGTGTTTTGTAACCTTTAGCAAGGTCAGCTTCTAACAAGGCTCACTTCAGAAGAGTGAAAAATAGTAACTAGTTACATTGGTGGTTTTTCTCAAATTGGGTTTCCATGTTAAATCCTAGTGTCTCAGGTGTTCATGTTATTTCTCTTATGCATGCAAGTTAAATACTAATAATGTTTTAAGATATGCTAAAAGTAATTCACTCTACATTTACCAAGTTACAACAATTTTTGTTTATTTACCAAGCATCAACAACTAGTAGTTTTCTCAGTGTAAATTTTATTGTTAACATCTAACGGATCTAGGATCTATTTTTAGTGGTAACTGATTCACCCCCCCCCTCTCAGTCACTCTTTTTGTATTTCCAAAAATTGGTATTAGAGCTTCTAGAGGAGAAATCAAAGAAAAAATTATTGTATGTAAAGTTCTCAAAACTTTGCTCCCTATCTATGAAATTAGAGTATCTACTATTCAAAAAAAGAGATGTGACTCAAATCACAAGTTAATTTTTGATGCCTTGGTAGGAAGATTGATAGCTTTTGAGCTAGAAAACTTTGACAATTATGTTCCAACTTTCGTAAATGTTGAGTTTGCATTTGAAGCTAAACTTTCACTCAAAGAAAAATGAAAAGAAATAAAGGAAAATATTTCAAAAAGTGAAGAGAAAATAGAGGAAAGTTCTGATAGTGGTCTTGAAGTTGTTGAAGCTTTACTTGCAAAGAAATATTCTAGAGGTAGAGGAAGGTAGAAAGTTAAATTTCCTTTAATCTGCTTTTCATGTAAAGAAATTGGTCATATTGTTATCAGGTGCCCAAACGGAGAAAGAAAGGATGAGAAGAAGAGCCCCAAGTACAAAGGCAAGAAGAAATACAAAAGTCACAAATCCTTCAAAGAAAAAAGTAAGAAGACTTTTTTTATGACTAAAGATTTTGATAACAGTGAAAATGAAATAGTGTACATTGTTGTAAAAGATGAATCTGATGAAGTAGAAGATAAGATGGCACTTATCTCTCATGTTAGTAAAAATGATACATGGATCATAGATAGTGGATGTTCACATCATATGACTGGAGACAAAACAAAATTTGAAAACTTTCAACACTATGATGGAGGTAGTATAAGGTTTGGAAACAATAAACCTTGTTGCATAAAAGGAAAAGGTTACATATCATTAACCAATGAGCTTGATTAGGTTGAAGGACTAAAACATAACCTACTAAGTGTGACATGACTAATCAATATTGGATTCAGGGTAGAATTCATGCATGGTAAGGCAAGACTACTAGATGAAAAAGGGAATCTGACTGGATCAAGCAAAAAAACAAGAGATAACCTATTCTATCTTGATCTTGGTGATTGCTCATGTTTTATTTCTCAAATGGATGAAAGTTGGTTATGGCACATAAGGCTATGCCATGTAAACTTTGATAATATGGTCAACAATACAAAAATTTAAAAAAGTAAGAGGTATCCCTAGTTTGAAGAAAACAAATGTTGGTTTATATAAAAATGTCAAATTGGCAAAATGGGAAAGATTAGTTTTAAGAGCAAAAACTATCAATCTGAAGATGTCTTGAAAATTGTGCATATTGATTTGTGTGGACCCATTGGAATAGAAAGTTATAGTGGAGAAAAATTATTTATTCTTTTTGTTGATGACTACTCTAGAATGATGATTGTTATGTATCTTAGAGAAAAGTTAGAAGCATTTGAGAAATTCAAATGGTATCTAGCAAGAGTATAAAAAGAAATAGGAAAAAGATTGAAATGTTTAAGATCAGATAGAGGTTTGAATTCATCTCTAATGAATTCAATAATTTTTGCATTGAAAGAGGAATCAAAAGGCAAGTATCAGCCCCTAGCACTCTTGAGCATAATGGAATAGCTGAAAGAAGAAACAGATCCATCATGGATTGTGCAAGGACTCTAATGATTGAAAAGAATGTTGCTATCAAACACTAGAAGGAAGCCATTAACACTACAATTCATATGTTGAACCAAGTACAATTGAAGAAAGACTCAGATAAAACTCCCTATGAATTATAGGATGGCTATAAACTCAATGTAAGTTACCTAAAAGTATTTGGCAGTAAATGTTATATCTTGAAAGAGTCTAGAAAAGGCAAATTTGATGTGAAAGGTGATGAAGGTATATTCCTAGGATATTCCTATAGAAGGCATATAAATGTTTGAATTTATCTACTTATAAAATCATAGAAAGTGCACATGTGAGAACTGATGAGTTTATAGAAAAGACTGAAGAAAAAAGCAAAAAGAAACCAGAGAATTACAAAAGATTTCTTTGCTTTGAATCTAATACACTACTAGGAACATCTAACAATAAGGAGACTTGACCTCCTAAGTCTTCCACAATTACTGAGTTACAAGAAGTACAACCAAGTCATAGGGACCTTAGTCACATTCTAAAGCTATTGAGTCAATGCCTACCGAGTCTAAATGACCCGAGCCTAAAGTTGAAATTCAAAATGAAGAAAGTGCAATTCATTCAAAAGGAAAAGAACCTATATTGGCCAAGTATATTAAAAGGCATCATACCACTTACCAGATTATTGGAGATAAATTAGAAGGTAATATGAAAAGAAGAAAATTGAAAGGTACATGTTTACTTGCTGATTTTGAACCTAGAAGTGTTAAGGATGCTCTAGAAAATGAAAGTTGGACTGAGGCAATTAACAAAGAAATAGAACAGGTAGAAAAGAAGAAACTTGGACTCTTGTTACTAGGCCTAAAGATAAAAAATGTGATTGGAACAAAATGGTTATTCAAAAATAAGCTAACTAAAGATGGACAAGTATCAAGAAACAAAGCTAGATTAGTGTGTAAAGGTTATTCTCAAGAAGAAGGACTTGATTATGGAGAGACTTTTTCCACTATTGCAAGATTAGAAGGTGTTAGGTCCCTACTTTCATATGAAGCTCATAGAGGATTCAAAGTATATCAAATGGATGTTGAATCTACATTCCTAAATGAAATTCTTGATGAAGAAGTCTACATTGAATAGCCAGATGGTTTTGTTGATACTGACAAAAGGGACATGGTTTGTAAATTACACAAAGCTCTGTATGGTCTCTATTAGTGAACAGATTGTCCTTCAAGAGAATATGTGGAAATCTGACCCTAAATTCCCAAGTGAGAGGAAAAACTAGCACCAACAGTTGGACAAGTTATCATTGGATTGATAACTTTCCTCTGAATTTTATCGGGTACAACTCCCCGTATGAAATATTCAATGAATCAAATGTGAATTCTTTTACCATAAAGCATAAAAGGATATCAAATATCTACCCGTAAATACAGCGTAGATGCATAAACTTATATTACTGCATAGAAAGAAAGCAAAGAACAACAAGTGACACAAAGTTCATTTTCTGAACATTGCATCGTGTAATGAAATAAAATATATCTTCCATTCTCTTGAGAGAAATAAAACTCAGAGCCTTTAAAGATGTTTGAACTGATGATGTAACAAGAAAACAACGATATTGAAATGTAATTTATAGAAAACTAAAAATGTCACAAAGTTCATAATCAGTGGAAGGAAAATAAACCATAATCAAAGTTCTGATATACTTAACCCTCAGTCTCCCTTCCCTGATAACAAAAGATCACAAAGTATCTTGTACACATTACAACCAAACTGCTATTTCAAGAAAGACAAAAACTCCTTTCACAATATTACATCAACCATCAAAATCCTATTTCTATCTCAGGCACACAGTTCTGAAAAAAGAAAAGAAGGAAAAAAGCCCATGCTCTGCCTCTCACAGCCTCTCAAGAAAAATGAAAAGATCTTACAAAATCCCCTCCCTGCCTGGAGCCCAAAGTCTGTAGTCTGGAAGAAGGAAGAATTGAACCCCAAAAAAAAAACACAGTTCAATGCCCCAGCATTTATAGTTTTTCAAACCCGAAGGGCCTCCATTAAAACCCAGCCCTATTAGATTGGTACAAGAAATAGTTATAAAACTAAAAAAAATAGTTATAAAAAAGAAAGCCCCAATCGACAATCATTCAACTCCCAGTATCCACGTTAGTTTTCTCCTCTCCTCCAACGGTTTAACGCACCAGCTTCCAACTGCAAAATGTGGATACAAATTCCTACATACCATGGGAGTATGGGTTCTTCAAGCTCATCACACAGGATCTGCATGCGTCTTTCTGCCACTTACACTCTTTTATCTTTCAGTTCTGATGTGCAATCAATCTCTCATTAAGGTGCAACATAGATTCAATGCTTGCCAAGGACGTGAAATCATCGGCCTTTGGCAATTCTTCGTCCCTGATCTGTTCTACTACCCTGATGAAACTCTTGATTAATTTTTTAGTTTCCATATTCCCTTCCTCAAATTGTAAGATGCCCATAGGATTGACAATGTTTATGTCCTTTACTAGCTCCTCGTGCATTCTGATGATTTTACTTTCGATGCTTTGTATTTCTTTGATGGTCTCTTTGTAAATGGACTCTTTCCAATGCATATTATTCTTCAGAATGAAAAGTATGCAGGGGTCTACGGCCTTCATAGGATTTTCACTCAAGAATTTGGGGACCCCGAAATCTTCAACTCTGAGACCTATAGAACCACAGCTTGATAGCGTGCTAATTCTGTTTCCCGTATTGGGATCAAGGTTTGAATCTCCCCTAGAAGCATCTCACCTTCGGAGTAGATGCTGACAACTTCAGAAATGAATTTATTTCCTTGATTTATTATGTTATTCACCCAGTTAGTCATAGCATCAGTTAACAGTTTTCCTTTCTGCATCTGTTTCATCAATTGTTGGCTCTCAACAGAGTTGGGGTCAAAAGGTTGTGGAACCTGAATTATAGGAGAATCGCCTAGGTTGATTAGAGAATCGATATATGCGGCCATCATCACCACCATTTCCTTTAGCTCTTTCTTTTCCTTGGAATCTCTCTCTGATTGTGTGAGCATGTGGTCAACAGAGAACTTAAAGAAATTGTTGCCAGTACTCCTATTTATAGAACCTAATTCAAAAGAAGTAACTTGGAACCCTTCATCCTTGATCTCCCCAGATTATTTCTTTTGTTTATAAGTGGCCACCTCTACTGTGATTTTTCCTGTCATCGAGTTTTTGGTGAGACAAGCATCCATTTTTACTTTCTTTGTCTTAGAACCTCTGGCCGCATATCTAGTGACTATGTCCTTTATTGGTGTGGATACCGACTGTAGACTCTGTTTCTTGTTGATTGAATTTGACAACCACGAAGGGACAAAAGAAGTGGTTGACATTACCTGAGTGTCCCGAGTTGGAGTTAAGAATTTAGGCTGATCTATTCTTGGGGCTTCAATGAATTGGACTTCACCATCTACTTCATGAGGGGAAACAAATTTATCATCTGAACTTTGCCTCTGAGATGTCATCTTCTATTTCTGAACACTAGGCTGCTTTGAGACTTTGAATTTGGATTGGGATCTCATCCTAGGAGCCATAGCTTGTGAATGGGGAGAGGATCTTAGTTTCTTTTCTGGAATCGGTGTGTCCCCTGCAATATGAGAAAATGGAATGTTAGATTGAAGTGGCCCTGGGGAAGAAATCACCCTAGGAGAAGACTCATTGATATTTCCTCCCTTTTTCCTCTGTAGCCATTCATCTGTATAGGTCAATATGGATCTAGCTCTCAAATTAATATCATCTTCCTCCTCTTTGCTCCAGTCTTCTGCTAGAAACTTTGCCTCATTTGATTCTTCCCAACCAAGTTCAATTAAGTATGAATTGTCTTCAATAATTCCTTGTGTTTTGAACTTTAATATGAATGAATTGATTTGTTGTACGGTTAATCTAGAATGGTATTTCTTCAAGACCTCTTCTTCATTTCCACAGTCTCTCCATAGATCTTCTAAATGAGGCATGTCTGAAAGATTTACTTCAAGGCCAAGGGTTAGAGCCGCATATCCCCTAGTATCAAAGTTTCTCCTATTGTGGTAGAAACCAAGATTGAATCCTAGAAAATTGTTTCCAATGATGGAAGCATTATTCATATTAGCACAGACTAAGGAGTCCAGTGTGATAGGGAAAGCTATTTCCCAATTCTCCTAAGAAAGATTATATTTAATGACGGAGAAAAGCTGCCTGCATAATTAGGCCAAAATGAAACAATTGAGAGCATATCGGGGTAATTTCAGAGGTTCATCCTCAAAGCCTCCAACTCTTAAATATGTGAACCTGGGAAATTGAATGAAATGACTCCCATATTGTTGAACTAGCTTCTGTGCCTCAGAAGAAAGTCATGGCACCTGAACACACTTTAGAGTCAAATAAATGCTTCCATAAACTACATCATGCACCTTACGAAAATCTTCTAAAACTCAGTCTTTCTGTAACAAAGGACAATATTGAAAAATGGTTATTTCTTTGTTCCATACCCCATGTGGAAGGATAGTGAGATCACATGTACAGACAATACAAGAAATCAAATATGAAGCCATATAGAAATCCTCGCGAGATTCTTTGGCCCTTTTCAGTTGATTCCTCAAGGAATTGGCAATGATCTCCACCCAATCCATCCACTTTTCGCCTTTCAAGATAATTTCAATATATCTATACATCCATTCTTCAAACAAATACACATCAGCTGAACCCTTCACCCTGTGCAATAATACAACCAGGTCATGTATATGGGGTTTCATGTGATTTTTCGTAATGAATTTGGGTAGCCTAGACCCACCTCCATCGTTAACTTTGGTCCATTTTTTGGCAAGGGTGTTTTGAAAAATGTTAAGGGTTTCCTGGTATTTAGCCAAAGCTTGAGTGGGTGAAAATGCGGCAAAGGTATTTGCTATTAATTGTAAAACAGATGAAATGGTTTCCCTTGAGATAGAAAGTATTGTGTTTCCATTCCCATCTATTATGCTTCTACTCCTAACATCGTAATGGTCAATGCAAAGTTGCAAAAGTTCAAGGCTTACAAAAGCAGGAGGAAAGGTAGCGGCTTCAATCAACCCACTTGTTAACACTTCCATGCACCCCTTCAACTCTTTGGTATTCTCAAGAAAATTCGTTTGCAGCTTTTCCACATTTACCCCTTCTAAATTCGTATCACAGATCACTGGTCTCTTACATTCTAGGCTAGAAGCATTGCTGAAAAAGTGAAAGACTTACTTCATTTTCAACAAAACAAGAAAAACCTCTGCTAGACAATCCTTTGGAAAACAACAGATTTGCAGAATAAAACAAAGATGTCTAAATTCTCACCTACTTTACGCTGAAAACCAAATGACTTCCTCTACCTTCCTTAATAGCTCCTCTATTACAAAGTAGTTTACTGAGCTACTGAACGGTTTTATTAAAGGAAAGATTTGCATGTGGAAGTACTAGATCATTAATGGACATGATGACATATCACCTCATATCAACCTTGGCATGTTCGAAACATTATAGCATGAGCTTTTCATTTAATGATTTCCCCTTTCACATAAATCAACAATGATTGGTTTCGTAAAATATCCGATCATCCTTCAAGTCAAAGATCTTTTCTCCCACTCCTAATGATGATGACTTCCTCCTTAGAAAAAGAACAAAATCTTTTGATTTTTGATATCTAACACAAGCCTTAATTGATTGTGGAAAGGCAGCACACCATATTTTAGAAACAAATTATCGCCATCCATTCTGATCAAGAACTACTTTGAACTGCTTTGAACTGAGACTCAAAGTGGCTTAAAGTCCTTCAATAAAGGCCACCACATAAAGAGAACTGCCTGCCAAAGGAAGAAGCATTAGTATGAAAATCTTAGGTTGAACTACTTTGAACTACTTTGAATTAAGGTTCAAAGTGGTTCAAAGAAAGGAGATCACAACCGCGGAAGCTTGTGACAACAACTTCAAGGGGTGGAGAAGGCAAAGTGATGGGTAGAAGACTTCAAACAAATATAGGTAGAGGGAGGTTGAAAGAGGTCCCTAGGAAAAGAATTAGGTGACTCTACACACAACTAACAGTCTCAAACAAGCTCCTAGAGCCTATTATGAAAGACTACATAACTACTTGATACATATTAGTTTTCAAAGAATAAATGATAACAGTAGTTTGTACATCAAGGAAGGACCAGATAACAAAATTGTGTTGGTAGAGATATTTGTGGATGATACTCTATTTACAAGAAATGATGACCTATGCAAAACATTTTCAAAAAAAATGAACAAAGATTTTGATACGTCCATGTTTGGTGAAATAAATTCTTTGTTGGATTGTAGATACAACAGAACAAAAATGGTATCTATATCACTCAATCTAAGTATATAAAAGAGATACTCAAGAAGTTTGGAATGGAAGATTCAAAACTAGTTGGTACTCCTATGTGTACTAGACTTGAGCTTACCAAAGATGATGACTCCAAAGAAGTAGATCAAGCCTTATACAAATCAATGATTGGAAAATTATAGTATGTAGTTCACACAAGGCTTGATATATTTGAGAAAATCACATGATGGAAATCAATAGAATCTTGAGATATTTGAAAGGTATTGAAGACTATGGCTTATGGTACAAACTTGGAGGAAACCTAGACCTAAAGATATTTACTTATGTTGATTGGGTAGGAAATCTTGATGACAGAGAAAGCACTAGTGGTGGAGCTTTCTTTCTTGGTAAAAGGCTGATATCTTGGACAATTAAGAAGCAAAATTGCACATCCTAATCCACAACAAAAGTAGAGTATGTAGCAATAGCGGTAAATTATTCTAACATTGTTTGGTTCAAACAATTGTTAGAAGGAATGAAGGTTGAAATCAAAGAGCCAAGAGTCATGTATTGTGATAACACTAGTGCAATTAACACATCAAAGAACCCAGTGATGCATTCCAAAAAAAGCACATTGCTATAAAATATCACTTTGTCAAAGAACCGGTGCAAGACAAAGAAAACAATTTGGAATATATCCATACAAAAGAACAAATTGTAGACATATTCACCAAGCCATTACCTAAGGATGCATTCTTGTATCTAAGAGGTATGCTAGGGGTCATTCCCCTATCTAAAGCTCACTAAATAAAGTTTAGTTATGCATCAACAAGAGCCATGTTAAAGATCAACCGGTTGATGTAGCATAATCAAGAGAATATTTCTTATGAATTAGTACTTTGGTTGTGTTGTCAAAGAGGAAGAAGTTTACTGTCATATCTTTATCTTTCTAAAATTTTGTAAAGGAAGAAGTTTGAAAAAAAAAATTTGTGCAAAATCAAAGAGGGAAAAACTTTCTATCAAAGGACTCTTGTTCTCAAAATTTTATTGTGCTATGACATGTTGTGTTGCCATCAATGCCAAAGAGGGAGATTTTTGGATACAATTGATTAATTGTGTGTTATCTTTGATGTTACACAAATGTCATATCAATTGATAGAAAATGCTTACTAAGCTCACTTGGTCAGTGAAGATAGTTTTCCTTGTCTATTGAACATTCATAGGTTCACTCTGAATAGATGATAGTGTCTACCAAGATCACTCAGGCATCAAAGGAATTTAGGTAGAAAAGAGTATTAACCAAGCTCACTCGATTAACAAAAGGAAAGTTGGATAGAGTTAGTATTCACCAAGTTCACTTGGTTGCCAAAGGATATTTGCAAGTTCATAGTGTTAATCGAGCTTTTGTTGGTTAATGTAGAGAATTGTTCCAAAGTTTGTTTCTACCAAGCAAGATCAGCTTATGAAGGATTTTTCTTGTTTTGGCAAATGAAGTTTAATTACTTTATGTATTAATTCTAGCTGACTATGATGATGAATATTGATTATTGCAATTTGAATTTGGGCTGACTTGACAATTTGGAAGGTATAAATAAAAGGTCAAGTTGAGATTTCTAGTGTGTGTGCAAGTGTATTGATTGAATTGAAAAGAAAAGAGAGGGAGTGAACTGTAAAGATAAGCAGGTATCCTTGTGGAGCAGAAAAGTAATATTCAATTAGGAAGGATCAAGTTTAAGTAGAAAAGAGATCTGGATTCAAAAATTCAGTTGCATCACAATTAGGTCATGTCATTGTTAGTCTCTAACCATTGTAGCAGTTATCTAAAATCTCTTAATAGAGTTGGTTTAACATCCAGTTGTAAATCCTATAACAAGGTGGCAATTCTATTGAATTGTTTTAAGACCTCTTGCAAGGCCACTCCTAGTAGGTTGATTAAATCCCATAATAGGGTCACACCTAATAGTGTGTTTTATAACCTTTAATAGGTTTGGCTCCTAATAGGGCCATTTTTAGATGAGTGAAAAATAGTAACTAGTTATATTGTTGATTTTTCTTAAATTGGGTTTCCATGTTAAATCTTGGTGTCTCAAGTGTTCATGTTATTTCTCTTATTCTTGCAAGCTAATTACTAATAATGTTTTAAGATCTACACAAAGTAATTCACTTTTCATTTACCAAGTTACAATAATTTTTGTTTGTTTACCAAAAATCAGCAACAATAAATTTTCTTAGTGTAAATTTTATTGTTGACATCTAAGGGATCTGGGATTTATTTTAGTGGTAACTGATTCACCCCCCCTCTCAATTATTCCTTATGTATTTTCAACAATCAATCCATGTTTTCATCTAATATCTATTCATTCTAAGCTTTTCCTCTATCTCCTCATCCTTCTTTTGCCATTTCCTCATCTTAGGTTTTCATTCTCTATCTCCCAATCCTTAACTTTTCATCCTCTATCTCCTCATCCTTAACTTTTCATCCACTATCCCCTCATCCTAAGCTTTTTCATTCATTATCTCCTCATCCTAAGATTTTTTATGTTAGAATATATAGTCCACTAGTATAACTGATATGGGCGAAGGAGTAGGGTGGAGGGGGTGAATTAGTTATACAATTATTAAAGAAATTATTAAATTAACCAATCTTAACCATATGCATATTAATTTTAACTGAAACCATAACAATATACTCATACACAATTAACACCAAATTTTTCAACTAGGAAAACCCTTGATCAGTTTGAAAACCCTAGTGGGGATTGTACCCACAAGATGATGTACTTATATAAATATTCCTTATTAGAGGATAGACCCTATTAGGAGTTTTTTATTAACATAAGAGTCCCTATTAGGAGATTTTGATTCCCTATTAGTAGATTCCAACCATGTTAAGAGTTACACCAACCATGTTAGGAGTTGTGGAAGACAACTAGACCCATTGCCTTAACAACTTCAAGGTTAAGATCAAAGAACCCACTATCCAAATGATCTCTATATTATTCTTTGCAAAATAATAGAACTGAAATGTACTTCTTCCTCTATCTTTGTCCGATCAACTAGACTTCTACTCCTTTAGATATTGTAACAAGATCTCATACTACACATCTAATGATCCCTTTGATCACTTACATGCATTCAACAAGCATTTTTCTCCTTCTCACACTATGCACTAATACTTTGCATCCCACTTGATCCTCTAAATGACATAGTGCAAGGTAGGAGATGTCCTAGCCCCTAGCAAATAATCACATAGTGAAAATAAAATAATAATGCAAGATTTGATACCAAATTACAATAATTTATTCATAAAATAACAGTTACATGCAATGTGCTAGGCTATAAGTCCTTCTTAGTTATAGCCAAATACAAAGAAATTACAATAATAGTTCTATAAGATCCCTCCAGATCCAATCCAAACCTATCCCAGCTAGCCCAGATCTATAACATAACAGTAATCTGGAAGAAACCACCAAGGAAATCTAAGCTTGTGCTCGCAAGCCCACCAAGAAATCTCTTTGTTTTCTAGCCACACACCTAGATTCGCTCCAAATTTATCCAAGATCTAATTGTAAACTACCTCACATTTAATACTCTATCCACACATTTACAACTCCATCACAATCCTACTATAAACTGCCTCACATTCAACACTCTATCTACAGACTTAGGAAAACTTTCTTTTCAGCTACTCTCCACACTCACTCCTCATTTAAATGCATGAATCACTCCATGAATGAAAAAAAGACTCCACAAGACCCCCAACTTATACCCAACTAAGTAAAAAGCTAACCTATAAGTTACAAATTAAATAAAACTAACATTAAATACTTGAAGAGCCACAAGTCAACCTCCAACAATAATTAAATGTCCAAAAATGTATACTTGAGAAGAATAATGATATCTCCTAGCCCTAATTGAATTAGAACTTGGTATTTAAAATAAAGGTAGTAATTTAGGCCCTCTATAATCCCTAAAATTCAAAATTCTAATTCATTAAGGATATTAGTGCATCCATCCTAGAAAAATCATGCATAGAAACATGTCATGCAAACTACCAGAAATCGATACTCCAAGAGAATTTCCATATCTCTCAACTTATAATGAATTAGAGATTTCTCCTTTGATAAAATAAACTAATCCAGGCCCTATTCAATATAAAAAATGAACATCCTCTCATTCATTATTAAAAATTAGTTACATAGCCTGCAATAGGCACCCAAAAACTAGAAAATATAGCTCTAGCAGCAAGGTAAAAATAGTTCAAACTTCAACTCAATCCATCCAATCTCTATGCAATAATGATAAAATCTTCTCCAATGTATCTCTAACAAATTCCTAACCATTAAAATCATAAATCCAACTAAATCCAAGCTCAATGCTCTTGCATCAGACTCAATAGGTAAATAGAAAAGTATGTCCCATACTTTGATGCCCAAAGAAAGATTTACAATGAACTTCATCTTTACCAAAGACTTCCACTTGATCAAATTTAATAGAAAAATCTAAAAATCAACCATCTATGCTTCATCCATTGAAACATCAAAATCAAATACATATCAACAACCCAATCAGCATGCTCACACCCAAGAATAAACTAAACATAATGCTTCATCAACAAATCCTCATCCACATTAGCAACTAGTGAATCCATATCAGCAACAAAAAACTCCACATTAGAAATAACATATGGATCTCCATCAACACATACCAAACTCACAACACCAGCAATCTAATTGCTCACAACAATATTCTCTATAACATACAAGTCACCACCAATAGCAACTAGATCATCCATGACCAAGTGCTCTACAATTTCCATGTCAAACCAAATTGACTAATCATGAAAACCAATGTCTATCCCAACATCAACAAGGTTAGGAATATCTTTAGTAACAACCTCTAGCTACTCTACAAGCTTTATATCAGACTTCAAAAAATGATCAACAAAACCAACCTCTTCCACCTTGGTCTTGTCATGCCATCTTCTCTCATGAACAAGTCTCTTAACTGGCCAAACAACTCTCTTTTGGATCAGTAGACTCAAGCTCCACAAAAATCTATGGAATTTCTTCCTCATCCTATCCTTATCTTGATCAACTAAACTAATTTCAAACTAAGAAATCATCTTCTTAGTTTGATTAGCTAAACTAGCTTTAACCTAAGCAAACATTTTTAAAAACATCCTCTCCAGCACATCATGAAGATTTGCAATCATCTCAGGATCCAATCCTCTTAGAGTCATCTCCAAAGATCTTTGTAAACCCTTGACCACAAATCCTTCCTACACTCCTTTTTACAAAACTAAATTTTTTGCAAGTTAGATTTCAACCTACCACCTTGCATAAACAATTAGAAACCACATCGCAAGTCCAAGATCATAGACCTTTAATCCACAAACTCTCTATGATCATGCCTCAACAAGATCAGTCTTCATATTTACATCCATCAATTTATCTAAAATCCCTCTACACTTGCAAGTTAGAACCATGATCTACCACCTCACAACAAAGAGATCTAGGACTCCAAAAAGAAAATCCACCAATAGATCAAGATCAACTCAGATCTACCAACTTCGGTGATCTATCTACATACTTAGGAATAAGCTTCACTTTGATACCACTTGACGTAGTACAAGGTAGGAGAATCCCCAAAGGAGATGTCCTAGCCCCCAAAAAATAACTACACAGTGGAAACAGAATAAAAATGCAAGATCTGATACCAAATTAGAATAATTTATTCATAGAATAATTGTTACATGTAATGTGTTTGGAATAAAGCCTTCTTGATTATGCCCAAATACAAAGCAATTACAATTAAAATTCTACAAGATTCCTCAGGATCCAATCCAAACCTATTCTAACTAGCCCAAATCTGTAACATAACAACAATCTGGAAGAAACCACCAAGGAAATCTAAACTTGTGCTCACAAGCCCACCAAGAAATCTCCTTATTTTCTAGCCATAGCCCTATATCTACTCCAACTTTATCCAAGATCCAAGTATAAACTACCTCACATTCAGCACTCTCTCCATAGACTTAGGAAAACTCACTCTTTAGCTACTCTCCACACTCACCCCTCCTTTGAATGAATGAATCACTCCATGAATGAAAAAAAGACTCCACAAGACCCCCTACTTATACCAAAATAAGACACAAGTCAGTATAGCAATTAGAAATTAAATAAAACTAAAATTAAATACTTGAAGAGCCACAAGTCGGCCTCCAACAACAATTAAATGTTTAAAAATATATACTTGAGAAAAATCAAAATATCTCCTAGCCCTGAATAAATTAGAACTTTTTCTTCAAAATAAATGTATTAATTTAGGTCCTCTACAACCCCTAAAATGTGAAAAGGCTGATTCATTAAGGATATCTATGCATCCATCTTGAAAATCATGCATAGAAACCTATCATGCAAACTGCCAAAAATTGATACTACAGGAGAATTACCATATCTCTCAATTTAAAATGAATTAGAACTTGTACGTTTGGTAAAAGGAATTACTCTAGGCCCTCTTTAATCCTTTAAATTTTCATCCTCCCATTCATTGCACAAAATTAGTTACATGTCCTACAATAGGCACCTAGAAAGCAAAAAATGTAGCTCGAGTAGTAAGATAAAAATGGTTCAAACTTCAACTCAATCCATCTAATCTCTATGCAATCATGAGAAAAGGTTCCCCAATGTGTCTCCAACATATCTCTAACTATTAAAAGCATAACTCCACTAAATCCAAGCTTGATGCTCCTACATCACTAAATCAAGATACATTACAAATAAGAAAAAAAATTCATTTGTACCTTATCTTCATAATAATTCCTTGAGTTGGCCTTGAGGCTTTCCCAATTAATTAAAATAAGATAATTAATTAATTAAAAATCATAGTAGCACTATCATCTTGTATTCTATACAAAACTTCACACATGTGAAACTACATCTTACACATACATTAGCATCATCAAATGATTGTCCTGAATTGTTGTGTGACTGTGCATTTTTTTCATTACTTTTTAGATAAAAGATAGTGATAGATCATCAGAACTCTATTTTCCAATGCTCTATTTATGCACTACTTCCAGTAAATCAAGTGTAACTTCCATACACCATTAACTCATACTTTTTCCTCTTAACCATATCATCAGGATAACCTCAAGAACATGTCCTTCACTATGCATCATCTAAAAATTTGTTAGCTTATGCACATCATAAGATTACTAACTGTTATTCTTTCATTCTTTATGAGATTACTACTATGTTGACATCAATGACAAAACTAGTTATGAATACAGCATATCAATACTCTCCGATGCTCAGGATACTCCAAATTTAGTATCATCAGCATTTATGCTAACAATCTCCCCCTTTGACATTGATGGAAACATAGATGAAAAATATCTAAGTTCCATGAATACCAAACTATACTCTATTGTTGTTGCTATTTTATCTTCTCAAATCCTCTTCATCAATCTAAAATCTTCTAGCTACTATAATGATTTATCTTATAGTAAAAATCTTCCAACACTTTTCTAGTTGCATATCTTTCCCATAGAAATATCCTTTTGTTTGTACACTAACATATTCTTCTATGCACTAACATATTCTTCTATGCACTTACATATTATTCTACAAACTAACATATTCTTCTATGCACTTACATGAATCTTTCTAAATCTCCCTAAAGAGATAACATTCCCCTATTGATAATCAATAGGTAATTCATTCATATTTTCTCTCCCTATTGCCTAGGAGATGTTTTTCATGTACACATTCTTCTCCCCTATTGACATCAATGTCAAAGGTATCAATACAAGTACAAAATACCAATGGTTAATATACTTCTTCCAACTCTTTCAATTAGCTCAAGTATCCAAAGACACTATTTAATATAAAATATCAAAATATCAAGAGTCCTCAATGACTCAGTACATACTAGATACTCACCCATATAGGAAGTATTAGCATTTAGTTCAGTCTAACCATAATGCTCAGTGCCACCAGACTGATGCACTCCTTGCATCATCTACTCTAAAGTAGGTAAGGTCATAACCCTTAACATACCTCTTAGGTAATCAAAATTATCTTTAGGAAAAGGCTTCATAAAGATGGCTACAATCTAATCTTTAATACTTACATACTCCAACCTTATTTCCTTTTCAACTACATTCTCTCTAAAAACATGATACTTTATAGATATTTTCTTTGTCTTTGAATGCAATACTAGATTCTTAGACATATTCACTATAATTGTGTTATCATAGTAAATGATAAGAGGTTCTATAAACTCAATTCCAATATCCTCCAACATTTGTTTTATCCATATAACTTGTTTACAATTATTTGTTATTGCAACATACTTTGCTTCAGCTATACTCTAAGATATACAAGCATGCTTCTTCTTAACCAAGAAACCAATATCCCTCCAAGAAATAATGCTCCACCACTGTGCTCTTTCTATCATCCATATTACCTACCCAATCTACATCAATATATGTGCACAAGGTGAAGTTACTTGATCTATCATACCAAATTCTATAATCAAATGTACTCTTCAAATATCTAAATATCCTCTTTACTGCTACATAATTATACTCTTTTGGATCAGCTTGGAATCTTGCCACAATCCCAACTGCATTTTATATATCTGGTCTAGTGTGAGTTAAATATTGCAATCCTCCTATCATAGATTTATACATTTTTGACTCAAAAAAGGTAAGATTTCGAAACCTATTTGTCACAATTGTGGAAAGAAAGAGCATACTACTAATGTACATAGGAGCAAGAATACAAATTAGAATGCTAAGACTAAGAACAATAAGTATAATGAACAAGGTCAACAAGCACATGAATGTAGAACCAGAACCATGCATGCACCAAAATTTGAAGGATATTGCTACAACTATCAAAAGTATGGACATAAAGCTTTTGAGTGTAGATCCAAACCCATGTGGTCATCAGATAGGTCAACAAAGATAAGAAGTCATCGATATCCTTATAACTGGGAATACAAAAAAAGACATAGCTTTCATTATTGTCAAGAATATGGACATATCCTTGAAAACTATATTAGGACTCACTTTAGTGGTAACTACAAAAGATGGTTGAGCCAAACTACATGTTTCAGTTGTTTGAAGATTGGTCATATCAGTAAACATTGTCTGACTAGGTCAAAGGTACCAAGTTGTGAATTTGATAAAGGCAAAGGCAAGGTAGATGTTGAAGACATCAAGAGTTGAAGACATCAAGAGTGAGATGAACAAGACATGGGAAAAGAAAGATGGTTGCAATGGAGTAAGGGTCACTTCACCCAATGGGTCAAGTGGTCACACTTCATCAAACTAAGCAACAAGAGTTATGTGGGACTAATACTCAAAGTATTATATCATGTTGATCTTAGATTGGTTTTAAAAATTGAGTGTCAACACACTTAAGACATTCACTAAGTTCATATTAAACTAAGTAATACATGTTGAGTATGATATGTAAAAATAGATAGTGCTAAGTTGCAATGAGTGCCAAGTCACTCATGTGTCGAGTCACTCAAATATCGAGTAAACAATACATGTTGAGCAATTCAAGTGCTGAGAAACCATTAGATGCCAAGTAGTTCAGGTACCAAGTGAGAGATAGAATTTTAGTATGTGTTGAGCATTAGTAACTTCAAGTGTCAAGCAACACAATTTTGACATATTTGTTTGTGATTGCAGAAACAACTATGTAAACTATTTTACGGCTGACCTAAGGATAGAATATGATCTTTTGAAGATAAGGATGAATCTATATGCATAATCCCTATGGAATTATAGGAATCCAATTAGAAAAAGGGAAGGATTAAGTGACAAAAAGGATGAATCTCAATTGTAGATTCATACCTAACCCTAAGTCTTCTAGTCTTCTAGTCTTCTTAAGGAGGATGAAACCCTAAAACTTCATGAAGTGTGAGTACATAAGGAATTGAAGGAAGAGAATAACGAAGTTTGCATGGAGACTTAGAAGTTATAAGAGAGAAAATTATAGAGTCAGTTTGAGAAGAATAAAGGATAGAGAATACAAAATTGACATATCAGATCAGAGAGGATCAAGAAGGACATGGTATGGATTTGATCTTTAATCAAGCTACCAAAGTTAATCACAAGATCTATGCTAAAAATCTTAATAGGTGATTTTAGTTAATTCTCCTAGGTGGAGTAGTCCTAATATGTGTTGTAAATCCTTTAACAGGGTGACATTCCAAGTGGATGTTCTAAAGTCCTTTAGCTGGGTACACTTCTAATAGGGTGTTGAAATCCTCTAACAAGGTGGGACTTAACAATCCTTGTAAGCCTTTAATAGGGAAGGCCTTTCATAGGGTATATCATGTCTCATGGTCAAATCATTGTAACCTTAATTGGTGACACTTTATTGCTATAGTAGAGAAGAATTGTGGGTGACATCTCCACCCCAGTTTTACCTTCTCATTTGGAGGGTTTATGGGTAATCATACTAGGTGTCAAATGTGTGATTACTTATGTGTTTACATATTTTAGATGTATGTTCTTTACATGTTATTTCAAGTTTATCTATTGAGTGCATGAGATGGATAAGTGGTAAAAAGTTTTATGAGTTCATGTTTTAACTATTGATTCACACCCCCCCCCCTAGTATTTTAGCATTCCTACTTGTAACTCCATCATATCATACATCAGTTCCAAAAGAAAATAGCACTAAAAAGAATGGATCAACATGAATAAAGATGCAAAGTGTTGTGAAAATTCAAGTTAAATCTTCAGAGTTTTCATGTTGTTGATGAGCACAAAAAGTTCTCTATGTATGCCAAATGAAACACTAGATACTGGTGAGGTATGAGACTAATTTAGTGGATGTTGAGCCTATAGTAGTTGCCAAGTGATGGTCATGTCATAGATGCCGAGTGTAATAGAAATCATGTTGGTGTCGAGTTTATAGCTATAAAAGTATTAAGCATTAAATGCAAGGTTTTAAAGGGTATATGGTTGATTTTCACTCATAATTCATCATTTCAAATTCAAAGTGAGAGAAAATAGAGTGAAAAGGTGATTCAAAAGTTTGTTTGAAGTAATTACAAATATCCCAGCAATGATTTCACTCACATTTTTTGAATCTCAAAGGTATTTGTTCATAAGCTGAGCTACACAAATTGAAATTTGTATAAACCCTAGTTTGTCAAATGGCATCCAATTTAAGGAATGTAGAGGGACAAGAAGTTTTAAATGTTGAATTAGTTAGCAATGACGTAAGAAAACCAAATTTCAAAGTAATTCCAAATATTTCTTATAAACAAGATCCATCAAGTGCGCTATCCATGATTCCCCTAAAGGTTATTATGCTCTAGAATGTTAGAAAATGTTATAATTGCAAGATAGGTGGAATTTTTGATATGGAGATAAGGGAAGCATATGAAAAATTGTGTGAAAATAGTGTCTTAAAAGAAGAGTTCAAAATTGTAGAAAGGAAGGGTTTGACCTGTGCCCTATATTTCCCCACAATGCTCAAAATAGAATAGATAAAGATTGTATTGAGAAAAATACATGATGAAGCCCTATGGTTGGAAGATGGACCAATCAAAATTTCAAAGAGAATAATTCATAGGGTAACTAGTTTTCCAACCCTAGATCAGCTAAAGACTCTACAAAGTGACTCGAATGAGGTTATAGAGAAAAAAAAAGGAGCCAGATAGAACAAACGTGGAATGACAATTGATACCATCATAGGCCCTCTATTGGACTTTTCCATAAGGGTAATTTATCATAAGTTTTATCAATCAAGAAGATTGAAAAGTGTACCCTAAATTGCAGTAGATGTGGGCTACAAAATTTTGAAGAAGGATCATACCTATGATCTAGCTGAACTTCAATTGCAAAAAATAATGGATAACCTAGGAGCCATTAGAATAACCAAGAGTGCAGAATCCAAATTTGAATCAATCCTATTTTGCATATTTTTCTATGTAAATAATATATTTCCATCTTTTGGCAAGGTGAGTTGGAAGATGAACAGGTCAGAGCCATGAAATCAATGAATACATTGAGCAAATGGGTGAGAACTTTAAAACTATCATGACAAGTTATTTTGAAGACTTTAAGAAGTCTATGAAGAAAAAAATGAGAATACCTATTTCACTGGTTGAACTATATTATAATGACATATGTTTTCTTGTAGATATTGATTAAACATATGTACAAGCTAGCATACCTAGGGTAAGATGGTTAAGACCCTTAGGATATTTGATTAATGTTGATGAAGCATCAACTACCATCACTACACTACTTGTTGAAGAAGTTGATAAAATAGCCAAAATATTTGGAAATTATGATGTGATGAAGTCCAAAGTAGAAATGGAGTTGAAGATAGCCTCCACACTAAAGAAGAAAGAAAAATTGGTGAAGAAATTAAAGGCTAAATTTGGTAAAGGTGCTAAAGAAGAAGAAGAGGAAGGAGATGAAGAGGATGAAGAGGAAAAACAAGATAAAACTAAAAAACCTTTTATATTAGCACAAGGCATGGGTGAGAATAAAAAAAAAGAGGGTGTCAAGGAAGAGGAAGTTGAGGAAGCACCAATACATGTCAAGCCAAAGAAGAGAAAGGCTAAGGCATAGCCTATGGCAAAGAAAAAGGCAAAGAAAATTGCCAAGCCAAGTTCACCAAAGCCAATAGTACCAACAATCAAAGAAAGCACACAGGCCATCGCACAAAAGGTCAAGGAGAAAGCCAAAGGAAAGGCCAAGGCTATAGAACAAAGAGGCTAGGTGCAGAAGAAACAAAGAAGGAAATGCATTGCACAACTAGATATTGAAGATAAGAGAATAGAATCTGAGGATACAAGCCAATTTAAAGTGCTAAGTTATACACCTCAATCTAATCTTGAAAATATCTATGAGAATGTCAAGAATAATGACGATTTGTCTAGTTTGAAAAATGTTGATTTTGAAAAACTTGGAAGGGAAGAAAAAAAATTAGTAGCAAAATCAATATATGCAATTATGTCCAAATTCAAGAATACTCCACTTGAGTTTGGCAATACTCTAACAAAAGTTTTATATGACATTGTTAAACAAAAGAAGCATTATTTTTTAAACTTGGAGAAACAAATTAAAGAATCTACATTAGCACAAGTTATGCGAGAATTGAAAAAAGGATAGATTACTAAGGAAAACAAGAAATATGGTGGAAGATTTGCAACTAAATACAACGTCTTCAACATTCTTCAAAATAACATTGAAGATGTTGTGAAGAAATCCACCCAAATGTGGAAATTGATTTATGGGTTAACAACTATGAAATAAGTAGAAGAAGATCCCTCTAAGGGAAGAAATAATGGTGATCAAAATTATGATAAGGGGGATGAGAAGGAAAAAGAAATTATTGTTGAAGAGGAAGCATAAAATAAAGATGAAGACATGGCAACAATTGAAGAGCAGCAAGAAGAACAAAGTGTGCAAGACACACAAATGTTAGTGTCAGCCCTCCACATGACAAAAATGTAACTATAAAAACTATAATTGTTAAGGATGTTCCTTAAATTTCAACTCAGAAAATCAATCCTTTAACTATAGAAGATCTGAAAAAGATACTAGACCAATCTACACTTTGGGCAAGATTACGTGAAAACCCAGTATTGGTTAGTGTGGATGAACTTCAAAAGGTAGTAGCTAAAATCACAAGGGATAAGGTAAATACAAAAGAACCACCTTCTACCATCCCTTTAGCTACTATTGATCAACCTTTGATTTAAACATCAGTAGACACATCCACAAAGGTTGACACAAATGTTAAAATTGAGTTGGTTGAATAGAGACATACTAAAACAGAAGAGAAAGAAACAACAAATGACCAACTTGATGCACAAACACAAGGTACAAGTCCAATCATTGTGATTGACAAAAGAAAAATTGAAGAAATTAAGGATATACCAAGGGAAAAGGAGCAAGAATACATAAAAGCATTGGTAACCTTACCAACATCTAGCACTCCTACAAAAGTCCTTCAAAAGCTGAGCATGGAAGTTGTACCCCTACAAATTTCAGCACTAGGCTCAAGCTCTTCTAAGATTGAAAAGGTAATTCACTATGGAGATGTAACTTTAGATGAAGAAATAGTGATACCTAAGTTTGATTATGTAACAATGACACTAGAACAAATAAACATGTTGCAACAAGATTTAGAGAAGAAGAAACACCAAGAAATGCTTAGAAAGGAGTACATACAAAAGCAAGCATTACAAGAAATTAAAGACATCTTTTTAGATGCATTCAGCTTGCCTACTCCAAAAGAAACCAAGCCACTAATGGAATAGTTATCAATATTGTAAAAAAGGTTAGTAATGAAGACCTAGATACAAATGCCAAATTTTTGGAATGGTCTAAAATAAAGTTTCAAGGAAAAGTGAATGAAAAGATATTTGGTGATATAACACTGTCACAAGTTGCTTTGGAAAATAAGGTTAAGGATGTGAAGAAGGTAATTGAGAATATTTTCTCATTGTACACCAAACTTTTTTATCCCACACTATTCACCCAAGGCACCAAACATAGAATTCTAAGCCTAGAGAGGAATCTAAACATCTTAGGTATGCAACCACCTCAGAACTAAGGTTAGAGTGAGAAGCATTTCCACACATTGCTTCAGTCACAGAGTCAACTAGCTATGTTAATGGTAGAAGAGGCTAATATAAGAGCCAAATTGACACAAATTCAAGCCTCTCTTACCCCACACATGGAAATACTCCACAAAGAATTAGGCTATGTGAAAACATTGTTGAAGAAACATCCCAATCTTTCAACACTAGATGGACTTGTACATCGTGCAGTAGAGCTAGCCATCCAAATAAAGTCATTAGATGTTGCATGTGATAACTGGGATGCTACTTTAAAAATAATAATGGAAGTCTATAAATCTTTTTTGGACAAATACACCATAAGAGTATAAACCCTTTGACATAAGTGTCAAAAAAAGGGGGAGATAAATAAGCAAAGGGGGAGATAAAGAAGTAAAGGAAATAAATCACAAGAAGGAGTAAATATCCAAGAAGAAAGGGGGAGAATAATGAAAAGGGGGAAGAGATGAATAAAGCAAGAAAAAATAAGATTCTAACCTTAGTAACATACATTTTTTTGAGAAATACAATGCAGAGATAGAAATAGAGCAGAATAGCTAAGGCATAACAAAAAGAGCATCAGTTGCAAGTGCATTGAAAGAAAAGAGTATCAGTCAGTAGAGACAAATCTACTCAAAATGGAGAATATATTTTGGATACAAAATAGACACACTAACTCAAGGAGAGTAATACATTTTGAGGTACATAGACTATTACAAAACTTTGAAATTTTGAAGTTTAGTATATAAGTTGAGCCATGGATATGTTATACTCAAGTAGATTAGATTGTTTTTATATATTCAAGTGTTTTTGACAATTGAGTGTAAACACACTTAATATATTTACTTAATTTATGCCAAACTAGTAATGCATGCTAAGTATAATATGTAAATACAAGACCATGTTGAGTTGCAATGAGTGTTCAGTCACTCATGTGCTAAGTCACTCAAGCGAGTGATTTAAGTGTTGAGTGAATAGTAGATGCTAAGAAATTCATGTGTCAAGTTACAAATAGAATTACAGTATATGTCGAGCATTAGTAACTTCAAGTACCAAGTAATACATATTGGACATAATTGTTTGTAATTGCACAAACAACTATGTAAACCATTTCCTAGCCAACCTAAGGATAGATACGATCTTTTCGAAATAAGAATGAATCTATTTTGCAAAATCCCTATGTATTTGCATGAAACAATTAGAAAAGAGGAAAGATTAAGTGGCAAAAAAGGATGAATCTCAACCATAGATTCATACCTAACCCTAAGACACCAAAGTCTTTATAAGGAAGATGAAGCCCTAAGTTTTAAGAGAGAGTTGAGAGCATAGCAAAGGGGTGAATAATTGAATTGAAGAAGTGAATAAGAGAGTTTATAGAACATTCAAGGTGACATAGCAATGAGAATGAATTGAAAAATTAGTTAAGTGAAGAATAGAGGATAGAGGATATAGCATTGTTATATCAGATCATGAAGGATTAATTAGTGACTAAATAGAGGTGATCTATTATCAAGCAAGTAAATTCCAACTGCAAGATGTATGCTAAGACATTTTGACACTTGATTTCAATTAAATATCCTAAGTGGAGTGGTCCTAACAAGTCTTATCAAATCCTTTAATAGGGTGACATTCCAAGTGAGTGATCAAAAGTCCTTTAACTAGGCACACTTCTAAAAGGGTGTTGAAATCCTCTAACAAGGTGAGACTTAACAATCTTTGTAAGCCTTTAATAGGGAAGATATTTCACAAGGTAGATCATGATGGTCAAATCATTGTAACCTTAATTGGCTACACTTTATGACTATAGTAGTAAAGATTATTTTACTTTCTCATTTCGAGGGTTTTTTGGAAATCATATTAGGTGTCAAATGTGTGATTTCTTATATGTTAACATGATTTAGATGTATGTGCTTTACATTTTATTTTAGTTTATTGAATGCATGAGATGGATGTGAGGTGAAAGGTTTTATGGGTTTGTGTTTTAACTTTTGATTCACCCCCCCCCGCCCCACCTCAGAAGTTTACCTTTTCCACTTGTAATTCGAACACTTCTAATTGCATTGAGCTGAAACATAAGGTCCAAGATCTTATTGATGATTGGATTGTTGATACCTCTAATGACTCATGTGATGAGGACACTTCTTTTGAGAAAGATCATATTGATGAACCTATGTCTAGTGATAGTCTTCTTGCATCCCCTACTTCTTCCAATACTCATGAAATTCCTAAAAATTAAAAGCTTTCCAATATGCCTCCATCAATAAAGGAACCTAATGCTTTCCATATTGATTGTGTGTCTCCTCAAGGGATACCTCCAGAAGAAACTCAAGATAGCTTTCACTTGTCTGCAAATATTTTCCATGCTACTAAGACTAAAACTCCTCAACCTTCATGCGATGCTATGCCTACTATGCCTAATATAGCTAGTCATTTTTTACCTCTTCAAGATCCTATCATGAAAACCTCATATTGTCCCTTTTCCTTATAATGTGCTCCATGTCAAGAGGACTCTCAAAAATTTAAAGCTATAAATAAAGATCAAGATCAAGCACATTTTCATCTCCTTTAAGATCCATTTCCTATGCCTTATCCACCTCCTTGGTATGATTGAGACACCACTTCAACTATTTCCATTGAGATTATTGAAAATCATGAGAAAAAATCTATTCCTATGATATCTAAAGAAACATGTCAAGATAAAAGTGTCTCCTCATGTTCTACTTCTCCATATCCACTCCAAAACTATGTTCAAGATTCAAGTTCTTCTACTAAAGGTGTTGCTCCTATCAAATCTACTCATAATTCAACTAATGTCCTTGGTCATGTTTCTCACTCCAAAATTTTTAATATTCATCATTTTTATCCCTTTGCATCTCTGAAGTCTATCTTTGTTCCTCATCCATCAATGTTAAATCTTGTAAACCTTCCTTCCATATTGGGACCATATTTTCCTTTATCTCCTACTTCGACTCCTACCTCATTGCCTACTTCTCTAACTATACCTCAAGATCAACAAAGACACTTATCATTGATGAATTTTCATCCACCTTTCCATCTAAAACTAATCATATCATCCCTCTTCATTCAGAAGTCCCAAGTCTTTTGGAAGCAATTTGGATGATATATTTTGGAAGAAATCCAAGAATCCATTGAAAAATGAAGATCACTATGTCCCATCTAATCAACATATGAATGAAAAGAGAGAGAAAATATTCAAAAAACCACAAAGGTCTAAAAACCAAAGAGCTAGATCAAAGATATAATAGGTTCCTAAGTCCATTGTTGAAGAAATGTGTTCTCAAACATCTAAAGGAAAAGAAAACTCTAAAGTTGTATGGAGTCCCAAGTCTCTTTTGAAAGAATTGAAACTTGAAAATAAATAAAATTTTACATTCAAGCTTCCAAAGGCTTCCACTTCATCTTCTTCCAAATATCTTTCGAAAACTATTTTGAAGTCTTCCACTCCATCTTCCTCCAAGATTACTCTACCAATTCATACATCTAAGCTTCAAGCTATTTCCTCCATGACCCATTCATCATTCCATCACCATTTAAGTTTTTTTTCAATGATATTTCTCACTTTTTCACGTACTTGTATGCAATCCTTTCAAGCCTCTCTTACGTGTTATCCATACTTCTATCTTTCCAAGGCATGAAATTTTATTCTCCATATACTATTCCTACTATCATCTCCCTTCCACCACCTTATCACAATCTTTGAGCATACCTTTCCATGGTATTGGCCTATCATGACTTTGTTGAAATCAATTGATCAATTATATATTGTCATTGATGTTACACAAAATGTCATCTCTTTACTAGTCAGTGTCTATCAAGCTCACTTGGGTGATGAAGATAGTTTTCAGTGTTTGTCAAGCATTCTAGAGTAAACCAAGTTCAAAGAAAGTATGCATCAAGCTTCACTCAAGCACCAAATAATTTTTGATGGAAGATAGTTTCTACTAAGTTCATTTGAGCACCAAAGAGAAGTTCACAAAATTTTAGTTTTAACTAAGCTCACTTGGTTAACAAAGGAAAGCTGGCATGAAACCAATGTTAACCAAGATCACTTAATTACCAAAGGAAGTTTATAAAGTTGTAGTGTTAACTAATTTCACTTGGTTAACACAAGAAAATTATTTCAAAGTTAGTGTCTACCGAGTTAGGTCGGCTAAAAAATAATTTTCTTAAATCAACATGTTTAGTTTAATGAATTGATTTGTTAATTCTAGCCAACTTAAGGGATGAACATTGAATATTTGTAAGTGTATTAAAGATGACTTGGCAAGGGAAAAGATATAAGTATAAGTTCAAGTTGTGGAATTGAAAAAGAGAAGCATTGGATTGAAAAGTTAAACCAAGGAAGTGAATTGGAAGGATAGTAGACTATCCTAAGTTGACCAAGCTCCAAAGTTTTATCTAATGATGGAGGATCAAATATTCAACCTAGAAAAAGATCTAAAATCAGCAATACGGTTGTATCAACAATCAATTCATATCATTGTTACTCTCTAATAACTATAGTAGTGTATCAAATCTCTTAATAGAGTTAGCTTAACAACTATTTTCCAAATCCTCTAACAAGGTGGCATTTCTAGATTGAAGTGTCTAAATACCTCAAACAAGGCCATTCCTAATAGGGTGATTAAATCCTTTAATAGGGTCACACCTAATAGTATGTTTTATAACCTTTAATAGGGTTGGATCCTAATAGGGCTCATTTCATAAGAGTGAAAAATAGTAATTAGTTACAATTGGTGGTTTTTCCCAAATTGGGTTTCCATGTTAAATCTTGGTGTCACTTGTGTTCATTATATTTATTTTATGTGTATGAAACTAAGTTAATTAAGGTTAATCACACTTAATATCTTAATATTTTCATGTTCAATATTTACCAAGTTATAGTTGATATTTTAGTACTTGCCGAGTGACAGTAAATTGTTAGTGTTAACCGAGTGCCTTTATGTTAACCGAGTTTCAACAAAAGTTATATTTTGATTTACATTGACATCGAAGGGATCTGGGATTTATTTTTGTAGTAACTAATTCACCCCTCCCCTCTCATTTACTCCTCTTATATTTTCAACAAAATTATTCTTCCAATAGAAGCATTATTCATTTTATCTAAGAATTCTAAAAAAGAGAACAAAAAATGCACCTTGGTGAAAACCACTTCTTGTGGCACCTTGGTAGAAAAAGTAAAGATAAATAAATTCATCCTATGGTTAAAAAAACTTATTTTGTCACATTTGATAAGTAACATGATGAAAGCCTATAAAATATGTGTATGCATAATTCTTCCGTAATCCATCCATTCCATTTTCCCTCTTTGATCCTGATATGTTGATTTATTCATGTGCATTGGCTATCTTATCCATCAACTTCCATATAATTTGCTTTCTTATTCACTCATAGCCTTCATATCTAGCTTCATTCTTATTTCTTTATACTGTCCTTATCCTATGCATTCAACCCCTTGGTCTTGATCACACAAAGTGAAACATGGTTCTCTATACACCTCTTGACATGTCTACTCTTTTAGGCTACACATCATTGTGCTATCTCATGCTACTTATCCCATATCATATATTTCTTATTATATTTGATTTTTTATCCTATATTCTATCTCACTTATTGACTTTTACTACTTATCCTACATTCTATCATTATTCTTGGATTTCTTTTCTTATCCGAAACATGTTTCAAATGGCTATTTCACCCTTTTCCCTAGCTTGGGTACTCTTGAGGGGATTATCCTTGAGAATCTCATTAATCCTACTTCATGCATCATTTTATATTCATATTATCTATTAAATTTCTACTCCATCATTTTCTATACCTTACTTGACACTGGAACAAAATGATGTGATCTTGCTTAAGAACTAGTAAATACTGCCAAGTGGTGAAAACCTAGAAAAATGTGCTACTTGAGATCCTTGCACCTATTTCTATAAATCTATATGTATGTTCATTCACTTCACTTTTCCTTTCCTAGCTTGGAATTGACTCTCATCTAGATCTAGGGACACAAACTATTTAGCTTATTAGGGTCTCTTTGTGCATTGGTGTTTCTTTGGTAGCTTGCCCAACAATACTTCTCAAAACTTCCCTTAACATTGAGTGTTTCTCAACACTTTTTGGATACCTTAGTTGTAATCTAGGATGCTAGGATATTTTTCACTGCCAAATTCAAGTCCTAAAGAAATGTTCATGTGACTTGCACCCACACACCTGAACATTAAATTTTATAAGACTTGTTGACTTTATTTATGCGTGTGTTGTCTATGTTGATTTATTTGTTGAGTGTTCCCTCCCTAATAGTGTCTCAAAGATGTCATGGACTAGAAGAATGGGGGCATTCAAGGTATGTTTTACTTATTTTTCTACTTGTGGTTGTACTTTGTTGACCTAAAGTTTCATGAGCATTCATGCTTGTCCTACTTGACATTTTGGGGCTACAACATATCATCCTTGTTTATTTCTACAAGACTACATTTAGGTGTTATCCTAGAATTCATGCCTTGATACAGAGATAATATTTCTATACTAAACTTAGAAACCCAACTACACTAGTCATCTTGATTTACACGGCTTGGATCCATAGGTGGGGTTCTTGCATACCTATCTAATATAGATCATATTCATATCTTTATAGTTATACTAGTGATGATTCTATGATCTTTTGATGTCCTTAATAAATCTTGATGATGAAAATTAGAATTTATTTATGAATCCCTTGCAATCACACCTTTACATACTAGTTTTTATTTTAGGACACATTCTAGTTTAGCTTTTGCATATTACATGTCGAGAGAGATCTCTCTTTTTATCTTTTGTAGATGCATTAGCTAGCTAGGGTCATCTCTTTATTCTTGATCATATCTTGTCATCTCCTCTTTTCTTTTTCTTGTCTCTTTTCTATTCTATCATCACATCTATCTACCCTTTTGGATCCTTTATATAGCAATTTGACCTACTTTTTCAAAGTATTAGATTTATGTGAAATAAATGTACACCCCTACCTTATTTTGACATCCTAGATCCATTTTTTGATTCAAAATCAAAATCTAGGTTTATCTTGATGGTCAAACTTGCATTTTAATATTCCTTCCTTCTTCTATGCAGTTAGCTAACCCTTTGAGGCCTAATCTTTGAATCTCGCAAAGGTTTCATGATTTATTTTTTTCTTAATAATTTCTAGTCTCTTTCATGTTATTTTCTCATTCCGTTCCATTCCATTTTACCTTTCTTCTTTTTTTTATCTAATTTCAATACTTCATCTTCCTTGGTCAAACCTAGTCAAACTAAGGCATTCTATCACTTCTTAGTGGTCATTCTTGGGTTTTTAGTCACTTATCTATCATCATGGACCTTTCTCTATGTTGAGGTGGTCATATTTTACTTATTTTTGCATTCCCTCTACCTCATTTTGATTTCAATCCTAAGGGGGAATGAATATTCTATCATCACTACAAATTTCTTGCTTACTATAGCTATCTATTTCTTAGTAGTAAATGATTGAGCTTTCCATTTTCTCTTGATCCATCTACATACTTTTCTCAACATATTAGTCCTTGTCTCAAGTTTTGATACTATCTTTCTCTCTCCTAGTGTCTTGTATTATCACTACTAGGATGTGCACTCAGGATTTTCTATCTTTCTCTGCACTTTGTTCTTTGGAGTTAGACCTCTCTATCTACTATTTCTTGCTTGGCTTCTTCATTCTTTGACTATTTTTTTCTTAGATTGATCAAACATTAGTCAAAGAGGGGAAAATATAATCATCCAAAAATGGTCATCTAGACTATCAACCCCCTTCTCAACATTTGTGCTAAAACTATTAAACTACTTATCTTGATCAAGTCTTCAAAAATCAATTTATTTGATTTTATCCTATAGTTTGACCACTATATCCTAAGTTTTTATTTAATTAAAAGAAGCATGTCCCCCTTTAATTAAATAAAAGACCTCATTCATCTCTTATCCTAAGTTACACACATACAAAATTTTCCCATTTTAAAAATAAAAGAAAAGTCTTTTTTTCTCACATGGAGATACAAAAGTCAACTTTTTGTGTTTGGTGGAAATGATTGTGCTTATGGGTCATGCAAAAGTCAAATCCCCACCCTTGATTAGATCTTCTTGTTTCATAATCTCCACTATTCGTATTTCTTTAAAAGGGAGAGCTCTCTCCTCATCTAAGGATCCACCCTTTTGCACTCTTGCTATGCTATAAGTTTTCTATAGGAATTCTTGGAGCTTCGAAAGATCTTCTAGTCTCATTCTCACATTTCCATAGCATAATAGTTTAAAATCATATTAAACTAGTATACTTTATTTTATGCTACATGATATATATATATATATATATATATATATATATATATATATATATATATATATATATATATATATATATATATATATATATTTCATGTAGCTAAGTTGAATTTTTTCATAGCATTTCATGGTAATTATTGGACACTAGTATCATTTCTCTTGTCTTATAATATCTCATTTCATGGTGTACTTACAAGGGGTTGCATACTTATGCTCAACTAAGAGCCATCTTATTCTTATTTGCATTCCTTTGCACTCCATGACTAGGGAGCTATAGGTTACCATTTGAGGCTCTCAATTCATGAGATACCTTAAATAGAAGGACTTAGAAAACTACACATTTTTGTGTGTGCATCTATTTTTATCATTATTGATGCAAGTCTTTTCTATAAACTACAACTAATATCCTTGTCAACAAGTTTTCCAACACTCAAATGGTTATGGTTCAAACCATCCATAAAGTAAACATTGATGCAGGAACATCCTAGGTGTAAGATCAATCTTGCATGACCCAAAATATTTTCTTTTTAGTTTTTCTATTTTAATAAGGACTAGTAGACAGGTTGGTTTCTATTTATGGGAAATTTCTATTTTAAGTAAGTTTTTCATATGAGCTTGGAGTGTTCTCATTTTCTATATGAAGGTTCATTTTAGAGTTGTAAACCTACCATAAAAATCTCATTGCTCTTGCTTAAGTATAAGAGAAGTTATTGTGGATTTTTGGTAGAAAATTTTGTAGAAAAATCTTTAGGCTCACCATTGGAGGCCTTATAGTGCCTAGATGAGGTCTCAAAACTCAATAGAAGGGCACTTTTTTAGTTCCAAGCTTGTAAATTGGGAGTTGGAATTTCCAAAAAGTGGTTATAATAGCTAATCAGATCAACATTACAAGAGTTATGGCCTTCCAAAGTTGGGCTACCAAAATTTCTAAAATAATTTGTCAAAAATGTATTTAGCTGACTCTATATGTATTATTAGGGTTTTTCAGCCCTAGGTATTAAGTTTAAGCATCTAGAAACTTCTTGAGCAGCATAAAATTGCCTATTCAAGAAAGGCCCAAACATTGTCTAGAATAGCTCTGGGTGGTAGTTCACAACTTAGTCTTGCAGATTATTGTAATAAAAGTGCCCATGTAGGTTAGCATATTGTACTTGTGAATTCTATAATTCCACATTTGTGGCATAAATAAGAAGTCCATATTTTTTTCTCACATATTTTGTTGTTTCTTTTTTTCTATTATGTATTTATGGTTTTAAGGGGAGCACCCTTCATCAAGTGGTATCAAAGCCAAGTTTCTTGAGTGTGTGGATAGATCACCGACTGTGAGGCAGTTTATAGTAGGATTGTTGTTTGGGTTGAGTGCATATACAAATTTCTAATTGAGAGGCAATTTGCACTAGGATTTCAACAAAATCACAAAAATTCTTCCATGAAGAGAGCATGGTGGAAGAGATGTCAGTGTTACACTTGAGATTTTAGAACCCTTCAAAGATAAATGCAACCATCGGAAGAACAAATGCATATAGGAATAGATCTTTCCATAAGAGATGAAAGTGAGGATGAGGATGAAGTAGAAGAAAATGTTGAAGCAAAGATAGTTCTAAACTTAGAGGAAGAGAGGCTTTTTAGGGCCATCTCTAAGATTGGAAAAAGACCTAAGTTGGAGGTTCACAAATTATTTGAAAATATTAACTTAGAAGAGCTGATTGATTGGATCAATAAACTGGAGGAGCACTTTGAGTATGAAAACATTAAGGATCCTAATAGGGTCAAATTTGTGTAGGCAAAATTGAAGGGACATGCAAAGTGTTGGGTGATGTGACGCGCTCCCCTGCCCACAGGTGGTTAATTATGTGATGTTCCATGTTCACTAATAGTCATGGCTTTTGGTGCAACGGAAAATGGGCCCTACAATTGGTATCAGAGCCTGGTTTTGGCCTGGTCATGGGTTCAAATCTCCCCGGTGTCTTCCCGACCCGCGTAAGCACCTGGTATGCGCGTCGAGGGGGATATTGTTGGGTGATGCGACGTGCTTCCCTACCCACAGGTGGTTAATTATGTGGTGTTCCATGTTCACTAACAGTCATGGCTTTTGGTGCAACGGCAAATGGGCCCTACACAAAGATCTAGTGGTAGGAGGTTCAATTGCAGTGAAATAGAAAGGGAAAGGATAAAATCACCAAATGGGATTGAATGATAGCTAAACTAAAGTGATAACTCATTCCTATGGATTATGAGCTTGATTTTTTCAAGAAAATAAAAGGTTGAAATAAACAAAAAAATCTGTTCAAGAGTATATTGAAAAGTTCTACCGAGTTCTCACTAGAACTAGTCATGCGAAAGCTGATAGGGAGAAAGTGGCCCATTATCTTAATGGGTTAAGGAAAAGTATTTAGGATGAGATGAGTCTATTTCAAATGAATAGTATTGAGGAGGTGTACTATTTTTCCTTAAAAATTAAAGAAAAACTAAACAAGAAGTTTGACAATGAGAATAGAAGAAGAGGTCACAATGGAAGATTTGACAAACAATATTATGGAGGTCATAATTATGATTGAAAGAAAAAGGATACGGCTGGGAGTAGTAGTCAAAACCAGAGGGAAAATAATTTCAATCATTTCTATGATCAAAACAATAGAGATTAGAGAGGAAGAGGTAGAGGACAAGGATCTGGAAGAGGAGGCTTCTGTGGGAAATGTTTTCACTATGGATAACAAGGGAACAAAGAATATGAATGTACTCAGTGCCAAGGAAGGATAGATCAAAGAATAGAAGGTCAAGCCAGAGTTGCACATGTTGATGAAGATGCTCGATCCTCACATTTTAAAGATGTTAAAAGAGGAGAAGTCCTAGTTAATAGAAGAGTCATGTTGAGTGGTGAGAATGAACTTGATCAAAGAAGGAGCTTATTTTGCATAAGGTGCAAATGTCAGGATAAGTGTTGTGATGTGATCATCGATGGTGGCAGTACTAACAATCTAGTGTTAGAAATGATGGTCACCAAGTTGAAGCTAAAGAGATAGAAACACCCATGTCTATACTATATTGCTTGGGTGCAAGATGACCACAAGGTCATGGTCAATGAGCAGTGCTCAATGTAGTTCAAGATTGGAAGCTACCAGGATGAGGTGCTATGTGATATCATACCTATGGACATATGACATATGTTGTTGGGTAGGCCTTGCTAGTTTGATAGGCATGTTGTACTTGATGGGTGAACAAATACCTACACTCTAACCAAGGATGGAGTGAAACATAAGTTGAAACCATTGAAGGAGAAAGAAGAAAAGGTATGTGGTGCTACCATAATATGTTTTTTTTATGGAAAAGATTTTTTTCAAAGGTATGAAGTGTGAGCATGTATGCTTTTCTATAATTCCAAAAGATAGTAAAGAAGAAATAGAGGGAGGTGCCTACAGAAGTTGAAAATATGTTGGAAGAATTTTATGATATTGTATTAGATAATTTATCTAATGGATTGCTCCTAGTGAGGAAGATCATTCACTAGATGAATTTGGGTCCAAGAGCTAGTTTTCCAAACAAGGCAACACATAGAATGACACTAGCAGAAAGTGAAGAGTTGAACAGACAAGTTCATGAGTTGTTGCAGAAATAGTTGATTTAAGAGAGTCTGAGTCCATGTGCTATACCAGCCATATTAGTACCAAAGAATAATGGAAAATGGAGGATGTGCATAGATTCTTGTGCTATCAACAAGATTAGAATCAAGTATATATTTCCATTGCTAAGGATGGATGATATTATGGACTATTTGAGTGGAGCTGAGTATTTCACAAAGATAGATATGAAGAGTGGGTACCATCAAATTCATATTTAGAGAAGGTGATGAGTGAAATACTACTTTTAAGACAAAAGAAGGACTATACAAATGGTTAGTCATGCCTTTTGGGCTAACTAATGCACTGAGCACTTTCATGCAGCTCATGAATGAGGTATTGAAGGAGTTTTTGGTAAGTTTGTCATTGTTTACCTAAATGATATTTTGATCTTTAGTAAGATATTGGAGGAATATTTGATCTATATTTGCAAGGTGTTTGATAATTTGAGGGAAGAAAAGTTGATGATAAACTTGAATAAGTGTAGTTTTCTAAAGAAGGATTTTGTGTACTTGGAATTTGTAGTCTCAACAAAAGGTCTAAAAATGGATCCAGAGAAAGTGAAGGCTATCCTTGAATGGCCTACTCCAAAGAATGCAACTAGGGTAAGATCTTTTCATGGACTGGCTAGTTTTTACAAAAAGTGCATAAGAGGTTTTAGCAATATTTTTGGACCCCTATCATAAAAAATGAGAGGGGATAGGAAAGAATTTAAGTTGATTGTAAGAGTAGATCAGAGTTTTAATCTATTGAAACAAAAAGTTACTAAGTAGCCTATTTTAGCACTTCCTAATTTTAACAAGGTGTTTCAAGTAGATTTTGATGCTATTGGTATTGCAATAAGAGCTATTATGAACCAATAAGGTAGACATGTTACTTATTTTAGTGAGAAATTGAATGATGCAAAAAGGAAATATTATGTTTATGATCAAAAAAATTATGCTATAGTTCAAGCATTGAAGAAGTGGAGACACTATCTTCTTCCTAAGGAGTGTGTTTTGTATACTAATCATTAACCTTTGCAATATTTAAATAGTCAAAGAAAATTAAACCAAAGGCATTTGAAGTGGGTTGAGTTTTGCAAAGTTATACATTTGTTTTGAAACACAAGAGTGGGAAGTCTAACAGAGTTGCAGATGCTCTTAATAGAAGACAAATTTTGCTAACAAAAATGTAGATAAAGGTGGTTGGGTTCAAGGAACTCAATACTTTGTATCCAGATGATCATAATTTTGCTGACATAGGCTTCTACAGAACCTATTACACTTGATAGGACAAAATAGTTGGATTCCATGATCCAACATAGTATGTTGTTCAAAGGAATCTAGTTGTGTATTCCAAGAATTTTAATGAGAGAGAATCTCATCAAGTAGAAGAATAGTGAAGGATTGGTTGGACATTTTGATAGAGATAAGACCATTGCTTTGGTTGCTAAGAATTATTACTAGCCACAGTTGTAGCAAGATGTGAAGAAGTTTGTTTAGAGTTGACAAGTTTTGATTTTGTTCTTGGATTACCAAGGACACAACATGGGAATGTTTCTATTTTTTTGGTGGTTGACAGCTTTACAAAGATGGCACATTTTATTCCTTGTAAGAAGACTAGTGATGTTTTTCATGTAGCAAAATTTTTTTTTAGATAAGTGGTGAGACTACATGGTCTGCCAAAGAGTATAGTTTCAGATTGAGATACCAAATTTGTTGGGTGTTTCTAGCATACATTATGGAAGAAGTTGAAGATAGATTTGAAGTTCTGTTCATCACATCATCCACAGAATAATGGATAGACAAAAGGTATGAATCATAGTTTGGGAAAGTTGCTGAGATGTTTGGTTGGAGATAGGCCAAAAGGATGGGATATGATTTTACCATAGGAAAAATTTGCATATAATAATTTGGTCAATAAGAGTATTTGTAAATCACCATTCTAGATCGTAAATGGGAGTAGTCTTAGAAATGCTTTTGAATTGAGGAAGTTGGATAAAAGAGAGATAAGTAGTGCTAAAGAAGAAGAATTTCCTTTGAAGAACATCCATGAGGAGGTGACAAAACACATCATAAAGATGAATACACAGTATAAGGCTAAGATAGATGTGAAAAGGAGATATAAGGAATTTTAGATTGGAGATGAAATCATGTTTCATTTGAGAAAGGGGCATTTTATAGTGGGTACATATAATAAGTAGAAGGTGAAGAAGTTTGGACTATGCAAGATAGTGAAATGACATGATTCTGGAAATGCTTATGAAGTGGAGTTGCTTGTTGAATTGAATATTTCACTGTCATTTAACATTTTAGATTTGATAGAGTATTATGAAGGAGGTGATGAAGATGAAGTTGCAGAAGTGTAATGGAGTATTCCAGTAGCTAGTTCAACTACAAAGGAGATTGAGGAGATATTGAACAATTATGTTGAAAAAAGTACCAAGAATAGAACTTGTGAGGAATATCTAGTCAAATGGAAAGTGAAGCCAGTAGAGGATTCATCATGGCTAGCAAGGGAGGAGGTTCACCATCTTGGTTTTCCTCTAGACACTTGAGATGTGAAGAAGTCACTTCTCAAATTACCCTAGGTGTCTAATGCAAGAGCATCCTGGGTGTAAGAGTAATCTTGCATCACCCAAAAGTATTTTTTTTTTAGTCTTTCTATTTTAATAAGGACTAGTAGACAGGGAAATTACTATTTATGGTAACTTGCTATTTTTAATAGGTTTGTCATAAAAGCTCAAAATGTTCTCATTTCCTACATGAGGGTTCATTTTAGAGCTATAAGCCTACCATAAAAATCTCATTTCTCTAGCTTAAGTATCAGAGAAGTTATGCAAATATTTGGTAGAAAATTTTGCAAGAAACTTTTCGAGCTCACCATTGGAGGCCTTAGATTGCCTAGATGAGGTCTAAAAACTTGATGGAAGGGTGCTTGCATGGTCTCAAGCCTATAGATCAAGAGTTGGCATTTATGAAAAGTGGTTATGATAGCCAATTAGAGCAATGATTCGAGAGTTATGGCCTTACAAAGTTGGGCTACTGAAATTTCTAAAATAATTTGTCAAAAATGTATTTAGCCAACTCTATATGTATTGTTAGGGTCTATCAGCCCTAGGTATTAAGTTTGAGCATTTAGAACCTTCCTAGGTGGCATAAAACTACCTATTTAAGAAAGGCCCAAACATTATCTAGAACTACTTTGGGTGGTAGTTTGCAACTTAGTCTTGCATATTACTGTAATGAAGCTGCCCATGTGGGTTATCATATTGTACTTTTGAATTCTATAATTCCACATTTGAAGTGCAAATAAGAATTCCCTATTTGTTCTCAAATTTTCTATTGTTTCTTTGTTTCTGTTATGTGTTTGTGGTTTTAAGGGGAGGACCCTTCATCAAACATTTTCAATGTTAGTGTTTCTATCAAGTGTAATAGATCATTTTTATTTTATGTGACATACTATGTTGTTTCCAACTCTAACTAGCCCTCCATCATAACTATTGATCTCAATAATTTATTCATATCTCTAAGCATATGATGGGAATAACTACCATCTACAATCAAATAAGACTTTTTCTTTTCAATTTGTAACACTAGTACTTTTTCTTCTTAGTTTTCATATTTTTTAGTGATTTCTTCTTTTAAGCAAAAACATAAATTTCATCATCTTCATAATCTCTATCTTATAATAAATTTATCATCTTAAAATCAACTTCACCATCCTCTTCAACATAGAAATAATCCTTAGATACTTTTAATTTGTAAACTTTCCAAGCTTAAACTTCTTTACTCTCTTAGGACATTTTGAAGAATAATGACCAAGTTCTTTAAATGTCCAACAAACAAGAATTTGGTTACCTTTAGCTTCTATCTTCATAAGAAAGGAAAGGCCTACTTCAATCTAAGTGTCTTCTTTATCATTTTCTTGGCTGCTACTAGCATAATATCCACTTTTATTTTCACTTCTTGTCAATGTAGGTCTATATCTTTGTACACAATAAGCAGTTTCTACTCTAGGGAATTCTCCATTCAATTTCATCCATGTTTTAGATGTCTGTAATCTTGCTAGAAGAGTACCTCTTCTAAAATGAGATGTACAAGGAATAGATTGTTCAATAATTTGTTCTCTTTAATGATAAATAGGTATTAAGGTCTTCAATATTTTCACACAGAATCATCTTCTATCATTGTACCTCCACAACTCTTAATTCCCATATCAATCTATGATATTATAGAAAGATAACCTCTTATAGTTTAATATTCTAACATCTTAGCATCTTAAAATAAACATATCAAACTCTATAATACAACCTTCTTTGCATGTTCATCACCTTCAAATATTCTTTTTAGACAAAGTCAAATCTCATTAGCAAGTCTTAATGTTTTTAAATGTCCATGTTTTTCTTTAGAAAGGGGTGCCAATACTTCTTGTTTAGCAAGAATATCATGGATGAATAGATCTTTATGAGATTCTTCACAAGAGTTATGCTTGTCTTCTTCAATTACATCCTTCTTTTTCATTGTAACCAACCAAAATTTTGGACCCATACATACCATATGTGTCTTCATTTTTTCTTTTCATCTATCATAATTAACTCCATCAAACTTTGGACTTTCTATTATAAAATGTGTCATCGATCTCCTCAAGCTATTAAAATTTTCTTTGAAAGACCTAATGATTTGATACCAATTGTTGGAAAGTAAAGTCTACCAATATAATTTAGAGGACATGGGGTGAATTAGTTATGCTATTAAAATAGCTCTTGTTATCTTTATCAATTCTAAATATATGTAAATAGTAGATACAACTATAGAAAGACAATAGTGCATAATAAAACTAGATATGTTAACAAGGGAAGCCCTGTGAGGCCTCATCCCAACCCATCATAGCATAGATTTTGTACTTCTATTTTTTTATTAGGACTAGATACCTTGACATATATATTTTGATGCTTGATGCACATTAAATTTTGCTACTAATATGATGATATTTATCTTGTGATCTTTCACTATGGTATTTATTAGGACTTAATTGGCTTAGTTGATGAATTAATGGATATTTATTCAATATTTCACTAATACGATAAGAATGAAATTATGATGTGATTCAAATGCTTAATATGATTTTATTAAGGAAGTTAGTAATGTATAGTTTTTGAAGGCTAATGACTAAATGTTATGTGCAAATGATAGAAATTGGGAGTTAATTATGAAATTCATAATTATCATGTATCTTTATTCTCATATGTGATATATATATATATATATATATATATATATATATATATATATATATATATATATATATATATATATATATATATATATATATATATATATATGGCTTTTCATTGGACTATTGATGCTTGAGTTTAGTGTGCACGAAAGGAACTATGGAAACATAATGGGGAAACAAGGTACAACTACATGTTAAAATAATATTGCCAAGGTGAATCTTTATAAGATTCATAAACCTCATTCTGATGTGTTTATTTTTTAAATGCGATATGTATGTGTATAGTATGCATTTCATGTGTAGATTTTGTATGTATCATGTATGATGTATAGTGAATTTTGTGTGTGTCACTTGACACTTGTACTCGTTATGTAGAAATGTCATGTTCTTTGATGATGGATCATGCGGCCACCTTATCTTGAGTTAAATACCTTCATTAAGAATTTTACATATTGCCTTAAATTAGTAAAAAGAACAAGGTTACCATCATAGGAAATTTGAAATTTGAACCTGCCCAACATTGTGAGGGTCACAAAGTAGCTCTAAGGTGAATCTATGAAAAAAAAAACCCTACCCATGTTAATACTTTAAGTTAGCGGGCTAATAATGACCACTAGGGTTCCTATAAGACCTAGGAGACCCCAAAAAGAATGCATTTTATATTGAATCCAAAAATGAGAGAGATATATGGAGGCATGGCCAAATTAGAAACTCAATTGGCCACTCTCTATCTTTAGAGACAACTAGGGTTTGGAGGAAGAGGATAAGGAGCTCTACTACAACTTTTCATTGCCATTGCTTGGAGTGAGGTTGGTACCCATGATCCATGGTTTTTTTTTCATTTCCATGTAGAGTTGATATGGTGTTCTTCATCTCATGGTGAATTTGGTACATTGTAGATGTGGTTGTGAAAAAGGATCTTTTGTTTGAGTGTTGCATGTGAGAAGTTTATATGATTTCTTTCTTGAATCTTGTTTTGTTTCATGAGTTGTGTGTTTGTGTAATGGTTGTGAGGAATCACTCACCCTTGGGAGGGAAGAGATGCTTGGGTGAAGGGGTTAATTGGGCTTAATCATGTAGTTGAGGAATTCTCCCATGTGTGGAGATGATTTTTATGTGTTCAATGGAATGTGGACTTATTGTTACTTTTATTTTGGGAGGTATAAGGAGGTGTGTGAAGAAGGAAGTCATTGTAAGCCTTCAAAGGGCATGTAGATAAGGAGAATATGTGCATATTTATGAATCATAGTTTGGAAATCCTACTCACAGAGAAAGCCCACCTTCACCCTATAATTTGATTCAATTGTTGAATCTTTGTGCAAGCCTTGGGTTGGGTTGTCTTGTAATGTATTGCATAGTGTTTTGTTATATTGTTGTGATCATGCATGTCATGTGGATGTGAAGGTATAAAACTAGTTGTGCCTTGTTTCCCCAATCTCGGTGGGTGGCCTCCTTGAGGCCTAGGTTGGGAGGTGAGCCTCCATGGTTCTACATATCATCTCGTGTTTGCAAGTTTTTGCTTGAGGTCTTGGACATTTGGAAAATTGTGAAGTTTCACCTTTGTTCAGGAAGAGAGAACACTATTGTTGAGTGAAGAATGGAGAAACAAGCTCCATCTTGTTCAGTGAAATTATTATGTATAGTAAGGATGATCTTATTGTTTATTTGTTATTAGAAATATTGTGAATCATCTAAGTGTTGTAGAAGGTCTCTCCATTTGCATGTCTTGATATGGTGATCTCACCACCATGTGTGAACATACTTGATAAATGGTTGAATGTAAGCTTGAGAAGATCTTGAAGGAAAGATTCATCGTATTGATGTTATTGATTTGTAATATTGGATATGAATGCATTGAATAAATGATTGAGTGTCATGGTAAACATTAGAAAAATTAATTAGAGGATTATCATTTTGTTATTCCTATTTCCTCAAGTTTAATATAAATAATTAGATGCATTGCTATTTATTCTTGTTGGAATATGCAATTGATAGCTAATGGATTCTTAGATAGTTTTATTCATGAAATGGAAATCATGTTAGAATTCAGGTTTACTAGAAAGTAAAAATTTCATTTGTGTTCATATTGGAATATCTTACGATTTAGATTGATAGAAATATGTTAGTTACTTTGTGAGATATAATAGATCATATAATGCATTATATAATGTTTAGACTCATTAAACCAAGGATAAGAAAATTTAGGGAATGTATGAAGAAACTAGTCAAAAAAAATTAACTTCATAAGTAACCTGTAGGTGCATAAAATCTTGTTGGAAAATGTATGGCTTTTTCAAAGAGACTCTCCTCAAAAAAAATAGTCAAAAAAATAATATTATTAGGATAAAATGAAATTATTCTACCCAATATCAAATCAAGGAAAAAAAGTCACCATCTTATTAATATTGATATCCAAAAGACTATTTCAAGACTAGTACATTGGCAGATCCCTAATAAATCAATGGCTTAAATTAACAAATGAAAATAAAATAAAGAAAAATATAATAATAAAGCATACTGAGTGACAAGATTGGTTAGGAAAAAAAGGGTAAGTTTCATTGCAAATCCATTTATAAAACAATTCAGAAAAAGACATTCTTTCCTAAGCCAACTTGGCAGCCATACACATATGGGAAAAAAGCATTTAATATGGACATTGCCTTGGGGATTACACACCATTCCCCTCTCCCTTCTCACCTACCTCCATCCATTCTAGGTGATATCTTGGAAAGTCAACAAGATAGGATTAAATAAATTTGGTTGTCCTTTGATTTTTTTCAGTAAATCTTCCCATATCCAAGTCACCTAAGAAGGACATGCGCTTGGAAGTTGGGAAGGGGTAGGTTTTAGGTGTGGGCATAGGTTTTTGGGAAAATGGGTGTTGGGTGGTAGTTTGTTATTAATGTTTTTTTTATTTATAAATTTTTTATTATGTTAAAGGGTGTACTAAGGGTTAGAATAAATAGGAACCTACATGGAGTAGGTTAGGAAAGGGAGTTAGTTGTTGATTTTTTTAGAAACATATGTACATAAATATAGAACATATTATTTTAGGCATGTGTTATAAGTAAGATAGTATATATAGTATTAGCAAATATAGTAATTATAAAATAATATTAAATGATTAACACAAAAGATGAATATTAAGTATAGTGGATATGGGAAAGTTTAAAGTATTAATAATAATTATTATTATAATATCAATAATAAAGTTAAGCTAAGATGGGGCATAGAATTAGTTAGTAATGTTATTTTTATTTGTTCTTTATATATATAATTCTATTAAATAAGGAACATTAATTTAAGTGTTTTGTTTTAGGAAATATTATGTTAAAAAAAATGTAATTAAAGTTTAAGGTAGTGTAGTACTATAGAATATAACTATGACTAGTAATGTTGTAATGAATGGAAGTTAGTAGATTTTATAGGATATGAACTTAAAATGTAGTTAGTATATATAATGTAATAATTGTTGTCTAATCAACATACACCCACTGAGTATTTTATGAGTACAAATCCTCAATATTGAGACTATTAAGTTATCAAACACTTATATAATGATAATCTTGATGTATTTTGGAAGCTATCTAACAAAAGATATGTGATAGAATAAGAGCATCATAACCCTACCCCGTATCTGAGATGTAACTTGTAAGGAACTATTTAAACCAATGAAGTTGAGAAAATTCTTGCTCTATAATTGGAAATTTAAAATAGTTGGGTAATGTCCAAATCTCTGTCACATCCTGTAACCTTTGAATGCAACTTATACACATTCAGTCATAACAAGTACCTTTCAAAAAAAAAAAGTAACCATAACCAGATTTGAATGTATTCTTTTTTTTTCAAAATCAAACATTTGGTCATTCAACTAAATTATAAGCATCAATTTTTTTTTTTCAAAAAAAAATAGTTCTATTTTTGCCTTGTAAAATTTTGGGCATGACAAATCCTTGATCAGATGGAAAACCCTGGTGGGAATGATGGCCACAAGATGGTGTACTAATATAAAAGTTCTTTGTGAAAGGATAGATCATGTTAGGAGTCAATGAAATACAATCAATAAATATAAGTTCATGTTAGGATACTTTGAACCCTGTTCAAAGATTTCATCCCTATTAGGAGTTGTGCCAACTCTGTTAGCAGTTTAAAAGAAAGACAACTAAACTCACTATCCAAATAGCCTCAAAAATAGTCTTTACTAGACAATTTTTTGTATAAGAATATTCAAAATCTCTAAACTGACTAAATAGAAAGTCTTCTTCCAATACACTTCCTTTGAATCTCATAGTACATCGATCCACATCAATCTCTTCTCTGATTAAAATATATTCGTATTGAATCTTTTATAATGATCTCACTAATCAAAATGACACTCTATTAAAAGGAAATAACCTTTCCTTTATACCAAGTCCTAAAGTAAATAATTGAGTTGGCATGGATGTTTTCCCAATTTACAATAACAATATAGGACAATAGCAAGATATTACAATACATGTTACATTATGTTTTTTTCACATTTCAAGATTACCAACAAATTGTCAACTTCATAGTCTTTATAAATTTTCACATGGTGATGTTCTAATTATTCCCTCTTAACCAAGGCATCTCTATCATGTCTTCAACCTCTATCTTATTCCAATTAAGCCAATTACTTCTCTGTGAGTTGATAGAATCAAAACAATAGTACACACTGATGTAGAGAATAATGTAAATCTATTCAAGAATCCCCAAATCAACCATAGAGTTTATTGATCAAAACATTTTCTTCAACATGATAAATGTTACATCCCAATTTTTGACCTAATTTTAAATTTTCTCATAGTTGTTAGATCAAATAGATTTTTCTTTCATAATCATGTGAAGTAGGTAGTTATTTATATCTATTGTATTAACTATTAATGAAGATGGTCATTATCCATTATTTGTCATGTGATGATTAGTAGTTGCTTGATTTTGGAATTATAGTTAATAATTGTATTCTTTTAAATATTTATATGAAAATTATTATGGAACTTGTTATTATCATGGAAGTATTGCATAGGTGATTGTGGGAGAAGATGAAGGGGGGAAGCATTGCTAAATAGGATCAATAGAATGGGATACTAGCTTAATCAAGTCATCAAAATAGATAGGTATGACTTTAAATTTCCTTGGTATGGACCTAGCAATTTGAACTTCAGGATACAATTAAAGGGCCTGCACAAGCTATTAAAAAAAAAAAATTAATCATAAAATAATTTAATTAAAATATAAAATGCACCTCAAAGGATTTTGAATGATCATTCACCATATTTTAATAAACCTATGTACATACACATAGGTTTTGAGCACCTAGGACTCATTGGTTGTATAGCCATGGAAAAGGTAAAGAGCTGAGATGGAATCTGCAATAACATGGAAGTAAAATCAAATATGATACATTAATTCTAAATAATTTTACTAAATAGTTCATGCATGTCTGTATTATTGTTCCCCTATTGTCAAGTCAAGCAGTGGTGATCAAGTCACTAAAACCATCAAAAAAACCTTGGCTAAGGTTGTTTAAGGGCATGTTTTCCATCTAAGATTGCTTGATGTCAATGGTGACACTTATTCAAACATGTTCATCCATAATTGTCTAGACATTCTAAACACCAAAATGCTCAGGTGGCTAGACTAAAAGTATCCCAAGTCTGATCTTGTGGTAGGGAGGGCTTTTCCAATTCAATATATTGTATGGGGATAAGTTTGGTCCAAGGTTGGGAGGTTAAGCCTAAGTTGATGGTTCTACTCTTATTGAAATTTGAGGCTTGCACAACCAACTAAAGACTCAGTGGATAATGCTTGTATATTTTTCTGTTCCTCTTTTTATGTTAAGCATTTACTTTCCTTGTATGTAGAAAAAGTTAGTTAATCATTATTCCATTTATTATAGATGATCATTGATATAGTTATTTTAGTTAATTGTTATTTTAGTTATTTCATTTTATCATTGATACAATTATTTTAGTTATTTTAGTTGATCATTGATACAGTTATTTTTAGTTAATTGTTAATATGGTTATTATAGTTTATCATTGTTTCAGTTGATCATTGATATAGTTATCTTAGTTGAACATGGTTATTTTAGTTAATTTTTGGTAGTTAAAATAGTTAATATCCTATGAAAAGGAATTCAGTTAACTATTCAATAATTTGTTGGGAAGAACTCTTTATAAATTGTCTTTGTTTCATTATGAAAAATTGTATGTTACATATGGTGTCAAAGTGTTGGGTTGGACACTAAACTTAGGGCACACTACCTACTAGTAAACTTAAAAGTTCTTAGAATAAATGTATAGGATGCAAGTACATAAAACACCTCACAAGAAGGCATGAAATCCTATCTTCATGTACTTAATTAAAAATATGCCAAACTTCAACTACACTTGCTACTTCATGCCCCAAGACAAGGAAACTATAAACTAGGCTTTGCAATGAATGAAATAGGAAAGAGTTAGGTGAACTCCTGGTAATAAAATATCATATAGAAACAAACTAGTTCAAAACTAGAACACTCATCCGAGAAATTCTCTTCTACACTTCCACAGATCCTAGATGCTGTGAGATATGTACAAATCTGAAACTAAATGCTAAGAAGAAAAAATTAGATTCCATAATGTAAACATCCTTAGTAGAGTAATTTTTTGTAAATAAGGTTGTCATGAATGCAACAACAAAAGTATTAAAGTTGATTTATTCATATGTTATATTCACTCATAAACTCTTTTAATATGTTGTAGGCCCACTTAAAAATATGTATACAATAAATTGACACAAGATTTTGTAAATTTCTAGGTTAAATTGGTAAACAAACAAAATGACTAGTAATGAGAATGTTGTAGATCATCACATGGTCCAAGAAAAAACACAATCAACCATTGCTTTATTACTTCAAATTTTGCAAGAAATGCAACTGAAGTTGGATAAAATGGGAAAAAGAATGAATGAGATAGTAGCCTAGATGGGGCAGAACCATGAGGAAATGCAATCCTCGCCTCCTCTTAGAAAAAAGACAAAAGTCTCTTAACACAACAAGAGAACCTCACAAGCTTCACCTACTCAAACTACTAAAAAAAAAAACAAGATATAGTGAGTGATCTATCTGCAGATATTAAGAAGACCAAATGACCCAAATTTGTTGGTTTTGAATTTGAAGAGAATGTAGAGGCCTAGTTAACTGAAATGGAACAATACTTTGAAATTAGAAACTTTTTAGAAACCTCAAAAGAATTTTGGAGAATATACCACTTTATTGGAGAAGCTACTACATAGTGGGGAAACACCAAGGTTGAGCAAAACATTAAAATCGTAAAATTACCTCGAAAAAAATTTGTAGCCATTTTTAGGAATCTTTGGTTACCCCAAACCTTTTATGAACAGAAATTGTTGGATTTTCAAAACTTGAAGCAAGGAGACATGACTCTACACAAGTACAAGGAGAAATTTATCCGACTGCTAAAGTATGTACCACTGTATCAACAAGATAGTAATCTAAAAGTGAGAAAACTCATCATGGGTCTAACTAATAGAATAGGAGTAGTTGATGTTCTAACTCCTCAAACCATGGAAGAAGCTTTAGAGAAGGTTTTCTGACAAGAATATAAAATTAAGAGAGATGAATCCATTTGAGAAAATAAGAGAAAAACAACTTGGAATACAAAAAATATAGATACTAGATCTCAAAAGAAACCGTTCAAGGATTATAATTTTAGCAAGCCAAAATTGAAAGGGAATGGAATCAAAGATTTTAAAAGTAATTTCACTACAAGTAAGAATAATAAGAGCAATGAAAAAAAGGGGCCACCATCAGGATGTTACAATTGTGAGGGAGATCATTATGCTGATAAATTCCCTATCAAGCCCAACACTAATCAACCACACTGACCACCTCTTCAATGATAGCAATATGTTTATCAGCAAAGAATCCCCACAAACCTTGACTATAGACAAGCAGAACAATAGATAGGCCCAATTGAAACTCTAGGTAAGATCTATGGGAACCCTGTCTCTATTTTAATTGATACTGGAGCTTCTGAATGTTTCATATCACCTAAACTATTAAGTAGATTTTCAAAGAGATCTAATTTTTATGAAAAAACCATAGACAGTTGAGTATGCAAACTAGTCAAGGACTATGATAGATCAGTGTCTATTTGAGGCTTGGGTTGACTTTCCAAATTTCTCCATTGAATTGAATTTGTATGTAACACCTCTTGGATTTTATGACATTATTATAGGCACTAATTGGCTTAGTGAGCATAAGGCCAAGGTGGATTATCTTGCTAAAACTGTATATTATTTAGATGACCAAGGAAAACTTGCAAGAATTATATGGATTAAACATGAAATTAAATCAAAATAGATATCTTCCATGTAACTTAAGAAATGTGGAAGAAAAGGCTATGATATTTTTGCAGTAAGAGTTGAAGATATGAGAAATCCTATAAACACCACATATGGAGATGACTACATTTTGGAAGATGGGGAAATTAGAGAAAAATTAAAGGAATCTTTTGAAGAGAAATATCCATACCTAAAGAATTATTAGGATGTGTTTTATGAAGAACTTCTCAGTCTACCTCCATATTAAGTCTTTGATTTTACCATAGAGTTTTTATTATGAGCAGAACCTATTTCTCAAGCACCATATCAAATGATCATGATAGAATTAATGGAGATACAAATACAACTACAAGATATATTAAACAAGAAACTAATTCATCCCAGTGTTTCACCATGGGGATCCCCAATACTATTTGTTAGGAAGAAGGATGAAACCATGAGATTATGCATAGATTACAAAATGCTCAATAAGGTTACTATCAAGAACCAGTATCCACTTCCTAGAATTGATGACCTCTTTGATAAAATGAAAGGCACAACATTATTTTCAAAAAAAATATTTGAGGTTAGGATATCACCAGCTTTGTATTAAGGAAAAAGATATTCACAAAACTACACTCAGAACTAGGTATGGTTTTTTGAATTCACAAAGTTACCTTTCAGGTTAGCCAATGCTCCAACAACTTTTATGGAGTAAATGAATAGCATATTCCAAGATTTCCTAGATAATTTTGTATTGGTCTTTATAGATGATATTCTAATCTATTCAATGAACAAGGAAGTACATCTAGAATAATTATAACAAAGGTTAAGAAAACATAAATTAAATGGAAAATTGTCTAAGTGCACTTTCTATGAAAAGAAAATTTAGTATTTAGGACACATTATATTAGGTCAGGGAATAATTGTAGATCTATCAAAAAAAAAGCAATTAAGGAATGGCCTATACCTAAAAATGTGATTCACTATCACTAATGAGAGGCAGATACCGATGGGAGAGGAGGGGAATTGAGGCTCACAACTTAGAATAAAGCATGGGACTCATGGCACTCATGACTGATGGGAGGTTGCCACTACCGGCTCTTACATTAGGGAGTGATAGAAGTTAGAAGTTTCATGGGATTGGTAGGGTTCTATATGAAGTTTTTTAGGAATTTCTCAAATAGCCTACCCAATTACATCACTTCAGAGAAAGGGAAGGAAGCTTGTATGGATAGAAAAATGTCAATTAGCTTTTGAATTCTTGAAGGAAAAGTTAACCACAAAATCCATATTAAGAGTACCTAACCTACAAAAGAAATTTATTGTTATAACTGATGCATCAGGAGGAGTAAGAGGTGTGCTAATGTAGGATGAGTAGGTAATTGCCTACGAATCTAGGAAATTGAAGAATTATGAGCAAAATTATGTCACTCATGATATGGAATTAGTAGCTATTTTTTATGCTCTTCAAATGTAGAGACATTACTTGATTGGAAAACCTTATGATCTATGATCCAACCACCATAGCCTAAGATATATTTTTATACAACCTAATCTTAATGCTAGACAAAGGAGATGGATGGAATTTTTAGCTGACTGTGAATTTTACATAAGTTATATCAAGGGAAAGGAAAATAAAGTGGTGGATTCTATAAGTAGGAGGAGACACATTTTTTCAATGACTACTATAAATTTCAAATTAAGAGACTAGAGTTTGCAGCATCTAGAGCATTATAAATTTTATGTAGAGATCGGCCTAGCTCTCATCAAAGATCCACAAGATCTCAAGTATTCAACATTTAGGGTAATAGAGGATGGATTGTTAAGATATCATGATAGGATTTATATACCTAACAAAATTAAACTTCAAAGAATGACTCTGGAAGAATCTCATTCAGCTCCATATTCAAGACAAACTAGAGTAACTAAAATGTTGTCAGATATAAAACCTCTATATTTTTGGAAAGGAATGAAAAGGGAGATAATAGAATTTTTGGAAGAATGCCTAGAATTCCAAAGAGTAAAAGTAGAACATCATTAGCCAGTTGGTCTTTTGCATCCAAATGAGGTACCAAAATGCAAATGGAAGATAATCTCCATGGATTTTGTACAAGGATTACCTATGACATGGAATAGACACAACACTATTCTAGTAGTAGTAGATAGATTGACAAAAAATTCTCACTTTATACCAAGAAATTTGATCGATGGAGCACTAGAAATTGCTATAAACTTATAAAGGAAATTTTTATATTGCATGGAGTTCCAGAGAAAATTATCTTAGATAGGGATGCTAGGATAACTTCCAAATTTTGGAAAACATTATTTTCAACATTAGGTACTAAACTAAACATCAGTTTAGCTTATCATCTTGAGACAAATGGTCAAATAGAAAGAATAAACTAGGTATTAGAAGATCATTTGAGAGTTTACTAAATGGATCAGCAATATTGGTGGGAAACATATTTACCTTTGGTAGAATTTTCTTATAACAATTCCTACCAATCCATCATTAAAATGGTCCCCTTTGAGGCTCTATATGGCTACAAATGTAGAACTCTTGTGAGTTGGAATTGATTGGAAGATAGAATTTTTTTGGGCCTAAAATACTTAAGGAAATGGAAGAATAGATAATTTGAATTTGTCAGAGATTGAAGGAAGCCAATGACAGATAGAAGAGTTTTGCAGATGCAAAAAGAACACCTATGGAATTCTCAGTGGAAAAAAAGGTGCTATTAAGAGTAAAACCTTAGAAGAGTACTATCAAGTTTGGTAAGAATTCCAAGTTAGCCCCAAGGTATGTGGGACTCTTTGAAATATTGGAAGTTATGAACCCAGTAACCTATAGAATTGCCTTACCACCAGCCCTTACAAAGATGCATGATGTCTTCCATGTGTCATACCTTAAGAAATAAATCACTCATCATGATCATATAATTGATTGGAACTTATTATAGGTGTGAGAACTAGGGGTGGTGGAAATAGAACCACTCAGAATGCTCAAGGTGCATAAACTATGCTTACAAAATTAAGAGTGTTGGAAATATAAGAGGAGTAACTGAGAGGGGAGGGGTGAATCAATTACTACAAAAATAAATCCTAGATCCCTTAGATGTCAATACAAAATGCAAAAAAATAACTAAATACTACCAAAGCTTGGTAAACACACAGAATGTTGTAACTCGGTAATAACTGGATTAGCTCGATAAATGATTAACATATAAATCTTTAGATGTTATCTAAGATTACCATTACTTTAACTTAGTTGCAAACACATACAATAAAATAGCATGAACACATTTGACACCAATATTTAATGTGGAAGCCCAATTTGGAAAAAACCACCAATAGTAACTAGTTACTAATTTTCACTCTTCTAAAGTGAGTCCTGTTAGGAGCCAACCCTATTAAAGGTTACAAAACACACTATTAGGTCTAACCCTATTAAAGGATTTAATCACCCTATTAGGAGTGGCCTTGTTAGAGTTATTAAGAACAATTCAATGGAATTGTCACCTTGTTAGAGGATTTGAAAATGGCTGTTAAGCCAACTCTGTTAGGAGATTTGGATCACTGCATCAATGGTTAGAGAGTAACAATGAGATGACTTGATTTGAATGTAACTAATTTTTTGATTTTAGATCTCTATTATGGCTTGTACTTGATCCTTCTATATTAAATATGACTTTGTTGCACCACAAGGATATGCTGCTTATCCTTAAAATTTGCTTCCTATACTCATCAATAGATCTTCAACCACATCATCACAATTTTCATATTCACTTCGACTTTTCATACACTTTGAAATCACAACTTGACCTTATACTTAAATCTTCCACTTTGTCAAGTCAGCTCAAATACAACTTAGAATAATCAATATTCATCACCTTAGAAGGTTAGAATGAATAGATAAATTAGTTAATCCTAACGCCACAAAATAAGAAAATCCTTTGTCAGCCGACCCAACTTAGTAGAAACTAACTCTAAAATGATTTCCTTTATTAACCAACAGAAGCTTGATTAACACTACAAACTTATGAAAATCCCTTTGGCAACTAAGTGAGCTTGATTAGCACTAGTTCCATCCAACTTTCATTTGTTACCTGAGTGAGCTTGATTAACACTTACTTTCTACAACTTTTCTTTCAACACCTGAGTGAACTTAGTAGACACTACCTTCTGAACTAGGAAAACACAAGAACCCTTGATAGACACTGAGAACTATCTTCACTACATGAGTGAGCTTGACATATACTAATTGATAATGATATAACATTTTTGAAACATCAAAGACAACACATAATTAACCAAATATATCCAACAATCTCCCTCTTTGGCATTGATGGCAACACAACATGTCATAGCACAATGAAATTTTGAATTTTAGACTTGAGAACTCCCTCGGTTAGTATAAGCTATTCCTTTCACTGGATTCTGTATGCAATAGCTATTACCAAGTTCATTTAGAACATTCTCCCTCTTTTACTATACTTCTTCTTTAGAAGACTTCTCCCTCTCTGGTTTCTAATTTCAGGGTCCCAAAATTTCTTAGAGATATGAAAGTAAGCTTCTCCCTCTTTGACAACACATGCAAAAGATAATAACTCTATAAATACCATTGTACCTTAAGTACTAATTCATCTGCAATATGCCCTTGCCAATTTTGCACCAACTAATTGATCTTCAATAGGTTATAGTTGATGCATTCACTGAACTTCATTTACTGAATTTCAGGTAGGGGAATGACCCCTAGCTTACCTCTTAGATATAGAAATGCATCCTTAGGTAATGGCTTGGTGAATATGTCTATAATTTGTTCTTTTGTATTCACATATTCCAATCTAACTTCTTTATCTTGCACTAACTCTCTTAAGAAGTGATATATGGAAATATGTTTTGTTTTGGAGTGCATTACTGAATTCTTTGATATCTTGATTACATTGGTGTTATCACAATATATGATAACTAAATATTTGATCTCTACCTTCATTCCTTCTAATAGTTGTTTGAACCAAACAGTGTTAGAACAATTGATTGTTGCTACTACATATTCTATCTCTGTTGTGGATTGAGATGTACAATTTTGCTTCTTGCTTGTCCAAAGTATTAGTCTTTTACCAAAAAAGAATGCTCCATCACTATTTCTTTTTTTCTCATCAAGACTTCCTACCCAATCAACATTAGTAAATACTTTCAAGTCTAAATTGCCTCCAATTTTATACCATAAACTATAGTCTTTAGTATCTTTCAAATATCTCATGATTCTCTTGATTGTCATCATATAATTTTCTTTAAGATTTTTTGAGAATATTGCCACTATTCCAACTACTAGAGCAATATCAAGCCTTGTGTGTACTACATACTGCAATTTTACAATCATTGATCTATAAGTGGTCTTATCTACTTCTTTGGAATCATCATTTTTGGAAAGCTTATGTCCAGTAGACATAGGTGTTCCAACTAGTCTTGAGTCTTCCATTTCAAATTTCTTCACTATCTCTTTGATATACTTAGATTGAGTGATGTAGATACCATTCTTGTTCTGTTGTATTTGTAATCCAACAAAGAATTTTATCTCACCAAACATAGCCATCTCAAATTCTTTACTCATTTCTTCTAATAATTCTTTGCATAAGTCATAATTTCCTATGAATAGAGTATTATCAACAAATATTTCTACCAACACAATTTTCTTATATGGTCCTTCATTGATATATAGACTATCGTTATCATTAGTCCTTTGAAAACCAATCTATACCAAGTAATTATGTAGTCTTTCATACAAAGCTCTAGGAGCTTTCTTGAGACCATATAATGCTTTGTGTAGTTTTCAAACTATGTCTCCTTTGCTAGGATCTACAAAACCTTCTAGTTGTTCAATGTAAACTTCCTCATCAAGAATTCCATTCAAGAATGAAAATTTTACATTCATTTGATATACTTTAAATCCTCTATGTATTACATATGCTAGTAAAGCTCTAACACCTTCTAGTCTTGCTACAAGAGAAAAAGTGTCACCATATTCAATACCTTCTTCTTGAGAATAACATTTGCACACCAATGTTGCTTTGTTTCTTGATACCTTTCCATCTTCATTCAACTTGTTTCTAAATACCCATTTTGTACCAATTACATTTTTATCCTTGTGTCTAGGAACAAGAGTCTAAGTTTTTTTTTCCATCTATTCTATCTCTTTATTCATTGCTTCAATCAAACTTTCATTTTCTAGAGCATCTTTAGCACTTCTAGGTTCAAATTCAGCAAGTAAATATGTACCTTTTAATTTTCTTCTTGTCATTGTTCCATCTAATTTGTCTCCAATGTTCTATTTAGGTGCATGATTTCTTTTGACATATCTTGGTAACACAAGCTCCTTAGTCTTTGAATGAGTTGATTTGAACTAGCTTGGTAGCCTCTAATTGTGACTCAGGTCCTTTTAGCTCGGGTTACACTATCTGCAACTCAGTAGCTATTGGAGTTTCTAGGGACTCGGGAGATGAAACTTCTTTTCTCTCAGATAGATTTGGAAAAGTATTAGGTTCATAGTAAACAAACCTTCTGTAATGTTTAAGTTCCTTGCTACTTTGTTCTTCACTCTTTTCTACAAATTTATTAATTCTAACATGTGCACTTTCTATGATTTTGTGAGTAGACAAATTCAAATATCTATATGCTTTACTTCTATAGGAGTATCCTAGAAATATGCCTTATCACCTTTTACATCAAATTTTCCTTTTCTAGATTCTTTCAATATATAACATTTACTGCCAAATACTTTCAAATAACTTACATTAGGTTTGTAGCTATACCATAGTTGATAAGGTGTCTTGTTTGAATCTTTCTTCAACTGAAATCTATATAAGGTATGAACTACAGTGTTGATAGCTTCCTTCTAGTATTTGAGAGCAACATTCTTTTCAATCATCAAGGTTCTTGCACAATCTATAATAGATCTATTTCTTCTTTTTGCTATACCATTCTACTATGGTGTACCAAGGGCTGATACTTGTCTTTTAATTCCTCCTTCAGTACATAAATTATTGAATTCATGGGAGATGAATTCTCCACCTTTGGTTGATCTTAATCATTTCAAGTTCTTTCCAGTTTCCTTTTCTACTCTTGCCAGATACCACTTGAATTTTTTAAAGGCTTCTAATTTTTCTTTTAGATATAATACTATCATCATTTTAGAATAGTTATCCACAAAGAGAATGAAAAACTTTTTTCCACTATAACTCCATATTCCAATAGGTCCACATAAGTTTGTATGAACAATTTCCAAGACTTCTTCTAACTAATAGTCTTTGCTCTTGAAGCTTGTCTTTCCCATCTTACCAATTTGGCATTTCTTGCATAGACCAATGTTAGGTTTTTTCAAACTAGGAATACCTCTTACTCTTCTATGTTTTCTTATTTTGACTATATTATCAAAATTCACATGACATAGTCTTTTGTACCATAACCAGCTTTCCTCTACTTGAGCAATAAAACATGAACAATCACTGAGATCAAGATAAAATAGATTACCTTTTGTTTCCTTGCCAGATCCAACCAAATGCCCTTTGCCATCAAACAATTTGGCTTGTTCATTCATAAATTCTACATTGAATCCCATGTTGTTCAATTGTGCCACACTCAATAGATTATGATTTATTCCTTCAACCCAATAGGCATTGTCACATACAAGTTCTTTAGTCAACAAGATACATCATTTTTCTTTTATGTTACAAAGTTTATTGTTTCCAAATCTTACACTACCTCCATCATAATATTCCATATGCTCAAATTTTGTTTTGACACTAGTCATATGATGTGAGAAACCACTGTCAATAATCCATATATCATTTTTGCTAACATGAGAGATAAGTGTCATCTTATCTCCTTCATTATTAGATTCATCTTTCATAGCTATATATACCATTTCATCTTCACTGTTATCAAAATCTTTGGCCATAAATAAAGATTTCTTACTTTTATCATTGAACCTCTTGTAGTTATTTTAATCCTTATTGCTTTTATGTTTATTGTCTTTCTTTTCATCCTTGATATCCTTATTTGGATACCTAGAAATAATATGACCAATTTCTTCACAAGAATTTGTAGATCAGAGGAAGTTTACCTTTGTACTTTTCTCTACCTTTGGAACAGTTTCTTGCAAGCAAGGCTTCAACAACTTCAAGATCATTGTCTAAACTTTCTTCTGATGATCCATCTTCTCCACTTCCTAATTGACTGCACTTTGACTTTTTACCCTTTTCTTTGATTGAGAGTTTAGCTTTAAATGTAGATTCAATATTCTTTGAAGCAGGAAGATAGTTATCATAATTATCTAACTCAAAAGTTGTTAATCTTCCAACTATAGAATCCAAGTCTATCTTATGATTTGGATCACATCTCATTTCTTGAATAGCAGATACTCTGATTGCATAAATGGGCAGAAGAGTTATGAGTACTTTAATTACAATAGTTTTCTCCTCGATGTCTCCTCTAGATGCTTTGATTGCACTTATACTAGCTTTGATCCTTTCCACATATTTTTCAATATTTTAATCTTTTCTCATTCACATCTGATCAAATTATCCTCTTAGGCTTTCTACTTTGGCTCTTCTTATATTTCATCTCCTCCATAGATATTTTCAATTTTTTTGACATTTCAAAAGCAGTTTTGTTATCTTTTACCTCATCAAATTTAGCATAACTGAGAGCAAATGCAATATCTATCATCATGATATTATGATTCTTCTTTTTAGCAATGTCTTCAACTGATAAAATTCTAGTGGGAGTCTTATATTCAACATCAAGATACTTGCTACCTAAATCAATGATGGTAGCTAGATGTAATCTCATAAGTCCTTTCCATTTTACAAAATTATCTCTGTTCATGTTGGGAATCTCTCTTTTGTAAGACATTTTGATATTTAGCTTAGTTCCTTGAAACTTTCTCTACAAGCACCAAAAGAACTGATACCAATTGTTGGAAATATAAGGGGAGTAACTGGGAGGGGAGGGGTTAATTAGTTACTATAGAAACAAATCCCATATCCCTTAGATGTTAGTACAAAATGAAAACAAATAACTAAATACTGCTAAAGCTCAATAAACACATAGAATGTTGTAACTTGGTAATAGTTGGATTAACTCAGTAAATGATTAACATATAAACCTTTAGATATTATTTATGATTATCATTACTTTAAATTAGTTCCAAATGAATAAAAGAAAATAGAACGAACACATTTGACAGTATGATTCAACATGGAAACCCAATTTGAGAAAAACCACCAATAGCAACTAGTTATTTATTTTCACTCTTCTAAATTGAATCCTGCTAGGAGCCAACCATATTAAAGGTTACAAAACACACTATTAGGTGTGACCCTATTAAAGGATTTAATCATCCTATTAGAAGTGGCCTTGTTAGAGGTATTGAGAACAATTCAATGGAATTACCACCTTGTTAGAGGATTTGCAAATAGATGTTAAGCCAACTCAGTTAGAAGATTTGGATCACTACTACAATGGTTAGAGAATAAGAATGAGACAACCTGATTTTAATGCAACTAATTTTCTAATTTTAGATCTTTTTTTTAGCTGGTACTTAATCCTTCCTGATCAAATATGGCTTTGCTAGAACATAAGGATATTCTTCTTATCCTTCAAGTTTTCTTCCTCTACTCATCAATAGATCTTCAATCACATCATCACAATTCACACATTCACTTCCACTTTTCACACACTTTGAAATCACAACTTGACCTTATACTTATATCTTCCACTTTGTCAAGTCAGCTCAAATACAACTTAGAATAATCAATATTCATCACCTTAGTTGGTTGGAATGAATAGATAAATCAATTAAACTTAATACCAAAAAATATGAAAATCCTTCATTAGCCAACCCAGATCGATAGAAACTAACTCTAAAATGATTTTCTTCATTAACCAACAAAATCTCAGTTAACATTGAAAACTTACAAAAATCCCTTTTGCAATCGAGTGAGCTCAATTAGCACTAGTTCCATCCAACTTTCCTTTACCCGAGTGAGCTCAGTTAACACTTGCTTTCTGACTTTTCTTTTGGCGTCCAAGTGAATTTGATAGACACTACCTTCTGAACTAGGCAAACACAAGAACACTCGATAGACACTGAAAATTGTCTTCACTACCCGAGTGAGCTCGGCATATACTGACTGATAATGATATGACATTTGTGTAACATCAAAGATAACACACAATTAACCAATTGTATCCAACAAAGAGGTGACTCAATGCAAGGTCTAGTGGGATCAATATGTAGAAGATAATGCCACCTAGGAAGATTATCATGAAATCTTTCAAAAGTACCCTAATCTTTTCTCCAAGGTTAGAGCCTAAACCTTTGCTTTCTTGAAATAATTTGAATAGATATTTTTTAAGTTGTGTCGTGATATTCATTGGGGATGATGAAAAATTTTAGAGGGGGGGGGGGGGGGGGGGGGTGGTATGTTACATTACATCCCAAATTTTGACCTAAATTTTCTCATAGTTGTTAGATTGAACAGATCTTTCTGTCATAATCATGTGAAGTAGGTAGTTAATTATATCCATTGTATTAATTGTTAATGAATATGGTCGTTATCCATTATTTTTGTGATGATTAGCAATTGTTTGATTTTGGAATTATGGTTAATAATTAAATTATTTTAAATGTTTATATGAAAATTATAATGGAACTTTTTATTATCGTGAAAGTATAACATGGGTGATTGCAAGAGAATATTAAGGGGGGAATCATTGCTAAACAAGATCAACAAAATGGGATACTAGCTTATTCCAATCATCAAAAATGATAGCTATGACTTTAAATTGCCTTGGTAAGGACCTAGTGATTTGAACTTTAGGATACAACTGAAGGACCTACATAAGCTATTAAATAAACAATTTAAAACATAAAATAATTTAATTAAAATATAATACGTACCTCAAAGGATCTTAAATGATATTTCACCATATTATTATAATATATACCTATGTGCGTACACATAGATATAAAAATAAAGTGACACCATAATATTATTTTTTTTATAATAAAATGATGCCACCTCACCAATATATCTATGTGTACATAGATGGATATAAACCATAATATTCTTTTTATTTATAACCTTCAAATCTTCTTCCATCCTTTTATTGTTTTTCTCTTGCTTAAAATTGATTGACCACTTGGCACATTTTCTTGGTGTCTGTATAGTTTCATAATAAATGAAGATAATCACACCATTGTCTCTCTCAAGGATACTATATCTATTCTAAAGACTACCTATTCCATCATGGAATACACTTGAATTGTCAACCCAGGGACATAGGATTTGAAATGGATCACCACGATATGTGCACTAAGTTCCTTTAAGAGTCTTAACACCTATGCTACATGAAAGTAAAATGCATGAAAATAATCTATACTACTATTAAAAAATAGTAAACACACTTGGGATAAAAATAGATAACTATAGAAAGTTTTGAAGAATGAACCTAAACTAGTTAACAACTTAAACATCCACCATGATCATTTTCTACAAGTGTTGTAGGAACTTTCATAGTGACAATGATGTAGGACTAATATAGTAAATCTATCTTGAAAATAGAAAATTGCAAAGAATGAATCTACTCTACCTAAATCTATTCCACCTCCCAAGAAGGCCCCCTCGATTGGTTACATATAACTGTGAATACAACAAGTATTCCAAAATCACTCTTTCATTAAAATCTTTCTTTGATTACATCAACTAAATAATTCATGAAGAACAGAAAAAGAGTAACTTCTGAATCTTAAACCAACATTTCCTATTTTCTCATTAGCTTACTAAGATTATCCAAATCCATTATATAGAGGATTGGATACTTATGAAAAAAATGACATAAAAGTCTTGAACAAACATCTTTAGAAAAGAAGGCAAAAGATCAACCATGACATAGTACAATTATTACTAAGCAATAGAATAACAACTTGGAGGAAATATAGCAAGTTGTGTCTCCTCAATTTTCTAGAATAGTAACTCCTCTGTAGGCACAACTTATCCATAGGAACTGAACTGTGCTTTCCTTACCACAATTGGTCTCCATTATCCTCTTCCTTTAATTCAATAATCACCACCCTTTGCATTACTCTTCATTTTCTTGAAAGTTAGAATATTTGGAACATATATGCAAGATAACATTCCTACTCTTATTCAAATATTAGAACATAGCTTAAGATATTTATATGAAATACTACATTCTATGTATAATATTAAGAAAAGTATGTCATACACACTACCCATAGGTTTAGTAAGTTCTAGCTATCTTTGGCATAAGTTCACAAGATATTTAAACAAATATTTTGGAAATATTTTTGACAAAACACAAAGAGTAAGTCCAAACTATGAAAACTATATCAAAAGTAAGACATTAATATGCCTCAACAGTGTCCAAGAAGCCAAGAAATTTCTTTTATGTTATGGCTTCTTGGAAGCTAAAGAGTCCTTTGACCTTTTATATATATCATGAGGTCAAGAGAGATGGAGGACACAAAATATTACATTACGTACTTCCTTTCTTATTCCCATTTTTCCTTGCTCATTTGTAGCTTTCATCTACCATCTGATACTCTAAAAATACCATTTGAATCTCTACAAATTCCATTCAAAACCTCTATATTTTATATCAGTGTCATTCTTGTTATAGTCTATCTTATGTTGTTCCTTCCTTGTTGAAGTTGAGGTTGTATTTACACATTGTGGTTATGCCTAGAAAGAAAATTGAAGAAGAGCTAATATAAGTGTTTAGAAAGACTGTAGACATTTCTAGAATTATACCGTGTCATGTGGTTAATCATTTCCAAATATTGCTATAATTCCATTAATAATTGTTATTGCATTTCTATTTCCATAGCAATAAGTTGCAGATTATATTCATTCACACTTAATAACTTTAGGGATTTCTTTACCATAAATCACACTAAAGTGTCAATGACATGGAATCATGAATTATTTGTTCTATTGGAAATTAGAATTTAATGATATTTATTTCTAGAAGTCTTAAAGAATATAATCTCTCAAATCATAGATTGTGAAATGTTGGAAGTATACACTTTTCATGAATCAACAAATAGAGCCAATTCCTTTGAGATTTTGAGCACCTAGGACTCATCAGCTATATAGCCATGGAAAAGGTAAGGGGTGAGATGGAATCTATAATGATATGGAAGTGAGATCAAATATGATACATTAAATCTAAATAATTTTATGTAATAGCTCATGCATATCTGTATTGTTGTTCCACTATTGTCAAGTCAAGCGGTGGTGATTGGGTCATTGAACCCATCAGAAAAACATTGGTCAAGGAAGTTTAAGGGAACTTTTTCCATATAAGATCACTTGATGTCAATGGTGCTAGTTATTCAGACATATTCATCCATAACTATGTGGACATTCTAAATGCTAGAATGCTTAGGTTGTTGCACTAAATGTACCCCAAACCTGATCTTGTAGTAGGGAGGGCCTTTCTAATTCAATAGATTGTGTGGGGATAAGTATGGTCCAATGTTGGTAGGTTAAGCCTAAGTCAATGCTTCTCCTCTTATCAAAGGTTGAGGCTTGCACAACCAACTAAATACTCACCGGATAATACTTGTATGTTTTTCTCTTCTTTTTATGTTAAGCATTTACTTTCCTTGTATGTAGAAAAAGATAATCAATCTTTATTCCATTTATTATAAATGATCATTGATATAGTTATTTCAGTTAATCATTATTTTAGTTATTTTAGTTGATCATTGATACAATTATTTTAGTTAATCATTATTTTAGTTATTTTAGTTGATCATTCATACAGTTATTTTTAGTTAATCATTAATATGCTTATTATAGTTGATCATTATTTCAGTTGATTATTGGTATAGTTATCTCAGATGAACATGGTTAATTTAGTTAATCATTGGTAGCTAAAATCCTATGAAAATGAATTTAGTTAATTGTTCAATAATTTTTTGGGAAAAATTCTTTATAAATCATCTTTGTTTTGTTATCAAAAATCATATGTTATAATAGAGGCATTAATTCCTATCGTGGTCTCATAGTACACACCCCATTTCTCCTAGAAATGGGGACCCCCTAGTATTTTTTTTCCTACTAGGGTCCTAGTTTGGAGTCCTAGTCTTTTGGACTCCCCTAGGAGTCTAGGTCAAACCCTAGTCTCGAACTAGGGAGTCTAGAGAATCAAAGAAACATAGAAGAATATATGTTGAGGAAAATTTGCACATATTCACACCCTTTTGGAGTTTCAAAAATACACATATCTAGAGGTACACACATGCGCACTCCCATAGGAGCACACTTGCACATCATCCATGGCTATGCAAGTGTGGACCCTCTAGAGTTGTGTGTGTGCACACCTCTAGAGGTGTAAAGCTACACACCCTCCTGGGTGCACTTCCTTGGGTTCAATATAAGACCTCAAGTCATCTCTCCTCCCCACATTTCTTTCACTCCTTGATCTAGAAATACACCTTTGCTTTTGGCCCCTATTCGCAACTGCACTCCCATCTCTCTGCCATATTGCTCCCCTACACACCAAGGAAACTAACACAAATTTCAACATCAACATGAAACTCTACACATGCACCCATTCACATAGACAAAGACCACCCTAAAAATCATTTAACTTAAATGACTCCTTAACTTTATGAAGGTGGGCACATGCACACCTCTACAAGGTGCACATGTGCACACCTTCTCATAAATCACTAAAAATCTCAAAAAGATAAAAACACAAGCCTTCAAGGAAAAAGAACATTCCCTCATGCATAAATCCATGATTTTCACATGTGCAGACCTCTAATACTTATGGATAAATGAATAAAAAGATTTAAACTTTTTATCTCCCTCCAACTTGCATTGTGCATGTGCAAAACTGCTCTAAAAGGCCATTCAAAGGCTAAAGTAATGCACCTATAAGGGTGCACTAGGTCCATTGAATTGCATGCTAGGGGATTTTAGGGGGAATAGACTATTTTTTGTCATGTTTTAACTGATTTTGACATGTTTTGGAGTCAATTAGGGTATGTTTTAGGTCAAGTTTTCACCTTCTAACAAATATTTGTTACTCTTGTGTAGATAAGATGGCATCATCATCCTCTTCAATGGTGGAAAAGATGGCTTTGAAACTAGTCACATTCAAATATCAAGGTGCACCAAGGAGATCAAGGTTTTAAGATGGACATATCAAGATCAAAGATATAGAACTCAAACATATTGATTGGAATGCATTCCTCACAATTTTCAAAAAACCTAAAGAGAGATTTGCTATGGTGTTAGCACTCATCCAATTAGGCCTAATCAACATAACATCACATCCAACATAAGTTCAATGTTCAAAACTGATAATGACCCTCGTCAATCTTTATGTGAATGAAGATAAGGTTATTAAGAGCATCATAGGGGAGATAGTCTTGGACATCCAACCCTGGAACATTAAAAAAAGTGTTTCAACTTCCCAGGGTGGATCAATATCTATAAATAACATATGATAGATAAGAATGATGGTACAAGGATAATATGAAAGAAGCACAAGGAATATTTCAATCCTCCTTCTTGATTGATAGAACATTAGTGGGTCATAGAGTGGACAAATTTGATATGACAAGGGGATATATGAAGGATGATATTGGATATGCAATTGTGTTATTGAGTAGAGTTATGGGACATCCAACAGTAGGTGACCTTAAGACTTGGATGGTCCACTTTACTGAAATCATTAGAACAAAAAGGATATCAATTTATTGGTCTACCATCCTAAGTGAAAATTTGGATGAGTAGTTAGTAGCCATTACAAATTGTTCATGCTTCTATATGACATCATACATGGTGTAATTATTAGCAATTAGAACCACAAATTATCCAAGCCTTTACAGAAAGGGAAGCATGAAAGATGAAAATTCTTGGCCCTATGTGGTATATCAAAAATTGGTGAAGAAAAAGCTCCCACTACAAATTATGGAATATAGAGTGGTGAATGACAGGTTCATTTTTGCAATCATCAAGTTTAGCAAATATGACTATGCTAAAAGAATGTCAATAGAGGCAGTAGCCAAGATCATAGAGATCAATGTCTACTACATTTAGTTTAAGACCTTCACCTATCTTCAATTTATTCATAGTCTATTTTTCCCAAAGAATTTCCTAGGATATCCATTAGATACGCTCATACTATTGGATTTTATGCACCAACTCACTTCTACATATGACAAAGTGAGAAGATAACACAAGAATACATGGTTCTAGCCCATCACAATTGGTTCCTTCAAAGTGAAGGAAAAGAAAGATATTGCCACCACTAACTCTAAAGGGTATAAATATCCATTAGAAGAATACAACTCCCCTTGCCCATACTTTAATAATATTCGGATGGTGCAACACCTGGCAGGAAAAGAATTTGTATACAAAGAAGCGTTAGAATATCATTAGATGAATGCTATAGATGAATACAATGTCCATATAAGAGATTATTGTAGAATGACTGTATACTTATTTGAAATAGTTCTAGAAATGAATATCCCTCTTAAAGCCATGGAAAATGATGCCAAATATATCATGGATCTTATATATAATAGGGATGAAATCTATGACCAGCCAATAATGAATGTTGAAAGAGGGAGGGATGAAAACAATGATATAAATCATTGGGCTAGGCACATAGTTGAATTGAAAAAGGAATTGATCAATAAACCATTTAGAATGGATCCAATTCCTCTGGCCATACCCCTACACACCACAACAAGATCAATCAAAGGAAAAAGTGAAAAGGTGACCATGCCAACCTTTCCTACTCAATCCCCATTAAGGCTAGAAATGGTATATCAAAATGAGAGGGATTTTAAGTAATTTGGGGATGATCAAGGAAATAAATGGAAGGGAGTAACTTCTAAAGCAAGGAAGAAAACAACTCAATCTGAACCTCAAGTACAAGAGCCAACTGAGGGGCCACAACAGGAGAAAGAGTCATAATAGCTATTGGAAGAATATGTAGAGGAGTAGAGGGTACCACCAATAGAAACTAAAGAGAAAGAATCCTCCCCCTTAGCTCCAAAAAGGAAAAAGTTGAATTAACTATGGTGAGAATTCATAGAAGGAGACTAAAGAAGGAAAACACTCCATCCCCACAAGTGCCCTAGACCATCTTGGAAGTGGAGGATGAAGAACAAGGGGAGAAAATACAATTTGTCTCCTTGAGAAAAAGAACCCACTTGGCTAAAGAAATAGAGGAAGAAAGGATAAAAAGCTCCACATTGACACCTCCATCTTCTCTAAAGGAGACTATCCAAGTGTCAACTTCAAAGGATGAACCAAAAAGATGGATATATGATATGGAGGGTCAAGAAATTGATGTCTTCGACCTCTCTAATATTGGCTTTATGTCAGTATGCACTAAAATGGTTGGAGATAAAATAATAGATACTCCCACAAATGAACCCTTAGGAGAGGATTGGAATCAATTTCCACCTCTACCTCAATGACTTTTGAGTATTCAACAACTACCATCTTAGGATTTGGAATTTTTGGATAAAGGATTAGTGACTCCACTTCCCCCAACTATAGAAGAAGAACAAGCAACTAAGGAAAGGGAATTCCAACAACTTCATGCCAATTAAGTATCCAAGGAAGGTAAAATACATAAATAACCTTAGCAAACTCCTATAAATACAAAGGCTACAACCTTAGCCCAACCTATGATAGTGACTCCAACTGAACATCTTTCTTGATAGGAGAAGACTCCAAAGAGGACTAATAAGGGAAAGGAACCTATAGTAGGACCTGTATTGCATAAAAATGTAACAAGGGAATAAACACTAAGAAACTAATGCCTATTCTTACATGTTCATGCAAACCTCAAATATGCAAGAGAATGTGTAAATAGTGAAGACATGACATCAAAATGGCTTAATCTACTCAAAATAGCACTAATGCAAACCTCACAAAATCACCAAGATGTTGATGATTTCATTATTGTGGGATGTGATTGCTCACAAATCCTGTAGCATAACAATGGGCTAGAGAGTGCTTTTGAAATGAGGAGAGGGCTCTCCTTTTCTAGGAAATGAGATGAAATGGACAATTGAGATTCAATGCAAGATTAAGGGCAAGGATCTCTTAGGATCAATGAGTGTCCATGATGTGGAGACCAAGTAGACTCCATGTGGATTAGGGTTTTTGACCATTCAAAGGGGGGAAGATGCTCGTACACGTGTGAGAAACCTTTGATGGTGATAGGTCAATGATAGGTGTAAGAGTTGTGAGAAGCATGGTTTCTCACACATGTGTGAGACACCTTGACTCTCATGTGAAGGGGACAAAGTTGTAAGAGGTGTAGCAGGCATGAGGGGTGTGGAAAGTGTGAGTGTTCCTCACACATGTTTGAGGATTCCTCACACATGTTTGAGAACACACTTAGGATTAAAAGTGGATCAGCAAGGTGATTAGGAAAAGGTAAGTGGGATTAGGTAGTGGGTAGGCTTAGAAGGATGGGTTAGGTTAGGAAAGTGAGGTCGAGTGAGGGTTAAAGTTAGGAGCCATGAGCTCAAATAGGATTAAAATTAATATTTAATTCCAAGTGAGATTAAACGATGTTAATTAAGTAAATTAAGTACTTAATTAAATTGAATGGGTTAAGATGTAAGTGGAAAGACTTGGATTTAAATAAACCTTAGTTTATTTAAATCAAGGAAAGGCAAATATAATTAAATAAATGTAAATTTATCTAATTAAAGGTAAGGGTAATTAATTAAATAATAAATATCTATTTAATTGGTCATGAAAAGAGGATTTGGACAATTTTAGGTGTCTAAATTTTTCCCCTCTTTGATATAGCATTAGTAATGTTATATCAAAGAAAAATAAAATATAGTGGCTACAAGGATAAGACTAGTAGCATGATGTCCCAGTCATGGAAGGATGAGGAAGGATGATGAGGGTGAAAGGGTATGCCCCCTCAAGAGGACATGTAGGTTAGGAGAACATAGATGTTCACTTGAAATGGAAGGGAGGATGGAAGGGAGTGAAAATGATAAGAGTGAAAAAGTTATGTTGCAATGGTGTGAACAATTTAAGTTTGATATTGTATTCAACACTATGCACCAAGGTATGAGGAACCAAGATGACAATGTGTCAAGTACATGATAAAAAGGGGTCTAATACAACCATATGCCTTATGAAACCATGATATGAAAGACCATGATTCCTGTGGACAATTGAATGCAAAAAATACTAATGCATACAAGTAACAAGAAATCATGCACAATAAACCAAAAGCAAACAAAAATTTGCCCCTAGTCAAATTGAAAACCAATGAATGGATTGATTGATTATGATTGATTAAGCATGACAAAGCTATCAATCAGCATAATGCACATCCGAGGATTGGGAAGGATACATCCCATGATAATGTTTGAATATGGTCAATGGTTTATCAACTAGTTGGGTCAAATTGATGAATTGATTAAGGATTAATGTACAAGATTGCAAGATTAGATTGATTGGATTAGTATCGATTGCACAACGAATTTTTTGATGTTTTTGATTTTATGGAGATTTGGATGAATAGATGAAATTGAAATGCAAGTAGAAGAATGAACATGGATGAGATTGGAAGAATGATGAGAGTAGAATAGAAATTGATTGGATATGAGAGGATTAGAAGAAGGGAATATTGATTTAATTAGAGGATAAATTAATTTGATTGAATTGAGTGGAAGAATTAGATTGAATGTGATATGAATGAATGGGGGATAGAATGGATTGGGACCAATGACAAGGGAGAGCCAAGGCATGGTAAATGGAGGGAAAGCAACATGAGTCGGTGGCTGAAAGGAATGGTGAAAGGATATGAGGGGCCAAATAATATGATATTAGAAAATGTTGTGCCAAAGATCATGTTTCAAAGGAGTCAAAATTCCCCATACCAAGGATGGAAGAAAATATGGTGGGAAAGGATGCATGAAAATGGAAAGGTGGTGCGAAGGCTAGTATATGGAGGAAGATAAGGCATGTGCACTTTCAAAGCATGTATGAACATTTTTGTATTGTGCCTCTAATAGGGATCATGAGCATGGGTATGAAAGTGGAATGAAGAAGGGATATGGGAGGGAGGGTATGAAAAAGGGATAATGATATGGATAGAGTGTGGGATATAAAGTGGATGGGATGGATGGGATAACCAAGATCAAGGACATATGAAAGAAGGATGCAAATATATAGGAGTATGGATGGAAAAATGGATGAACATGAAAAGGACTATGGGAGGCAAGATATGGATAGAATGTCAAGATCAAAGATATGAAAGGATTATGGGATAATGTACGATGATGTATGGATAATATGCAAGGGATATGGAAAGTGCATATGGATGGATGAAAGGAAAGTGAAAGTCAAGATCAAAGATGGAAAAGGATAATGAATGGTAGATGGAAGTATGAAAGATATGTATGGAGGTGTGGTATGGATGGAGCTTGCCCCCAGTGTAGAGTGCAAGTGGAAGAGGAAAAGTGAATGGATGGATAAGTGGAAGTGGAAGACATTGGATAGAAAGGTAGGGCACAAGCATCTAGATACATGGATGGTATCCCCTGATATTTATTTCTCTTTCTTTGTTATTTTCAAGGAATTTGTACTAGCTGCTCCTAGATGTTGGTAGGATGGTGAAAAGAAGGATGAAGTGGATTGGGGAATGAAGGACAATGACCTATGAAAAAGTTTGGATTAAGGGGGTGGAGTGGGTGGGAGGAAGACATGGTTGATGGATGCTAGGTTGGAAAACTTGTGAATGAGTGGATGAAGGAGGTGGAAAGATCATCATTGGCACACACCTTGAAGGGTTATGGAAAGGAGGAAATTATGGAGGATATGTAGGAGAAAGTTTTGAGTTTGGGATATAGGGACCCAAAATGGATGAAGGAGAGGATGGATTTAGGATGGTGGATTTGGGTATATAAGGACCCAAAATGGATTTGGAAAATGGAAGTGTGGATGGTTCATGACTGAGGGAAGCCTTTGGATTAGTGAAATTGGATGTCATTGTGAATATTTCTTTGAGATTCATTGCTACATTAAGTAGCTTTGGGATCCACAAAATTTTTGCATTTTTTATTTTTAGCCTTTGTGGCCTTTTAGTTCTATTTTGGATTGTATTTGTGTTTTCTTGAACATGTCATTTAGAGGGGACATGTTGATCCTTTTATTTTTGTGGATTTTTGACTTTATTCTCTTGGTCTTTGACATCCAATTTGCTTCCATTGGCCATGGTAGGGGTGCATGAAGATAAATGGGGTGGAGAGCTTATGGATGGTGAATGCTATAAGGAATTCAAGGAGGTGTATCTTTGTTGATCTTTACTAGGACCACGAGGGGATGAAGTGGAAAACATGGATATGGTGGATGGATGTATGTAAGGACCCAAAATGGAAGGAAGGGATGAATGGTTTTGATGTGGAACATAAGGACCCAAAATGGATGGAAATGAGGAAGGAATGGGAATATGGGTATAAGGGCCTAAAATGGACTTGGAAGATGAATGACAGGAATTTTTAGGTTTGGAAGGAATAATCTTGGATTTGGAAGAAGTGGAAGGTATACCAACATCTTGAGACATTATTTCTTCAATGGGATACTTATTAGTTTTAACACAAGATGGGAGTCCATGTGTATGGGGTTCACGAGTGGATTCTATAGGTGTGATAGGATCATGTGGAGGATTAGGATCATGAAGGGAATTATGAGCGATAAATGGATCTTGATATGGAGTTGGATCACAAAAGGAAAATGAAGGGGTACTTTGATCTTGACTTAAAAGAGGATCATGTAGGGGAATAAGTGGATCATGAGATGGAGTGGAGGGAATGGAACCATGAGATGGAGTGATTTGATCTTGACATGGAGGAGTATTAGTGGATGGAGTGGAAGGAATTTCTTCATGAAGTGGAGGATCGACGGATGCTAAGTCTGGAGATGGAGTGGAATCGGTGATGTGTGTAGTAAATGGAATGTCTCGATCTTGATTAGGATCATGAGATGGACTAAGAGGGATAAATGGATCTTGAGGGATAAGGGAATGATGGGATGGAGAAATGATCAGATCTAGAGGAGAAGAAGAATCTATAATGTCATGCTTTAGAGGAAGATCTTGGGATGGAACTAGGGGTATGACTTTGGGTGATTAGATTACTTTATTTTGAATTTTACACTTAGCCAAGAAATTGTGTGAGAAAAACCCATTACAAGGTGGGGTTGATTTTTTTGGAAGATTAGGATTGTGTGAAGGTGGAAGTATGGGTAGGGGATTGGGGTGATGGTTTTTGAGATTAAGTTCAAAGTATGGGGAATTGCATGAAGTGTTTTGGTTGGATTGGACATGAGGACTATGTTCTTTGAAACATGGGGGAGGAGGACATATGGCATGGAAGGTGGATGTTTTCTATTGATTTTCTAGGCTCAAGATAGAATTCTTTATTTCCTCAATTTCTTTGGCCATGGTATTTCTACTTGAGGCATTGTGTTGGCTATAAATGGAATCATATGTGGTTGAAGGATAATGAGGTGGATTTCCCTTATCAAAGGTAGAAGAATAATTAACATGAGATGGATTATAATTGGATATAACTATAGATTTTCATTGAAGATTGTCAACCATTTGATTAAGCCAATTCTTATCCATAGATGTTAAACGAATAGAGATGAAAGATTTGATGATGGATGAAATATGAACTTGGGACTAGGAGCAACTTTGGACTTTGTGTCGACTTGATTTGAATTGAATTGGACCTGATATTGATTTGATTTGATATTGATAGAATTTGATTTGATTTGATTTGAGTTGATATCAGATGAAGATTTGATATAGCTTTGTTAAAAAGCTTATGATATTGTAAACAAGTGAATGTTGGATGTTGAATTAAAGTTCGATGTTCATGAAAATGCTCCTATGTCCAAAGTAGAAGATGTGATGCAAAGTTGAATTAGAAGAAGACATTAATGAAATTAGAAAGATTGATTATGGATGAAGATGTAAATGGATTGAATTAAGAATTGATTAGAAATGACTAATTTTTACAAGGGATCGGATTAGAAGAATGAAAATATGAAGGATTGGATGAGAGAATTGAAGTGTGATGTGGAGTAAGAACCATGACTAGAATGGAGATTAGGAATTAGATTGAATGATTAGGAAGATGAGGAAATGATTTGGATGAATAGAGATGATTAAGAGGTCAAGGAATGGTTTGGATGATGAAGACAAGAGATATATGAGGGTGATGATTTTGATGGAAAGAAGAAGTGATGTGGGATTGATGTGGACAACTTGACTAAGAGGACTTGAACCAAGACTTGTTTTTGTTGTTTTTGAGATTTTTTTTTTTTTTTTTGGATTTTTGAACTTTTACGATGTTTTTTAGATTTCTTGAAACATAACATGCAAAGCATACAACAAAATATATGCAAGAAAAGTTTAGATGGTATGTTCCCTTCAAATGGGGAGGTTTTATTTTGAACATTCAAGCACGTAGAACACACCAACAATCCTATAAGGCTTTGATTAGGATATACAAGCTTAGCTAGGGGTGTCCTCGATATATGCAAGGTATGTGATGCCCAAATTTGTAGATGAAAGAAAAATAATGTCACATAGCTGGGAGGAGATGGTAACCCAAATCTCCACCTTCACTTCTCAAAGGTATAAAGTTCTTTGGGGCTTAGCCAAGAGTGACAAGATTTTACTTCCAAGAGAGGTGTCTTTCAATTCACCTCCCAATTTTTATACTCTACCAGAACACTAGAGTTGAGGTCATCCCAAGGGGTGATGAAATCCCCAAGCAAGCCTACTAAAAAAAAGAAAAACAAGACCACTTATTTCTTGTGCACCCAAGATCACCTAAAGGTGCAAGGGGAGAGAATATGTAAGTGGCCTTGGGGTTTATAAGACACTTTTTCTTTTTCCAATGAAGCTTTAGATTTTCTATCTACTTTTGAAGACACTCGTGTTTATATCATACAATGTTCTTTCCAACTTGACAATGTCATTATCATAAATATCAAGAGTTTTCCAATATAAGTAAATTGAGCGTCGTCAACATAAGAAAATTAAATAAGGAAAGAATCAAATTCCTTTATGCATTCAAGATTGAGTGATTGTTCTTTTTAAGCATCAAATTGAAATGTGCATTGTAACATTCATTGATCCTTAGACATGCAAGATTGTGTGACCATTCATTCCAAAGAAAAAATGTTATTCAATTAACTGTACATTCAAGATTGACTTTGATTGTTTTAGCATTTAGCCATGCATTCAAAGATGATTTTTTAAGCATACAAGTTCATTCCCCAAAACAAACTTAAATCAAAACCTACAAGCAATATGGTTAGTGAGAAAATATCCCTGCAAAACCATAAGTTAGCACATCAAAAACCCTACAATGAAAGTGTTAACACAAAGTTTGGATATTGATAGAAAAATAAGGATATAAAAAGCATCAAAATCTTATGAAACTAGCACCATGATGATGGGCTCGAAATTAGCTTTCTAGCAAAAAAAAAAATTCAAAAACAGAGTCTGTATGCTCAAATTATGATAAAAAGATGGAAGGCTACACCTTATGGCCTAAAAGGGAAATGATAATGTAGTGATGACATCAGCAACCTAAGAGGTTAAAATTGATGGTTAGAGGCACATCAAGCAATTTTTTTTTGTTTTTTGATGTTTTTAAAATAAAATAAAAAAATCTTGAGGGTTGATTAAAAAGATAAATTTTAGTTTTAAAAGTAAACATGAAAATAGAAGTAAACGTTATAACCTTAATCTAAAAAAAATAAAACATTTGTTGTTGTTGTGTTTTTTTCTTTTTTTCTTTTTTTTTTTAAATAAAGGGTTTTATGAGATGAGCGGCAAAGCAAAGGAGTGGTTGGCAGGCAGAGCAGAGTTTATGTAGAGGGAGGAGCAGTGGAAGCAGCAAAGGCAGGTGGTCAGGCGAAGGTGATGGAAGGGAGGAGGAGGGTTTTTGTGTGAGTGCCAAAGGAGGGGAGGGGCAGAGGTCAATAGTGGCAGATGATGTGGTAAGTTGTAGGCATTGCAGTGATGGAAGAGGAGGTGGAAGGGAGGAGTGACAAAACATAGGAAGGAAGTAGGCGGTGGTGAGAGGTGGAGCAATGGATTTGCAAGCGAGGGTTTCGGTGGAGGCAGAGGGACAGCCATGGGAGGTGTCACAGCTAAGTGCAGGAGAGGGAGTGGTTTTTAGGTTGAGCATGACGGTGGGAGGGAGTAGAGTATGGGGGTTTCGGCCATGGGCAGGAGGAATTTGGTGCAATGGCTGGTGGGAAAATGGGAGGCAGAGCCATTGGGAGTTGCAGAGGTTGGGGAGTACATAGAGGTAGCAGCAAAGCAGGGTCTTCAGTGGTGAGGTTGCAGGGTACTTTGGCCGTGGGGTTGCAGGGTACTCCACTGGAGATGGTTGGCAGCGCGGTGGAAGATTGGAGGGTGGCGGCACTCATAGGCATTGCCGGTGGTGGCACCTACAAGTGCCCACCTACAAAAACAAAACAGCTTTTATTAAATTTTAAAAATTTTAAAAAAATATATTATTTAAAAAAAAATTGGTTTTTTTTTTTTTTTTTTTTTTTTTTAAAATTATTATTTTCTCTCCCTACTTAGACTAACATCCTCTCTTTTTTTAAAAAAAATTCTATATATATATATATATATATATATATGATTTTTTTTTTTTAAACACATAAACAAGATACACTTAAAATAAAACAAACCCCACATTTTTTATTTTATTTTAATACTCCAAGTGCAAGCCTTCAACCTACAAGCTTAGACTCACAAAATACTCAGAAACACATTGGATGGTTAGTTCGAACCTGTGAAGTGGGTCCCACCAGGCGTGCCAAAATGTATTGCATAAAAATGTAACAAGGAAATAAGCACTAAGAAACTAATGCCTATTCCTCCATGTTCATGCAAACCTCAAATATGCAAGAGAATGTGTAAATAGTGAAGACATGACATCAAAATAGCTTAATCTGCTCAAAATAGCACTAATGCAAACATCACAAAATCACCAAGATGTTGATGATTTCATTGTTGTGGGATGTGGTTGTTCACAAATCCTGAAGCATAACAATGGGCTAGATAGTGCTTTTGAAATGAGGAGAGGGCTCTCCTTTTATAGGAAATGAGATGAAATAGATAGTTGAGATTCAATGCAAGATGAAGGGCTAGGATCTCTTAGGATCAATGAGGTGTCCATGAGGTGGATGCCAAGTAGACTCCATGTGAATTAGAGTTTTTGACCATTCAAAGGGAGGAAGATGCTCCCACATGTGTGAGAAACCTTTGATAGTGATAGGTCAATGACAGGTGTAAGAGGTGTGAGAAGCATGGTTTCTCACACATGTGTGAGACACCTTGACTCTCATGTGAAGGGTACAAAGTTGTAAGAGGTGTAGAAGGCATGATGGGTGTGGAAAGTGTGAGTGTTCCTCACACATGTGTGAGCACACACTTAGGATTAAAAGTGGATTAGCAAGGTTATTAGGAAAAGGTAAGTGGGATTAGGTAGTGGGTAGGCTTAGAAGGATGGGTTAGGTTAGGAAAGTGAGGTTGAGTGAGGGTTAAAGTTAGGAGCCATGAGCTCAAATAGGATTAAATTTAATATTTAATTCCAAGTGGGATTAAAAGAGGTTAATTAAGTAAATGAAATACTTTACTTAATTAAAGTGAATGGGTTAAGATGTAAGTGGAAAGACTTGGATTTAAATAAACCTTAATTTATTTAAATCAAGAAAATGAAAATATAATTAAATAAATAATAAATATCTATTTAATTAGTCATGAAAAGAGGATTTGGACAATTTTAGGTGTGTACAAGACCAACCTCTTTAGCCAAATACACATCTCCCACGAGAACCACACCAACATGGTTAAAGAGGGAGGTTATGTTTCACTAGAAGAGGCAATTGGACCTAACAATCAAGGAGGGAATGAAGGAATTAATTAAAGTAGTTGAGAGGCTTGAGCCACCTAAAGGTACTGCATGAACATTAGCCATCATAATGAACAACCAAGGTTTGGACCTACTTACACATATTGTTGTTCCTCCTCCTAATTCTAACACCAAAGAACTGACTCCTAAAGATTACCAAATCAAGAAGATCATGTTGGGAAGGCCCACAATAGACACAACAAAAGTAATGATCACTATTAGTATGAAAGAGGTGTTTAGGCACACGGACCAAGATGAGTCTGAGTTAATTATTTTGAGGAAGAAAAATGGGCTACTAAGAGGCTATTTACATGAAGTTGTGGGCCCCATTGACCTGGAATATCCAGAGATTACTCTTGTAGAAACATTAGAGAGAAGAGGAGCAGGGACAACATATATAGATCCATATTTTGGAAGTAAGTTAGCAATTGCATGAAAATTTTGAAGAGAAAGGTGTGCATATCATACAGGAAAATTTGGGCCTATTACACCACATCCAATCCAATGTCGACAAGTTGGTTTCTATAGTGAACCAAGATTTTGGATTGATGGATGAAGTTCATACCTCGGAAAAAGACCTATAGGATCTAAAATTAATCAAAGGTAAAAGGTATTGAATGCTAATGGAGGTACATACAACTGAGGAGCTTGAAAAACTCAATGACTAGATAGAGAAAATATTGGTAGGCAATAAGGTTATGGAAGGATTGCACAATGAAATTTAGTGGATTAAAGATAATGCTTAAGAGTATGTTTTTGGAAGTGAAGAGGTACTACAACACTTTTAGCCTTGAGATTTTTGAGGATGAGCCAAAAACCAAGATTTTTACAGTGTAGTTAGCTGTCCAAAAATTTAGAGGTTCATTTGAAGAAGCTTCATCAGAAGATGATATGAGACAATCTTTCAAAAAAGGAAGAAACACTACTGCAATTGGATACCAAGCTTGAGGTTTTTTAAGAGACAAGGATTGAAGTGAGAAATTACCAAAAAGTAGTGAAGAACAAGTATGAGGGTCTCAATTTTTTGGAAGCTACTCAAATCATTAAGATAATAGAGAAGTTTAAGAGAAAACATACACACATCATTTTGATGTAAAGAGGGAAAAAAACTAGATGTTGGAAATCAAGTTTTTGACACTTAGGAAAAAATTTGAATTTTTTGGAACCTGTCACCAAGGTGCACAAGTGCACATTTCACAAAGTGTCCAGACTATTTTGAAGAAGAATTAGTGTGCTGATAGTTAATTACCAAATTCTAATTTAGAGCATTCCATGCATTGGAAACACATTTTCATGGCAGTTCAACTTCTAGAAATTCCTAGACAAGGTTGAGCTTCCATTTTTAGAGCTTCCTAAGACTTCCAGATCATCTTGTACCTTCTTTCTTCTTATATTATCAGTCTTTTATTCTTTTGTGTCATGTAAAGGCTCATGCACCCATTAATTAATATAAATAAGGGTGGAGACCTACTTAGCACCATTTAGAGAGTTAGTTTGTATATAATTAGATTTGTTTTATTATTTTTTAGCATGAGTTGCATTTTAAAGAGCTCTCACTCCTAATACAAAGGGAGGAGATGATTTCATATAAATACATGTATGTAATATATACTCTAGGCTATTATTTTGATACAATAATATATGTTATTTATGCTCTCATTTTGAGTGTAGTTTTGATTAAGTAAAAATAGGTTTTAAAGGACCCAGAACCTTTTACATAAAAAATAGAAGTCTAAAAAGATAAGCAAAAAGCTAAGAAAAGAGTATAAAAGCATAGATCAACATAAGAAAAGCCTCCAAAAAGAGAAAATAGTAGGCCAACCAAAAACAGAGCTATTAAGCATAGCAAAAAGACAGCAAAAGACCAGCACCTAACTAGCTAGATAGTCTTTATGAGTTGAGTGTAGTTATTCTTATCAGAGTGTGTTATTTTTGCGAGTTCATGTTCATGAATAATAATGGAGCCAATTTTTTATTGAGTTACTATGATTATGTTATCTTTTAGTTCTTTTTTTTTCCTTGTGTTAAAGAATTCCATTGATGTAATGAATTGGAGAAAGGATCATCTTTGTTCTTACATAGGGTCTTGTCTCGCATGAGCGCACTTTTTGTGGCCTTGTGATTTGATTAGACATGAAACATATATTATTTTATATTGAGTTCCATAAATGGTTGCATCAGCAAAATTGAGGAAGTGTTGCTCCTATTTTCATTGGTGTCCTACCCAATCCCTTTTGATGATTTAATTTGCAAATGTGTTGTTACTATGGTTTATGTCTATTAGGAATTTCCCTTTCAAGTTATTTGGTTTAATTTCTCATTACCTTATCTTTGTTTTTTTTTTTATAACACTTTTTTAAAATAAAGATTCATATTAGTTGCATCAATAACTTGCATTCATCATAAAAAAGAAAAAATATCAAAAATATATTTCTTTTGTGGTTACTTTTTAAAACAATAACAGATCAAATATATTATCTGAAAGTTTTAATAACCAACAAAGGCCTTCTCATGAAAATACACATTAATCTACATATTGTGTACTTAATAAGTAAATTCTCTATGGCTAGCATTTTATTTTTTATTTATTTTTATTTTTGTTAAGTGAAAATGTTTATAATACACTTTAGAAATAGTTCAAAACATAAATTGTGAGTTGCAAGTACCTAATGGGTGTTCCTTATGATGTATGTTTTAGGAAAATCACACTTTTATGCTCTTGATTATAAAACTGTATTATTAGTGAGAAGTGCTTGTGGGGTTGTTTAAGGTAAAACTAGACATTGTGAGATTATTGTGGGTTAAAGAGTAAACTTGCTACTTGGATAATGAAAAGGGTAAAAGATCATTTAAGAAGTAAATATGTAAGCATGTGGTAATGATCACAATCTAACATGTTCTTGTATTAACAAAATTTTAATGTTGTGGGAATATCTTACATGGCCATAGATAGTGTTTGACATCCTCATCTAGGGAGGATTAGATGAGCTAATGCTAATGTTATATGTGGTTATGTAGATGCAAGCTTAAGGATTCATGAAGCAATAAAAGATGTAATACTTTTCTTTAATAGGTGTTAGTAATCCATGTGATTACACTAGTACCGCCATTTGTGTTAAGTGTTTTGTAAAACCAGCAATTGTCATGTGTGCCCATGTGAATTAAAATCAAATGTTCTTGGAAATTATTTTTGTACATAAGTATGTGGAAGTCATACCTCGTATGTGTTTCTTGCTTGTATGTAACCCTACTAGTACCACCTGAAAGGACAATATTGTTACCAATTCCCACAATTTTAAATAAAATACCAATGCTCAGAATGAAATTTCTCAGACAAATTTGTGTACACTTCCCTATGAGATCCAACATGTGGAAGGAGGATTTCCCATGTTGTGATAGATACCATTCCCGCACATGTTCCAACATGATGCAATGGGTAATGATGTCGTGTTGCTGATGGTAGCGAGTCGAGCTCAAGAACATGATGCCACATATATAGTTACGTGAAGGCGCTATTATTTTTGTATGTTTCAGTCCCCACTTGATGCAGAGCATATAGGAGATGCTTGCATTCTTGTGGAGGGTACCCATGGATGCTCGGTCATGTGTACGCGAAAGTGCATATGGGTGGACCCTAGCCATGTATACCTCTGGCTATGGCGATGCTTACATGAGATCGCTATGTGGAGTGTGTCCTGCACGTGCCTTCTCTGTGAGGAACACTACCATGCGACATACAACCAGAGTGGGTGTTCTCCACTTGGTGTATGGTCATGCTGGGTGAGTCGACGTGCTTAGTCTGTACCACTCTATGTGAGGTGTTGTCGAGGTGAACACCTCATGCCATGTGGTTAGTGCACCTAGAGTGCCCACATGAAGGGCTACTGTGCTAGCCAGATGTTGTTTCCTCCTTCCTTGTGAGGTGGCTAGATATAGTCACATAGTGATGTAATGTGCACTTTATGATTTATTTTATTGTGTAGACCAACAAGTTAATTTACTTTGTCTTTGATAGTCTAGCCACAACCTTGATCTTCATTTTTTTTAATTTTTTTTTCTTTTTACTTAGCTTATTGTTGCAACACATTGAAATTTTCTTGTTTTATTGTTGTTGAAATATATGATTTAACTTCTTTCGTTGGAAAATTTTTATAAAAAAAAAAAAAAATTGTGGCTAGATTAGTTTCCTTGGTGTCTGTGGATGTTGGTCTTGTGTTGTAATGTGACTCCTCATCAAGGACGATGGAGATGAACTTGATGGGTGTATATGAGGAAGTAGACGCAGGGAACCCTTGAGGATGGGGGTATGTGAGGCTGTTATGCAGCTATTATCCACTACCTTCCTATGTGTGTGGTGTGTATTTCTTGGAGGCTAACCACCTTACATAAACAAGGGATATGACATGTGGTTTTGTATGGATGACCTCTTGTGTGATGGGTCTATTTACCATCAAGCCACTAAGTGAGGCTTGGATCACAGATTATTGATTTTGGACTATGGATATGTATGCAGATTTCAAACAGTTATATGGTACAGTGCCCTTCAGACCCAAATGAGATTAACATTTACCTCTATGGCCATTCATGAACCTTGTGATGTGTTTATTCCAATGATCTGGCTTGTGTATGAGTGTATAGGATGTCAATGGGTGTGAAGGCTTCACTCACCCTTGGGAGGGAAGAGATGCCTAGGGTGAAGGGGTTAGTTGGGCTCTACATTACAGTTAAGAGATTCTCCTCCTTAGAGAGCCCACCTTCACCTATTTTTTTTTCATGATTCCAATGGTGAATCATTGTGCTAAGCCTTGGAAGGGAGTTTATATGTTGTTAGGATATGTTGTATGCCTTGTTCGTGTTTGAGTGTAACTTGTTTGAGCCTTGTTTCCCCAGCTGGGTGTTTCAATTTTGTTTAGTATATCATGTTTTATGTATGATTGTACAATTATACAATAATAAATGTTGGAAAGATCACTTAAATGAGTAGGAATTGATAGATAAAGAAAAATAAATAAACACCAAACACTGCTGACTTCCAGGATGAAGTCAAAGACTAGTGGAGGGGAATGTAAGGTCCCGACCAAGTAAGGACTAGAAGGATCATTAATTTGTCTGTAATATAATTTGATTAGAAGTAAATATTAATTTTTTCATTAGAGAACATTATATGGCTTATGTAATAACATGATTAAGGAGGATCCTTATGTGACTTGCTAAGATTGGTATTTCTTAAATAAGATTGACTTATCTTTTGTAACCATCTGAATATTAGGTGCAAATGTGTCTGTGATACTTTGTATAGTAGAATCTTGCTTATTTAATTAATGTGCAAAGTTAGACTCAACTTACGATAAACTATAGATTTTGTACATACAATTGGCATTGATTACAAATAGAAATGATTGGATCTCTTTACATATGACATGATAGATTATGAGACTGGTAGCATTAGACCTAATCCACACTATGATAGAATATCTAATTTATGTTAAAACCTTGATTAGCTAATGTGAGTTACCTTATGGGTAAATACCTTATATTGTTCATCTTACCTCATCATGATAATTAGATAGTTTTTGTAATTGAAATTTTGGCCAACTGAATTAAATAGATATTTTATTATGATTAATACATTTTACATAAGGTGACTGTGAAAATGGAAATCAAGTTCGGGTTATGTGATTTTTGTTTTGAAGTGAATTATGCATCATTTAATTTAAAATAAAGAAGTACAAAAATTATTAGAATGTAGATAACACAGTGAATATTAGTGATACTCGTTATGTTATTCTAAGAGATGTTATGAGTTGAATCCTATAATTAGTGGAAGTAAGTACCTATGCTTGATGAATTTTTTTAGAAATTGCCAATCAATTTAAATGACAAGATCATTGATGTGAATAATAATCTAAATATGGGAGTGATTTCACAAAACATTGGTGACTTCTAGGAGAAAGTCAATAGAAAAAGGGGTAGTATGTAATATCCCATCTCATTATATATTTAGACTCAATGGTAAGAACTTGATTTAATGTATGTGTAAGGTGTTATGATACATATGTTATGAATTATTAATGTGGCTACTATTCTTGAAAATGTTGTAATTAGAGAAGTAGTTATAGTAGAATGAATGATACACATTTGCAAATAAATTTTCATAGACATATGATTCTTAAGAAAATGATGTTAGAATATGATGTTGGTCTAATGTGTTGATCTATGGTTCAATCAAGGATATATCTATTAATGTTTACAATTATATATTTATAGGTTTAGGTTACTGATGTTTAATTTGAATTGAGCAGAGGATGATTATGAAGACCTTCGAAGATACTATGCCAACTCCTGTAAAATAATCAAAGTCTATCTCCATGCAAATTCTTGTAAAATCGGATGTAAACTAAAGTTGGACATTAGAGGCATTAAAATGGACCCTAGAGTGCATTTTGGGTTAAAATAACCTAACCCACTTATACTACCTAGGGTTGGGGGTTAGTTGAGGGTCAAATCATGGTCAAAACTTACATTATGACACCTCAAAAGGGCCCCACTTCAAATATGACGAAAATGAATAGTGGGAGAGAATGGGTTATGACAGATTGATAAGAAAGACATGTGCCTTCATTAAAGGAGGAGAGGGTTTTAGAAGAAGGAGGAAAACTTTGGAGGATTGACCATTCACCATTGTTGGAGAAAAAAAGGGGAAGTTATATGCAAATAGGAGAATGGAGAAGGGGAGATGATGGTAGAACCAGTATGAGGAGGAGAAGATCAAGAGGGAACTTGAGAGAGAGATGAGTCTGTCTATCCCTTTTCTTTTGTAGTATTTTTCTTTGAGACAGATTCATGTAAGTCTAAAATGTGCAACAAGTGTAGTTTAAAATATTGTTCTTGAATTAGGAACTCACTCACATGATAACATCTATGATCCTTAGATGCAGTGAGTTCTTGCTCGGGGGTATGGCTAGGGCACAAGAGGCCTCATGATGCCATTAATTGGTAGGGTGGAAAACGAGCATTGTTTGAGTATTTTTAGTTTTCTTTGCAACTTATAAAAGCTAAGTCTTGCTATTTGATTCAAGCTTGTGTATATGACTCTATGCAAAAGAGAAGTTTTTAATCTTACATTTGTGATATATGAAAGGTTTCCTATTTGAACACAAGAAAACAAAAAAATTTTGTGTCTTATTAAGATTTATATTTGAAAGACTTTAAAATGGAAATCTAAATGTAATGCACTTTCAAGTTGAGATAATTTAGTTAATCAAAGTTTTGTTTCCTTATAGTGCAGATTTGAAATTTGTAGTAGAAAATAGTGTTTTCCTTTAAAAGAATCTATATTTTATTTTGGGTATGAAATTATGGGCATGACAATTGTTTTCCAAACATTGGTCACTGTGAATGAAAGTTTTGGGTAGTTGCAAGTGGTCTTCACCAAAACTTTGATAATTTTCTCAATACTACATGAAATCATCTCAAAAAGAAAATAAATGGAATGCTTATTCAATGTAATAAACTACCATAATATAAATAAACTTGTTTCAAATCTATAAAGTTCCATACAAGGCCTAAAAACAAGAGGAAAAACTTTCAAAACAAAAAAATAATAGATTGAAACAATGAAAATATGATACCACATAATAGATTATTTTCCAAACATTGGTCACCATGAACCAATGTTTTCGGCATTTACAAACAATTTTCACCAAAACTTTGATAACTTTCTCAATACTACATGAAATCATCTCAAAAAAATTAAAAATGGAAAGCTTATTCAATGTAATAAACTACCACAATATAAATAAACTTGTTTCCAATCTATAAAGTTCCATACAAGGCCTAAAAAAGAGAGGAAAAACTTTCAAAACAACAAAATAATAGATTGAAACAATGAAAATATGATACCAAACTACCTACAATGCCTTCCAATCTTTCTCCAATTTTACATAATTCCTATGAATTACCATTACAAAGTTTTTTATAACCTTTACACCTTCATGTGGAAATTACAACTAATCAACTTCCTTTTATGACCATACAACTTCCCATTTTGTGTTTCTACAACTTTTGAAAAGTTGCATTTTATAACTTTTACAATACTTGACTCAAATGACTTTACGACTTCATAAGAACATTCCAAACATATTAGGATGGATTATAATGTCTCTTATCCCTATTTTACCCATTCATGGGTATTTTATACAAATTTTACCAAATGACTAATGCAATACAACTCATTACAATAGGCTCTTTTAGCCTTACATATTGACCCAAAATGACATTAAAAATACTAAAATAATTGAATTTAATTATGAATACTATAGACTCTTTTGATGTCTTTTCTTGGTGCCACCACCCACTTTCCAAAATACTATTTGAAAGCTACCTTCTAAAATCCTAATAACTCAAACTAGACTTCATATTTCTATACATGCTCATAGCTATAACATCAAGACATACTGGTGAACATTTCCTCAAGTTCTCATAAGCTAATTTTTACTCCTTTAATTGTGCTAACCACATCTTCCTCGGTAACTTTGGCAATCTTCATAAAATAAAAAGTATGTTGACATAAATGAAAAACACTATCATGAGTGAAATACATAAGCTTTGAATTATGTCTCTAGCAATGCTAGTACACTCCCCCATAGGAATACTATCAACATTCATGCTAACATAGGTATGATGGGAACTATCTTTGGGAAGAGTAGAGGAAAGGGAAGGAATATCTAAGAATTGAGGGTCAAAGGAAACAAAAGGATCAAAGAAAATTTGAGGAGCCTTAGAAAGGAAAAATTGACCATGAGGCTTTAGAGGTAATAGATTATAGGGAAAAAATATCTTAGAACTTAAAAAGACCTCAAGTAGTTAGTTCTTTCCACTTTTAGTGGTAAGGCACTTGGTGATGATGTTGAGACATGAATTATCTCTAGGGAGAAAGAATTTCATGTCTAGAATATCTCTATCCAATCTAGAGTCATGTGGGATACTTCCCAACTGACATGAGAAGCTACTACTTGGTGGGAATATGTTATGGCAATAGACAAACAACAACCTAGAGAGATATATGGGAGAATTTCTTGTAGTTATTCTATTCTATGTGGCTACCATAGTTATTATTTAATAGGAAGGTGGAATTATTTCAAAATTTAATACACAAGCTCTTGGTAGTTACCCAATCCAATGAGATGTTATATTACTTGGTAAAATATGTTCCTCAATACTAGTAGGATGAGAAATTTAGAACTTGTAAATTCCTTTTGGGGTTGTGTCCTAAAATTGGTTTGAAGTTATAATGCATAAAAAGGCTATTAGGTAGGAATAGAACTTGTAAATAATGTCCAAAATGATTACACATAATAAATATAATGCTACTTAGATGTTCAAAGGAAATGTAAAGATAAGTAACAAAAAAGTGGTAGGCATCCATACATTTGGAACGTGAGAGAGAAAGGTTAGGGGCATTTATGAAGGAACTCAAATAGAAACTCTATGGAATAGAACATGAATGACAATAGAAATAAAAAGATGAATTATAATAGGATTGTGATTAAAAAGGATAAATTAGAGAGAAAATAGGGATCCTAAGATTGTTGTGTTGGTTCCAAAAACTACAGATTCAAAATCAAGGATTTTTTCCACTTCTCCTTATGGTTACTCAATCACTTATGGGAAATTAATGAGTGATATCTTGATAATAATCACCTACATTTTAGGCTTCACTAGAACAAGGGAATTTAATATTCACCTCTATCCAGACTCACCTATTAGAGTTTTTTGTATAGTTAATTTATGTTCTTGGTGGTCTCTTTGAGATGACAATAATTCTTTGAAGGTTAATCAACAGTAAACACTTGTAAACTTATTGAAAATAATACTTTGGAATTGTTTTAAAAAGATTTTTTGTAGTGGAATTCTTGATAAAATTGAATAATTTTAAAGTAAGGATGCTCAACTATAAGGATTAAATACTCACAAATTATCCTTATTTTATGAAACAAAACTAGACCAATTTCTTATCCAAATTGGGTGATAAAGTCAATATTTCCTTATCAAATTTTCATGTACAACTCTGAGAGATATTATTGTTCTCTTTGAAACATCATAAACTATCATATATAATCAATGATAAATGATTAAATTGCATCATATAGATTAGACTAATTAATTTTAATTTATTCTCTAAGAAAGCTAATTAAATAGAGTCACACAAATAACAACCATATATATAATCTTCACTAATAAAAAAATAAATACTATTTCACACAAGTATCTATAGATAGAAATTGATGTTAGTTTGTGGTGACTAATTAGAAAAGTACTCTACATACTTCATAAATTCTTTGGAGCTTGGGGCATCGGCCTGAAAAAAAAAATTGGGCCCTATTTTATTGAGATTTTGGGCCGACATGTAATTATTAATTATAACCCTAAAGCAGTAAAAATACTTATATAAAAGGGCTTAGGGTTAGGGATTGTTTCATAAGGTAATGCAAAAATTGGTTCTTGTGGTGGTATTGAGTTGTAAGGGATTATGGATTATAATCAAGTTATAATCACTAGATCATAAAAATATTGGACTTTCTATTTGGTGAACATAGCCTAGGGTTTGGGTGAACCATGTTAAATCTTGGAGTCTTGTATTCTTTTTTGTGTGATCTATTATTTTTGGATATTGGTTATATTTCCATGTAATTGTTATTTCTATCTGTGGTTTATTCTTAACAGTTGGTATCAGAGCAAAGGTTGTTTTTTCAGTTATCCTCTATAGGAGAGTCTCATGGTTGAGTGGGAGTGATGGAAGACAAGGGTAAGCTAAGGGTTGATAGGTTTAATGGATAGAACTTTCAGTTATGGAAAATGCAAATAGAGGACTATCTTTATCAGAATGATTTATGGAAGTCGTTGGAAGACAAAGCCAATAATTAGGGATCTATATCAAATTATGAATGGGATCTTTTGGATAGAAAAGCACTTGGAAGTATTCAATTATGCTTGGCACCATCAGTGGCATTTAAATATTACAAAAGTGAAGACAATAGAAGAGTTGATAAAAACCCTAGCGACATTGTATGAAAAGCCCTCTACTTCAAACAAGGTATTTCTTATGAAGGGTTTATTTAATATAAAAAGAGCAAAAGGTGGATATGTTACAAATAATTTGAATGAGTTTAATACTATTACTAGTTAATTATCTTCTATGGGTATCAGTTTTGATGAAGAAATTAGGGCTCTCTTGATTTTGTGTTCTTTGCCTAAAAGCTGGAATGGCTTGGTAATGGCTATGAGTAATTTTGTTCCTAGATCTGGTACCCTAAAATATGATGTGATCGGTGTTGTCTTGAATGAGGAAACTTGTAGGAAAACCTCAAGTGGATCTACATTAGGAAGTTCTTTGAATGTACAAAGTAGAGGTAGAACAATTGAGAGAGGAAGTCATTCTAGAAATTATGGAAAATCAAGAGGAAAGTCAAAGAGGAGGAGGTATCAATTGAGAGGACTACATTACTATTGGTACTATGGTTAACCAAGGCATAAAAAGAAAGATTGTTGGAATTGAAAGAAAAATGAAGGAGATAAACCAGATGGAGACAAAGAGGCAAATGTGGTAATTGACAAATATGAAGAGGATGCTTTGCTTCTGTCTTTAGAAAGTGTTGATGATTCATGGGTTTTAAATTCTGGTGCTTCATTTCATGCTACACCTCATAGAGGTTATTTCATTGATTATGTAAAAGGGGATTTTGGACTTATTTATTTGGGGGATAATGAACCTAGTCAAATTTTTGAAAAGGGAAAAATTAAGATTAAGTTGTAGAATGGGAATCATTGGCTACTACATGAGGTAAGACATGTTCCAAGGCTAAGAAGGAATTTGATTTCAGCAAGGTAGCTCGGTGGTGAGGGTTGTGTAGTTAGTTTTAATGATAAAAATTGGAAGCTTTCAAAAGGTTCTCTTGTAGTAGAAAAAGGTGTGAAAGTAGGCACCTTATATGTTTGTATAGGTCATATTGTTCCTTCTACTTTAATTATTTTATAGGAAAATGAATTTTTAGGAACAATTTCTCCACTTAAGAAGGGAGAACAAATAATTGTTGTAGATTCTGATACAATGTTGTGGCACAACAGACTTGGGCACATGAGTGAGAAAAGTATGAAAGTATTTCATTCAAATAAATTTTTACTAGGTCTAAAATGTGTTAATATAGATTTTTGTGAAAGTTGTGTGTATGGAAAACAAAAGAGAGTGAGTTTTGTGAAGACTAGGAAGGAAAATAAAAAGGAGAAATTAGGGCTTGTACATACAGATGTATGGGGACCAGCTCAAGTATCTTCCCTTGGTAGCTCTCATTACTATGTTGCATTCATTGATGATGCAACTAGAAAGGTATGGATTTATTTACTTAGAAAAAAATCTAATATATTTCAAACTTTTAAGAAATGGAAATGCTTGGTTGAAAATGAGACTAGTAAGAAATTAAAATGTCTCAAATCTAATAATGGTGGTGAGTATTATAGTCATGAATTTGAAGAATATTGCTCCACTAATGGTATTTGTAGATAGAAAACTATTCCAAAGACTCCATAGAAAAATAGAGTGGTTGAACACATGAATAGGACTATAATGGAGCATGCAAGGAGCATGATGTTGGATAAAATTGTCTAATTGTGTGTTTTTTTTCATGTTACAAAAATTTCATATCAATTGGAAATCAGTATCTACCAAGTTTAGTTGGTCAGCAAAGCAACTTTCAAAGTCTATCAAGCATTCTTGGAAATTACTCCGCATAGACGGTGTCTACCAAGCTCACTCAAACATCGAAGGAAAATGTGGCATAAAGTAGTGTTAACCAAGCTCGCATGGTTAACAAAGGAAAGTTAGTGTTCACCAAGTTCACTCAATCTCCAAAGGATTTTGCAGGATCGCAGTGTTAACCAAGCTTCTATTGGTTAACACAGGAAATCTTTTTAGGAACAGTGTTTACCGAACATGGTCAGCCAATGAAGGATTTTGTTAATTTAAGAAATGAAGTTTAATTATTTCAAGTAATGATTGTAGCCAACTGAGGTAGTGATTATTGGTAATTGTAAGTTGTAATTGGGCTGACTTGATAATCTGAAAGGTATATATGAAAGGTCAAGTTGAGATTCTAAAGTGCAATGAGCGAGTATGCAAGTGTATTGATTGTTTGAAGAGGAAAGTGTGAGCAAATTTAAAGGATGGTTAGATATCCTTGAGGAGTAGCAAAGTAATATTTGATCAGGAAGGATCTAGTCTCAAGCAGAACAAAGATCTATAATCAGCAATTTAATTGCATCTCATTCAAGTCATTTCATTGTTACTTTCTTATCATTGTAGTAGTGATTCCTAAATCTCTTAACAGAGTTGGTTTAACATCCATTTTTAAATCCTCTAACAAGGTAATAGTTCCATTGAATTGTTCTAAAGACCTCTTGCAAGGCCACTCCTAACAGGGTGATTAAATCCTCTAACACGGTCGCACTTAATAGTGTATTTTGTAACCTTTAACCAAGTTGGCTCCTAACATGGCTCACTTCAAAAGAGTGAAAATTAGTAGCTAGTTACTTGGTGGTTTTTCCCATATTGGGTTTTCACATTAAATCTGGTCTCTCATGTGTTCATGTTATTTCTTTTATCCTTGCATGTTAATCACTATGAATGTTTAGAATCTATCAAAGTTAACATACACTGCATCTAGCGAGTTATAGCATTTTTTTGTATGTTTACTGAATGATAGTAGTAAGTAGTTTTATCAGACATCTAAGGGATCTATGAATTTATTTTTTTGTGGTAACTGATTCACCCCCCCTCTCAGTTACTCCATCTATATTTCCAACACATGAGGTTTCATATTTGGTTTCCCTTACACATGTGGGCAGAGGCTATCAATACTACCATATATTTAATTAATAGAGGTCCCTCTAATCCTTTGGGTTGTGGTATTCTAGAGGAAGCATGGACTAGTAAGAAGGTGAGTTATTCTTTTCTCAAAACCTTCAGTTGTGAAGCATTTGCTCATATAGATTCTGAAAATAGAACCAAGCTAGAAGCTAAGTCAAAAAAATGTGTATTTGTTGGATATGGCATTAATAAATTTGGTTATAGGCTTTGGGATTTTAAAAATCATAAAATTGTAAGAAGCAAGGATGTTATATTCAATGAGAAAGTGTTGTACAAAGGTCTAATGCAGCAACATGAGAAGAAAGAAGATGATTATGTAGTGTTGGATGATACTCAAAAAGATGATGTTCTAGCCATTCCTCATGATGTGCAAGAACAAATACCACACACACCGGTGAATGTTAGATAGTCAACAAGGAAAATTAGACCTCTAGAAAGATTTTCTCCCTTGTTGTATTCTATTTTACTTACTAATTTTGGTGAACCTAAATGTTATGATGAAGCTGTGAAGGTGGATACTAAGATTCAATGGGAGTTTGCAATGAAAGACAAAATGGACTCTTTGCTAAAAAATAAGACTTGGGATTTATGCAAGTTGCTTGTAGGTAAAAAGGCTTTACAGAATAAGTGGGTTTATAGGTTGAAAGAAGAGGAAGGAGGTAAGAAAATATTTAAAGCTAGGTTAGTTGTAAAAGGATTTGCACAGAAAAAGGGCATTGATTTTGATGAGATATTTTCTCTTGTTGTTAAGATGACTTTTATCTGTATTATTTTAAGTCTTGTGGCTACTGAAGATTTGCATTTGGAGTAGCTTGATGTTAAAACAACCTTCCTTCATGGTGATTTCGATGAAGAGATATATGGCTCAACCACAGGGATTTGAGGTCAAAGGTAAGGAGAACTTAGTGTGCAAATTGAAGGAAAGTTCTATATGGCTTGAAGGAAGCACCTCGGTAATGGTATCTAAAATTTTATAGTTTTATGCATGAGAATGGATACAATAGGTGTCATTTAGATCATTGTTTTTGTTTTAGAGGTTCGATGATGACAACTACATTATTTTATGTTTATATGTTGATGATATGCTTGTAGTTGGGTCTAATATGGATCATATTAATGGGCTAAAATGCCAGTTAGCACATGCATTTGATATGAAGAATTTGGGGGCAGAAAAATGAATCCTTGGTATAAAGATTTGCAGAGATAGGAAGAATAGAAAATTGATGCTATCTTAGGCTGATTATGTTGAGAAGGTGTTGCAATGTTTCTCTATGAAGAATGCTAGAGTTGTCAGCACACCTTTACCTAGTTATTTGAATTTGACTAAGGAGATGTGTCCCAAGACACAAGAAGAGGAGGATAAGATGTCCAAGGTACCATATGCTTCAGCTATAGAAAGCTTGATGTATGCTATGGTATTTACCAAGCCAGATATTGCACATGCAGTGGGAGTTGTTAGCAAGTATATGAGTCATCTAAGAATTAAGCATTGGAATGCAGTTCAATGGATTCTCAAATACTTGAGAGGAACATCCAATAATTGTTTGAACTTTGGGGGTTCTACTACTGATTTACAAGGCTATGTTGGCTTAGATTTGGTAGGGGATATTGATACTAGCCAGAGTACTATAGGTTATGTCTTTATTTTTGGTGGGGTAGCCATGAGCTGGTTATATAAGGTTAATGCTTTATCCACTATAGAGGTGGACTATGTAGCTACTATAGAGGTAGCCGAGGAGATGATATGACCTTAGTTCTTCTTGAAAGAATTGGGACACCCTTAGAAGGATAATTATTTATTTACAGATAGTCAGAGTGCCATTCATCTTGCAAATAATTCAGCTCTTCATTCAAAAACCAAACATATATAGTTGTGGTACCATTTCATTCAATTAGTTTTGGAGGATGGACAATTAAAGCTAGACAAGATACATATAGATGACAATCTAGCAGATATGTTTATAAAGGTAGTCACAAGGGAGAAGATGACCTCCTCCTCAGCTTCGATTGGTCTTCTAGATTGAACATGAATAAAAGAATAGAAAAGTCCAGGGTCATTTGATCTAGTGGGAGCCTCATTGAGTAGCGGCATAGCTATAGGATCAGTCTCTAAGTGGGAGATTGTTGTTTAGTGTCGAGCCTAATCAGTCCCTAAGTGGGAGATTGTTAGTGTGTGGTGACTAATTAGAAAAGTATTATACATACTTCATTAATTCTTTGGAAAAAATGTTTGGGTCCTATTTTATCAGGATTTTGGGCCAACATGAAATTATCTATTATAACCCTAAAGTGGTAAAATTACTTGTATAAAAGGGCTTAGGGTTAGGTATTATTTCATAAGGTGATGTGAAAATTGGTTCTTGCAGTGGTATTGAGCTATAAGGGATTACGAATTGTAATCAAGTTATAATCACTGGCTCATAAAAATATTGGACTTTCTATTTGGTGGATGTAAGCTAGGGTTTGGGTGAACCACATTAAATCTTGGTGTCTTGTGTTCTTTTCTGTGTGATCTATTATTTTTGGATATTGCTTATATTTGCATGTAATTGTTATTTATGTTTGTGGTTTATTCCTAACAATTGATTTCTTGAATCAATAATCATAGAGAACTAATATGATAAGAAAAGACTTATATCACCAATCTAAGACATAAAATGTAGAGTTTTTGCATTGATTTCAAAAAATAGGTGCAATAGATTTTTTATGCTTTAGTTGTCAATTCTATCCTACCTTCTTTTTTTTTATGTCTTATATCATAATATTTTGTAATATTTGGTCCTAGTTTTATTTTTATACAAAATGAAGGGAAGCAAAGAAAGCTTCAGATGAACACATTTATTCCTAATTAAAACTAACTAGAAACTAGATCATTAATTTTTACAATACGCAATTATTGTTATGCACTCAACAATATAAGTTACTCAGTGATAGTTTCTTCCTTATTTAGATTTTTCTCTTCCACTCTTGGGCTCAAATCTAGTCCATTCAAATATTCCTTCACCCAAAATGCAACTTGAAAATGAGATGGTCATTTGAACTACTGGATCTTTGGAATGTTGAGAACATAATCTCACCACCTCTTCCCTATTAATACATGAACTTTTGATAAAAACCTAGAGAACCTTTAATCTAGGGGAATAATCATTTTCAAGAGCATTATTTTTTTACTTCAAAGTATTTATCTTATTTCAAATGGTAAATGATTTCCTATGTTGCTCCTTCATATTCCAACTTTAACTCTTGGGGACTTTTCACTATTCTGTATGTATCAATGATATCAGGAATAAACCAATACTTAAAATATTTGAAGATCGATATTTTCTCTTTAATTTTACTGTCCTCTTGTTCAACATAATCTGATTCATTCATAGTAACATTAAGCATGTTCAAAATTTCCCTTATTTTTGATGGGGTATTAGGATCCCTATCTATGATCTCATGTAGCCTTTTTAACTCATAATGTGATGGTTTTCATTATCTAAGAGGTTCCTTTAGAAAAGGTTTATTCTATTTGAATGTATCAATCATATACACTAAAATGTTATATCCTACATGCACTTCATCACACTTATTAATGACATAGTTAACCTAATGATACCACTTTTTCTAATATCTCATAAAATAAATTATGTCTCAATATCCTTCTTTTATGATAAATTATCTTCCTTGCTTGAGCCATATTCCTTTTTCTTTGACATAGTAGGAGCCCTATGACATACAATTATAGCCTTACTCATGTTCAAATATTTGGCTTGATTCAATTCCCTTTATTTTGTTTCGAGTTTAAAATACAATCTATTAACCACTTTATTCATATACATTTCCTTGGCTTGGGCCTCATCAATATTATCCTTCAAGTGTCTCATCTTGTTTTATTAAATATTGTCTTATGCATAAATTTTTTTGTTAATAATAAGGGGTTTGTGCCATCAATTATTTTCACCACTTCCATTCCTTTGGTGCCTCTTCTAATGTCAATTAACTTTGGTTTACTATCCACCTTAAAACCAACCCATGTAGCTAGAGTTTTAGTTGTACAATTATACCCTCATCCCATTATCTTTTCTTTAGTACACAAATTTACCACAAAATTTGGGTCATAATGTTGCTAACTTAATCCAAGAGGATAGCTCTTTCAATGTTAACCTTGCCACAATCATCATGTTACTCATCTTTATAATCTTTCTTTCTTCTTCAATGGTATGTTACCTCATCTAGATGTAATTCATCAATCATCTATTTTAATGCATCCTTGTACCTAGAATCTTCTACACCCAAGAGTCCTTGTTTCTTCTATTCATTAAATTCTCTCATCTTGTATTGGATCCAAAAATCCTTGAGTTCTTAAGATTTGATGAATTCATCTTCTTGAATAAAACAAATAGATATGGATTCTCTTTCATCATTTGTGTTGATTGAGGCATCATCCTTGAGGATTTGGGCATTATATACATGTACTTATTCTTGAAATACTAGGGGTGGGGATGATGGGACCCCATTTTTAATTAGTTTTAAATCCCTTAGAATATTAGAAACTATTGGAAATTTGTTCAGCACTCCCCTCAAGATTTGTGACAATCGCTTAACTACCTCCTCTATAATATAAGTTGAGTGGTTGTATTAGATACTGAAAGATAGCTATTTTGGTGTAATAGAAACCCCACTCTAACAAGTGGTATCAAAGCTTGGTCACAAGTTCAAATCCCCAGACCCTTAGGTAATGCTAAGGAGGAGATTGTTGTAAATTTATTTATCGCTCCCTTCAAGATTTGTGACAAGGGCTTAACCAACTCCTATGTACTATAAGTTGAGCAGTTGTATCAGACATTGAAAGATTGGTCTTTTGGTGTAATGACAATCCACTCTAATAAAAACTTCTTCAGAGTTACCTTATTCATCTTAATCATTATAGTTAAAAAGTGGAGAAGCAACTTCCTTTTTTGATACCGAGGGAGAAAATTTGGAATCAAAATAATTTAGTATCAACTTTCTTCTCCTTTTAGAAAGAGGGTCCACTTTCTTAATCTCCTAATGTTGTTCATTCTCTTTACTTTTGCCATACAAACTCTTTAAAAAATCAATTCACTTCTCAATTATGATAATCTCATGTTTTTGATCTTAAAGAATCTAGACAAGTTTTGGGTTATTCTTTCTTCCTCCAATTTGGACAATATTTCCCATCTCTTTACCCTTTGTATAATTACTACCAACTATGTACAACCTTTGATGACATCCTCTTCCAAATTCAATTGATGCCTATAATTTGTAATGAAAAATTAAATATGTCCCTATGGGCCATATTTTATGCTCTCACCACTCTCCATTTTGTATCTACTTTTGAGATATTCCTACAAGTCACTTAATATGTTTGAGACAAATGAAAATATAAAAACTCTTACAACATGGGACATGAATGTACCCTTAATCCTAGGGGAACTCATATCCTTCTCAAATTTGAACATTTTCCAATGTGAATTCCATGAAACCAATAATTTATACCATATTTGTAGGTAACTTATGTGGTTCTTGTTGACATGTATAAACCCTAATCATATTGTTATCCCTCTTGCATATCTAATAAAATAGGTTTTGTGAGTAATTCTTAGGTAAATGGTCCTCGGGTCCAAGAATGACCTTGATTCTCTATGGAATTATCCCTACAACACACCCTAATAACCTTAGATTCCAAATCATGAAACATCTTGTTATCAAAATACCAACTAGTTTAATCACATGTTCCATGCCATAGATATACTAAAATCTTAATCCCCTAACCATACAACGTAGCCAATTTCAAAGAATTCTTTAAGTCTAAGCTATTGTAAAACAAAATCAAGTGGCACAATGATGAGTAATTCTTGAATTTTTTTAAATTTTTTTCAACTGGTACAATTCCAAATAACAATTAGTGTTTTAAACTCTCATGTCCATATACATAAAGTCCAATGACATCTTGGTTTTAGAGTCTTCCCTACATAAATGCACCCACGCAAAGTAGATATTTTGAAAGAAGTTCATGGAGTTTTTGATTAAATATGATCCCTTATTGTCCAACTTTATTATCATATTATTTTTACCTATTCCCATGATATACAAAGATTCTTTATACCACATAGTATTTATCATCCTTTCATAGTTAATTAAAAATTGACCTTTATCAATTTTTGTTAGGGCCTTCTCACTTAAATTGAAATACTCCTCAATATAAGACATGGTAATGACTATGAGTGGAGTGGAATGCATTTTTATTACAACCCTTATTTCTAGTTCATAGTAGTTGGTCAAACTTTCAATAAATTCTACATCTACACATACAATAAGAACCTCCACCTTATGTAAATCTAGCTTCCAAAGGTTACATCATGGCTTCTTTTTTCCTCTATTGTAGAAGAACCAAAACAATGATTTCCTTGGTATTGGACCCATAGCATTCGTCTACTCCCACCATTCATTTATGAAGTTTTTTTTGTGCATGTGTCAGATGATCCTAGGATCACACTCACCAAAGTGTCCTATGTAGCATTTTTGTTTTCCTCTTTCACTTTACTTTTCCTCTTAGTTTTTTCTTCCTTTTCTTTCTTAGGAATTATTAAAGCAATTTAGAATACAAAGGTTATTCACAGAGGAATTTACTTACTATTTTACCACCAGTCTATTAGTTTTTCAGTGGTTTGTTCTCCCTTTGCTTCATCTACCAGCTTAGCTCTAAGCTTTACTACTTTGCAAATAATAATTAATACAAAATATTTGATTAAAAAATAATTTCATAAATTATTGCAATTTTCTAATTGTATAAAAGGATGCAATGTCATGTCAGTTAAATGGTTCCTTTATTTTATTTAACTTCACCAATCTCACCACCTCATAACTGTAATGTCCCCTTTTGTGGATTAAGAAATGAATGTTGGCACTTGTAACAAATAATTAGTACAAAAGGAAATTGCATAGTAAAAATATTAGAAATATTGAATCAATTAAATTATTAGTTTAAATACTACCCTATCTAACCCTTCCTAATCCCTTAGAAGTAACTCTTCTCAAATCACCTAACCCACTAGTGATAACTGCTTCTCCATTAAGTAATCATCATATGAAGAGCATCTTCCTAAGGCCTCTTTGGGATCTCTGATTTTACAACACTACTTGATAGAGATCCCACCTCTAACCAAGTCTCTTATCTCTAACATATGCATATGATTGACCACTACAATATATATATTGTCTCTAAGATATTCTCTATAAATCTCTTTCTGGGACTCCAATCTCAACATTCATTTTTTAATGTCCTCTAATAACTTGACATTCAAAATTGAATGCCCTCTAGTCTATGATCTCTCTATTAGAGAAACTTGACATCCACAATTGGATGCCCTCTACTAAGATTGATTTTTTCTCTATAAGAATTATAAAGTCATCATCCTATTATTTAATAGATATAATATACCTCTATATTGTCCTTGGGATTGCACCTATTCCTCAAAAATATTATTTTTCCTTTAGTCTCACTTTGTATTCTTAAACTATCTCTTAATTCTAGAACTTTAAATAGACTTAGTTATGAGAGTATTTGATTTTTTATCCTCACTTAATCCCTATTCTCTCAAGTTCCCTTATTCCCTTAGCATGGTTTGGTTCTTATCTTTTCTCCCCGAGGTGCCACTCACATGTCATTGCCACATGAGTGTAATCTCTTTGACATGTTGGATCTACTTATTTTATATGTTATTGCTTTGTTGTCATTATTTTCTTTGTTGTTTCATTTTCACTTGTTTTTTGTGTATCTTTTCTTCTCTTACCATTATGTATTTCTTTGTCTTTTTTATACTAACTTTTTTTTCCCTTCCTCTTTGCATTTGATTCTCCTTATTGCTCCTTCATTCATGGATATTGTTGACACCTATTTATTTCTCCCTAAATGTGGACTATGATGCTTTCTACTATGATTATTATTTTCAGTGTTTATCTAATGATCAATGATCGAAAAACTCAATTCATAGATTTTCTAATGATTTACTATTATATATGTTGCTGCTATGACATGTGTATATGGAGTCCTTTTTTGTTCTCTCGTCTGATATTTTATCAATGCCAATCATAGTTGCTTCCTTGTGTGTGCTATATTATTTTTTGTGAAGCTATTTGTTTGTGGTGTCTTCCTTAGATATCTTTAGATTGATTTGGTTCAATCTGAATTCTCTATACAAAAAGATTCTTAGATATAAAACCTTTGATCAAGGAAATGAGATTTCTTATTGTTTTCAAAGTGCTATGATAGATTCTACCACAAAGCTTTTATATTATCTTCACTAGATTTCCTATCCAAAATCCTTATGTGTGATTCTCATATCAACATAACTACTACCTATAAGTGATTTGATTCCCTACTAGATATGAATCCTTATTCATAAGTTATTAACAGCTTCCAAGATATGTTGGTTGTATTCACTATGGATGCATGTGTGTATAATTTGCTAGCATTTCTAAGTAGTTCTATTTGTGTCATTGTAGATTTTAATGGTGGTATATGCATGTCATTGATATTTCTATGGAGTGTTAGGTCTTCCACATTTTTGTTGACTTAGACTTATATCTGTGTATATTTGTATTGATATCTTGATTTACACTAGACGTTCTCTTGATTTATTTAGAATATATGTATCTCCATATGTATAAATCAATGTATTATATGGATGTCATTTGGTATGAACCTCTTCTCAATGTATTCATTTGAACTTTTGATCTAATTGTAAATTGCATTTGATTGTGTATTATGTTCTTCTCCTCTTTCCCTTTTGTATGACTTTTCTATATATATTATTTCATATGTATCTCTACATAGTCATGTTTTTTCATGATCCATCATTTATCTTAGTAACCAAATATTATATTATTTATTAAATCAATAAAATTGACTACTATTATTATAATTATATTTTATTATTTTATTAGTATTAGTTACTAGAGAAGTTTAAATTTGTAATTTAAACTTGTCTAATGGTGAATATTAATAAATAAATTATATTATTATTTAATATTTAATTTATAGCTCAACATAATGATATATACATGACATTATCTTGGGAGAGGGGATATTACAATAACCTTCCTTGTATGCCTCATGTGAATTAGTTCCATCTACCTTACTTCATATTGTTTCCATTTGCAATTTTGTAAAGATCAAATCTTTTTTCTTGTGAAATGGTAAAACGTCACTATTTCACAACCTTTAAAAGTTACTACTTTCGATATGGCAAGACATAACTATTTCGTAGCCTATTTGATTCAATGTTTTCGAAATGACAACATTTAACTATTACACAAATCCTACATTCTAGTATTTGCACTACTACGATGACCTCACTATTTTACAACCACCAATTTGTGCATTTTGTAAAATGGTGATATATGATTTTGTATAGAGTCATCCTTGCATATAAAACAAGGAGTAGTATTCCAATGATGGAGCACCACATAAAGAAAAAAAATAAAATTCAAAGATAATTTTTTTAATGAGGTAAGGCCTAAGATGAGAAAAATATATTAGAAAAATGGCTCTAGAAATGCAAGTATCAATAGTGGTTCTTTCTAGGGATGTATGCCCTTTGTGGGCATAACAAGAACCCAACTATTTCTAGAGAGAAGACCACCATTGTGAGATCATTTAAAGGGAAAATAAATAGTTAAATGTATTCACTATTAAAAGAATCTATCTATTATTTTCAAGGAAAGAATGATTAGAAAGTAAAGTCCACCAGGGTAATTAAGAGGGGGCGAGGGGGGGTGCGTGAATCAATTATACACTTAAAAAAATTCTTAATATATTAATTAATTCTAAAACATGTAGACATTATATACAACTGTAGAAAGATAACCATACATAATAAAACTAGATATGTTTGTTAGTTTGTGGTAACTAATCAAGGAAGTATTGCACATACTTCATAAATTCTTTGGGCTACTATTCACCAATGGTTGGCTACTATTTGCCAATGGCTAATATTTTCCAATTGGCTATTTTTTATATTCGCCAATTTATAGATGACATGGTGTAACTAATTTTAACCCTAAAGTGAAAAAATACTTGTATAAAAGGGCTTAGGGTTAGGGATTGTTTCATAAGGAGTGATGCAAAAATTGGTTCTTGCAATGGTATTGAGTTGTAAAGGATTATGGATTGTAATCAGGTTGTGATCATTGGATCGTAATAATATTGGACTTGTTGTTTGGTGGACATAGCTCAGGGATTAGGTGAACCACATTAAAGCTTGGTGTCTTGTGTTATTTTATGTGATCTACTATTTTTTTGTATAGGGTATATTTGCATGTAACTATTATTTATGTCTGAGGTTAATCCTAACAATGTTAACTAGGGAAACTCTTGATTAGAGAGAAAAATTTAATGGGGATGGTACCCACAAAATGATGTACTAATATTAAAGTTTCTTATTAGAGGATAGAACCAATTAGGAGCCAATGAAATTCAATTAGTACATATGAGTCCATGCTAGGATACTTTGATTCCTTGTTAGGTTTTGTGCTAACCCTATTAGGAGTTGAACAGGGGACAACTAAACCCACTTTCCAAATAGCCTCAATATTATTCCTTTTGAATAATACAATATGTTCAAACAACAACTTGTCTTTCCAAATGCAGTTCCTTGTTAGGTCATTGTGCCTTAACCGCACCAAACTCTTCTCTAATGCATACCAATCTCATAAAATATATATTACAAATATATGACTGCATATCATTACATTACATTCAAGAAAAACATATTTCCTTTAGACCAAGTCCTAAAAAAAGTTATTAAGTCAACCTTGATGCTTTTCCAATTTGTAATAATAATATAGGACCATCTTAAGATATTACAATACACATTACATTACAATTTTATATTTTATCCAAGATTACAACTAAACTATCGGCTCATAGTCTTCATAACTTTTCACTCTATGAACTTTAGGTTATGCCTTCTAAATTGAGGTATCTCTAACATTTCTTCAACCTTTGTCTCACTCTTCTTAGGTTAATTCCATCCCTATGAGGAGATGGAACCAAAAAAAATAACCCACTTTCTATAGATATAAGATTGTTTTGAAGTGAAGAGCCTCTAATGGGACAATCATTATCTTATCAATGATGTCAAACCTGCTATTTTCTAGTGAGACAATTTATTTTGGTCTAAAAACTATCATTTAATTGATTGATAAAGAGGATTTGAAAAGAGGAGATGACAATAGCACCTAGAGAAAGGTTGAATTATTTGGTATGTAAAAGAAGCACTAAGACCAAGTAAGACATTGATACTATAGTGTATTGTTTATCTACTTAAAGTCTAATATGAAAGATTACTCAATTTAAGAATAGAAAAAGGTTAAGTAAGAAAAGTGTATGTCAAGCCTTGCCGAGTAGTTAGTGCAAGAAATTAGTGGAAGCTAAGTCAAAAATAAGAGGTGTCGAAAGATGAAAATAGTGCAAGCTAAGTGATTGTTAGTATATGTCGAGTAAAGTTTAGTTGGTGTCGAGCATCAATAAACTTTAGTGTTTTCCAAGTGGACTAGTGTTGGCCAAGTAATAGAATAGTATAGATGTCAAGTGCCAGTGAATAGTGTTAAATCAAAGATTTGATGAATCTAAGCTAACTATTTTTTTCTTGAATTATGTAAAGCATATGGAAGATAACTATGATGAGTTGGTAGCACAGAATTCAAGGTAAACCATTTTGAGGTGAATTTGAGGAAGATTGTAGAAGAATTTTCTAAAAGAACCAAGTGGAAAAGTGGGTAGATTCATTGTATCCTACCTAATTCTATCTAACTCTAAAATGGACAATTGAGATTAAGCGACAAAAGATCTTAATTCTCTATTTATAGAGATATCTTGTCAAAAGCAAAGGTTGTCATATGCAAGAACCCAAGGAAGACAAGGAATCTAGGGTCTTTCTTCATTTAGTGGCTGAATAGAAGTGACTACTATTGGCATGAAAAGCAAGAAGACTTAATATTTTGAATGCTTGAAGGGTGAACAAGCTATCAGAGCTTAAGTGTGTGAATGCCAAGCAGAATGGAGGACTGAAACAAAGATCTATAATCTACAAGTGAGTTGTAATTTGTTATCTAATCAAGCCTTATTATTAAATTATAATCATTGTATTAGTCTAGGGTAAATCCTTTGTATTAATGTTGACCTAATGGTCATTTCTAAATCCTTTAACTAGGTGACATTCTAATGGAATGGTCTAAAGTCCTCTAACAAGGTTCACTCCTAATAGGGTGATTGAAACCCTTTAACTAGGTCGCATTTAATAGTGCGTATTGTAACCTTTAACAAGCTTGGCCTTTCATAAGGCATAATTTTAGAAGAGTGGAAATTAGTAGCATGTTACTGGTGGTTTTTTCCAAATTGGGTTTCCACATAAAATCCTTGTGCGAAATTATGTTAATGTTCTTATGTTAGAACTTATATTTTTGCAAAGTTGTTTTGACCTAGGACATCAACTTGCAAAGTTTAAGTATTGTATGATCTAATGGATGCACACATGAAAAGGTTTTGTAGATATGGGTCTACTAAGAATTTGAAGGTTTTATTTGTACATTTGGACCTTGGCAAAGAATTCCAACAATTAGTACTAGAGTCATACTGCTTAAGAGGACTAGTTTGAAGGTACTAGAAGAAAAAGATCAAGATGTTTAAAATAAAGATACCCAATCTTAACAAGGAGAACTTCCTTGCATGGAAAAGTTTGATGAAGCTACACCTAGAAGGTCTTGGAGACCATGCAAAATCTGTCACCACTACTGAGCATGTTGACCTTGTTGGAGCCCTAACTATCGAGGATCTTGAAAAGAAGAAAGAACATAGTTAGGAAATGTTTGAGATAGCATCTACCCTAAGTTATTTTAAGTTCGATGATATCAAGGATTGTGATACTGCAAAGAAAATGTGAGATGGTCTACTCACTATTTGTGGAGGAGACAAAAATGTCCTAAGAGCCAAATCTAAAAGTTTAGGAGGCAAGTTTGATGACATGAGGATGCAAGAATGTGAGAACACTTTTTAATACTGCTCTAGAATAAAAGATGTTTTTAATGCTATAAGAGGAGCTAATGGTATCATTGATGATGATACAATATTGAGAAAAGTATTGAGGACATTGTTGCTCATCTATGCCATTAGAGTCTCTACCATACAAGAACTAAGATGTATACCTAGTATTAATATGTCTCTTAAAGGTTTGGTAGGTAGGCTTGTTACCTTTGAATTCTCTAATTATGATAACTTCAAATCTGTGAATGTTGAATCTGCTTTCAAACTAAACTATCATTGAAGGAACCTAAAAAGAAGAAGAAAAAGGTAAAATTTGTTTTTAGTGACAATGATACAGATGAGGAGGATGTAGAATATCTTGTAGCATTTTTGGCAAGGAGATTCCATAGAGGCAAAGGAAAATCCAAAGGTAAATTACCTATCATGTGGTTTAATTGCAATAAGGTTGGTCATATTGCTGCTACATGTCTAGAGAAGAAGAACAATAGAAGTGGAGACAAATAAAGAATCAAAAGAGATGAGGAAATCAAATATTATAAAGATAAAGGAAAGAATTATTGCTACATTACTGAAGAATAAACCAAAGATGGATTTGATGACCATGATTATGAAGTTGTTGAACCCTTCATATTTGGTCTTTGATTGTTGTCATTGATGTAAATAATGAGCATATGGTACGGCTAACATCATGTAATTATCTTATTTGATGTCCTTCAATATTGTTCAAAACATATTCAATACAAATACTTAAGTGTTATACAATTAACACTTAATGTTCACATTGGTTTTGAAAATGGATATAAAAAAATAGTTTTGGCCTATTAGAAAGTCGACAAGCACTTTTGTTAGATAGTCCCCAACTATCATACCTTTTTGAAAGGTCTTAAAGTTAGCTAAAATGGGTCTTTGTTATTTTTTGCATAACACATGTATGGAAAGAGAAAAAGTCAATTTATCATAAACAATTACCAAATTGTTATGACAATTTTAGCAGTTTTGAGCAGTTTCAATCTAATAGAAGTTTGGAGTATGTACCTACCTCAAAAATTTCAAATTTTTTGGTTTATAAGTAGAGGATATATTCCTTTAAAACATCCAATATTTGGTTTTGATAGAAGTTGTAGAATTGGTGTGGAATTCCTTGTAGACTGAACAATTTGCAGGCAAATTTTTAACAACAAAGAAGAGGTAATGCTTTATGTTTATTATTTCATATTTGTGATTTGATTTTCATTGTAGAAGTTTATTAGAGGTAGAAGAAGGGTTGTATGTTGCTTCTTCATTCATTCATATTAGTATTAGATTATATCTTTTAATGGAAAAAGAAAATATATTTGGATATTGGACATTTTGAGGAGAATAGAAGTATATATTTCATTGTGTTTTCAACAAGAAGTTGAAACTAGTGATTCATGATTTGTGTTGGAACAAAGATGATCCTCTGACTTTATATCTCACTTTTTCATTTTTGAAGTTGGTGCTTCTTTGGTGCTTCGGGTGTAAGGGATTGGTGTTCCTTGAAATTGGTGTTTCTAAAATAGGGTGTTGGTGCTTCCCAAAGTTGTAGCTCTAAAAGATTTTCCCAAGAGGCCAATAAAGTTTCAGATTCAATTTTTTTTTTTATGCTAATGGGTTTTCCATGTTAAAATATTGTTCACTTTGTTATTCATTAACTATCTTGCTCATGTGTTAAATTTATATAACTTGTAATTGTTTCAAGTATTTTAAGTATTTTAAACCACTAATTCATCCCTCCCCCCCCCCCCCCCCCCCCACTCTCAATGTTGTTTATATTCCAACAAGTGGTATCAAAGCAAGGTTCACTATATCAAGTTTAAAAACTTTGGGTAGATTTCTTTTTTAGTGGAATACTTATCTTTTATGGCTCAAGATAGTTTTTCAAAGGTTCCTATTTTTGATGGATTAGATTATGATTTTTGGGAAGTAATGATGCAAACACATTTGCTATCTATTAATGTTGATGTTTGGGCTTCAATTGTTAATGGTTATAAAGTTCCTAATACTTTACCTACATACCCTGATGAAAAGAGGAAGTATGAAACTGATATGAAAGCTAAATTTGCTATACTTAACAGTTTATCTAAACATGTTTTTGTTAAGGTAATGCATTGTAGTTCTTCTAAATAAGTATGGGAAAAATTGAAAAACACATATCATGGTAATGATAGAGATAAAGAATCCAAGATACAACAATTGAAATAAAGATTTGAAGACCTTAAAATGGGTAATGATGAAAAGGTAGAAGACTATCTCCTTAAGATAGATGGAACTATAAATGGCATAAGAGGACTTGGTGAAAAAATTGGTGATATTGATGTTGTAAAGAAATTTTTGAGATCTCTTCCTGATAAATTTAATTCTAAGATATGTTCTATAGAAGAAACTAGAGATTTTAACAAGTATACAATGGAAGATATTCATGGAGCACTTGTAGCTTATGAAATGAGAAAGTTTGGTAAATAGGAATCCATAAGAAAAGAAGTACCATTCAAGGTCGAAAAGAAAGTGAAGCAAGTCTCTTCAGAGTCAAAAGATCTTGATGTTCTTGAAGCACATTTATCAAGGAAATTAAATAAAGGAGCTGGTAAATACAAAGGTAAGCTTCCTTTCAAATGCTTTAATTGTGGTAAAATAGGACACTTCACTTCTAAATGTCCTTATAATAGTCATGATGAAGTAGATGATGAAAAAGAGAAATCAAGTAAAAATAAATTTATTTATACACTTAAAAAGATCAAGGAATTTAAGTGTTCAAGAAAATCAATTCTTAAAAGAAATTGATAACTTTGAAAAAGAAACTAGGGACTTAAATCAACAAGCTATAGAATTGAAATTACAATTTGAGGAACAAAAAAGAATTGTCTTCGTCACTAAGGAAGAGTTAAGTTCTAAAGATCATAAATGTACAAGATTAATGAATGAAGTAGTATCATATAGAAAAGAGTTAGAAAAATATGAGAACACTACTTTGGATGATATGTTAAGGAAACAAAGAAGAATGGATGATCTAACAAGAATTGGTTTTGAACTTGGACAATGTTCTAGTGACAAGAAAGATAAATCTTTATTTGAGATATTTAAATCTAAAAGTAAGGATACAAATCAGAATGCTACCACTTCAAATCCAAGTAAAAATGTAGATTTTAATTAGATTTATAATGATAAAAATTAGGTTATATCAAGCACTTCATTCATGGGTAAAAGATACTCAAACATGTTCACTTCTTTCTTTGATGAGTATTGCTTCATGTGTCATCAATATGGACATGGAATAAGTAATTGTAGATACATGTTAAGGAGGTAATCAAAGTTTCATTTTGGTTATTCCTTTCCTAAAATGAATAGTCTAAGATTTTACAAATACAATCTCTTTGGCCATGTTATGAGTAATTGCAAAACTAAGTCAATTCAAAATGATCAATCTTATGCTAGTCTACAAGTTGATAAAGAATTTGATACTAAAGTGACTAAGATATGGAGGCCTAAAATTAATAATTCTATGTTTGTTCAAATGGCTCTACATTCAAAAGAAAAGGACTTTTGGATAATTTATAGTGGTTGTTCTAGACATATGACGAGAGATAGAATGAAGTTTGACAGATTGATTAACTATAAAGGTGGCAATGTTAGTTTTGCTAATTATTCTTGAAGGCAAATTAAAGGTTTGGGTTCTTTGATGCTTAGTGACAACATGTCCATTCATGATGTGTATTATGTTGATGGATTAAAGTGCAATCCTCTAAATTTTAATCAAATTTGTGATCATTGATATGAAGTTATTTTTGATGACCATGGTTGCCAAATCACATTAAAATCTAGATGGTTGCATCAGGTAAAAGATCTAAAGGGAATGTATACAATTTAAAAGATATCACAAATATTAACAATAATGAAGATGTTTTTCTTATGGGATAGGTGAATTGAAGTTGGTTATGGAACAAAAGGCTTGGGCAATTGAATTTTGACAACTTGGTAAAAGTTAGTAAGCATCAAAAAGTAAGAGGTATGCCATGTATAAGAAAGCCAAAGAATGTTATTTGTGTAGGGTGTCAACATGGTAAACAAACAAATGCATATTTTCCTTCAAAAGAATATTTTTCTTCTAAACCATTGCAATTAGTACATATTGATTTATGTGGTCCTACAAGGACAATGTCATAAAATGGTGAAACATATTTCATGATTTTTATAGGTGATTAGACAAGAATGAAATGGATAACATTCTTAAAACATAAATTAGAGCCATTTAACAAGTTTAAGATTTTCAGGAAAATGGTTGAAAATGAGTCAGACGTGAAGATTAAATTCTTACAATCAAATAAAGGTGGTGAGCTTACTTTAGATGAATTTTTTGATTATTGTGAAAAACATGGCATCAAAAGACATTATGTAGCATCCAGGACACCTCAACAAAATGGAGTTATTGAGAGAATGAACCAAACAATGAAAAAAATGGCAAGGACTATGTTAGATGAATCTAAAGTACCAAAAAATTATTGGAAAGACATATATATATTTTAAACAGGGCACAATTAAGGGTAAAAACTAAGTACACTCCTTATGAGTTATGTTATGGACATCCTACATTGGTTAAGCATTTTAGAATTTTTGGAAGTAGATCCTTTATTAAGAACTCTGATGATAAAATAGGAAGCATTGATTCAAGATGTGATGAAGGAATCTTTTTAGGATATTCTTATCAAAGTAAAGCTTACAAATGTTTTAATAAAAGATTTTAAAACTTGTTGAAACTATACATGTGAAAGTGGACTAAGTTGTGCAGCATAAAAAGGAAATAAGAATGGATAATACTTTCCTACAAGACAATGATAAAGACTTGAAAGAAGTAGATAATAAAGTTGTTGAAGTTGAAGAAAAGATCAAAGATCAAATAGAAACCCCAGAACCCACAAGTACAAAGGCTACAGGAATGGGATTGAAGAAGTATCATCCTCAAGAATAGATTATAGGGGATAAAGACATAAGCACTCAAATGAGAACAAGAACTACACCTAGTGAATGTGTTAACCTCTGTTTATTATTTCAAATTGAACCTAAATTATATAAAGAAGCTAGTATGGATGAGTTTTGAGTTAATGCTATGAAAAAGGAACTATGTCAAATTGAAAAAATTAAACCTGGGGAATTAGTGCCTAGACCTAAAGTTAACAATATAATAGGTGCTAAATGGGTCCTTAGAAATAAACTTGATGAAAATGGAAAGATATCAAGGAACAAGACTAGATTTGTTTGTAAGAGTTATGCACAAATAGAAGGTGTGGACTTTGATGAAACTTTTGCACTGGTGGCTAAAATTGAAGCAATTAGAATCTTTCTTGCATATTCAACTTTCAAGTGTTTTAAAATGTACCAAATGGATGTAAAAATGGCATTTCTTAATGGTTATCTTGATGAAGAGGTTTATAAGGATTAACCTGAAAGATTTGAAAATAAAGACTATCCTAATAATGTTTGCAGATTAAAAAAAGCTCTTTGCAGTTTGAAACAAGCTCTAAGGGCTTGGTATTCTAGATTGGATCAGTATCTTATCAAAAATGGTTTTAGAAGAGGTGGTGTTGATAGCAATTTTTACATATATGGTACATGTGATGATGTTCTCGTTGCTCTTTTTTATGTTGATGATATAGTATTTAGATCCAATGATGATGCTTTAAGTCAAGGTTTTTCAAAGCTTATGCAATCTAAATTTGAAATGTCCATGCCTAGGAAACTATCCTATTTTCTTGAGTTGCAAATTTCTCAGTTGGAAAATAGTATATTCTTATCCCAAACTATGTATACAAAAGAAATGTTAAAGAAATTTCATATGGAAGATTGTAAGCCTATGGGAATACCAATGATAATAGGATGTAAACTTACTAGAAATGATGATTCTCTTGATGTTGATCAAACTACTTATAGATCCATGATTGGTAGTTTACTATATCTCACAGCTTCAAGGCCTGATATCATGCATGTTGTATGTTTGGTTGCGAGATTTCAATCTTCACCTAAAGAATCTCATGTTATGGTACTTAAAATAATTTTTAGATATATTTAGGGTACTTTGGATTATGGGATTTGGTATCCTAAACATGATGATTTCAAATTTGTTACTTATACTAACTCAGATTGGGAAAGTTGTCTAGATGAAAGAAAAGGTACTTCAAGGGCATTATTTTTCTTGGGTAATAGTCTACTGAGTTGGCATAGTAAGAAGCAAGAATCTACTATACTTTCTACTGCAGAGGCTAAATATATAGTTGCATGTTCTTGTTATCAACAGGTTCTTTGAATGGTTCAAAATTTATCAGATATGAAAGTAATAGTGTCTAAACTAGTTCCTATCTATTGTGATAATCAGTATTTCTAAGAATCTAGTTATGCATTCACACACCAAGCATATTGATGTTCGTTATCATTTCATAAGGGAACATGTCTTGAATGGTAATATTGAATTAGAATTTAATTATAATTTGTTCCTTCTTCAAATCAGCTTGCTGACATATTTACAAAACCTTTCTCAATAGCAACATTTGAAGGGTTAAGAACAAAATTGGGGGTTTTATCCCTCTCTTCTCTTGCATAAGTTCATAAATAAGTGACAGGTTTTAGGGGGAGCATATTTTGCTTATCTTTTTGTTACACTGAAACCTTCATATATCTCCTTTATCATTGATGTCAAAGGGGGAGAAAAATGAAGAAGATATCTACATCATGGATATAGAGGTATATAGGTACATGTATAGGATATATAGGTAGCCATGGATATACAGGTGGAAGTTGGTATTGACATCAATGCCAAAGGGGGAGTATGTTGAACCCTTGGTATTTGGTCTTTGATTGTTGTCACTAATGTCAATAATGAGCATATGGTATGGCTAACATCATGTAATTATCTTATTTTATGTCCTTCAATTTTTTTCAAAACATATTCAATACAAATACTTAAGTGTTATACAATTAACAGTTAATGTTCGCATTGGTTTTGAAACAGATATAAAAAAACAATTTTGGTCTATTAGAAAGTCAACAAGATTTTTTATCAAATAGACCCCAACTATCATTCTTTTTGGAAAAGGTCTTAGAGTTAGCTAAAATGGTCTTTTTAAGTTTTTGCATAACACATATATGGAAAGAGAAAAAGTCTATTTATCAAAAATAATTACCAAATTGTTATGATAGTTTTAGCAGCTTTGAGCAGTTTTGGTCTAATGGAATTTTGGGGTATGTACTTGCCTCCAAAATGTTGACTTTCTTGGTTTATAAGTAGAGGTTGCATTCCTCTAAAAAATACAACAAGTGGTTTTGCTAGAATCTTTAGAATTGGTGTGGAATTCCTTGTAGACCGAACAATTTGCAAGCAGATTTTTAATAGCAAAGAAGAGGGTAATGCTTTATGTTTCTTATTTCATATTTGTGATTTAATTTGTATTGAAGAAGTTTATTAGAGGTAGAATAAGGGTTATATATTTCTTCTTTATTCATTCATATCAGTATTTGATTAGATCTTTTAATGGAAAAAGAAAATATATTTGGATATTGGATTTTTAAGGAGAATAGAAGTATATCATGCATTGTGTTTTCAATAAGCAGTTGAAAATAGTGATTCATGATTTTTGTTGTAACAGAGATGGTCCTCTGATTTTATATCTCACTTCAATTTTTCCCAAGAGGCCAATAAAGTTTTAGATTCAAACTATTTTTTGACCCTAAGGGATTTTGCACATTAAAATATTATGTCACTTTGTTATTCATTAACTATCTTGCTCATGTGTTAAATGTTATAAATTGTAATTGTTTCAAGTTTTTTAAATTATTTTAAACCACCAATTCAACCCCCCCCACCCACCTTCTCAGTGGTGTTTTTATTCCAATAGAAGTGGTGTATGTTGCAATGAAGGATAATTCTGATGAGGATGAAGCAACTGCAATAGTGTCTTATGTGAACAAGAGCGACAGATGGATCATTGATAGTAGGTGTTCACATCACATGATTGGACATAAAAGTAAGTTCATTACCCTTTATTATCATAATAGAAATAGCATAAAGTTTGGTAATGATGCACCATGTCTAATAAAAGGAAAAGGATCAATCAAACTCATAGAAAAGATCATCTCCAACAATGCTTATTATGTAGAAGGACTTAACTATAACTTGTTGAGTGTTTCGCAACTGAATAGTTCAGGTTGCAAAGTTCAATTTGAGAATAAGATAGCAAAGATCTATGATATAGATGGGAAACTAATTGGGAAAGGTGATCAGACTAGAGGTAATCTATTCTATCTTGATATGAATGATGCTACTTATTTTGTTGTAAATTTGGTGATGTGTGGTTATAGCACAAGAGGTTATTTCATATTAACTTTGATAACTTATTCAATATCAGTAACATGAAAAGAGTCAAAGGTTTGTCTAAACTGAAGAAACCTAAAAATATGATATTCAAACAATGCCATTTAGGCAAGATGAAAAAATCTAGTTTTAAAAGTAAGACTAACACCTTTAAAGAAATTTTGGAGATTGTTCATACTAACTTGTGTGTACCAATTGATGTGCAAAGCTACAACATTATTGTATTTGTTGATGATTATTCTAGGATGATGACAGTTATGTTTCTAAAATAGAAATCTAATTCTTTTCAAATGTTTAAGTGGTACTTAGCTAGAGTTGAAAAGAAGATAGGCAAAGGCTTGAAATGTCTAAGATCTTACAAAGGTGGAGAATTTACATTAAATGAGTTTGAGATGTTCTGAAATGATAGAGGAATAAAAGGACAAAATTTTGCACCTAAGTCCCTTTCACAAAATGGGATTGTTGAAAGGAAGAACAAATCTTTAATGAACTATTATAGGACACTCATGATGGAGAAGAATGCTGCTTTTAAATACTGGAGAGATGATATAAGTACAATTGTCTATGCCTTGAACCATGTGCAAGTCAAGAAAGGTACTCATTCAACACTTTTTGAATTATGGTATGGATATAAATATTTTAAGGTATTTTGAAGAAAGTGCTACATTCTTAAGGATTTTAGGAATGGTAAATTAGATGTTAAAAGTGAAGAAGGTATATTCCTTGGCTATTTTACAAGAAGTAAAGCTTATAAGTGTTTAAATACTAACACTAACAAAGTTGTGGAAAGTGCAAATGTGAGGTTTGATGAATATACAGAGGTACATGAAGTTGAACCTATGAAGGGACCAAAAGAGTACAAATTAAATAATTTGCATACATTTATGAAGGTATACATATTGATGAATATGTTGTAAACCAAGTTGTAAATCAATAGCAAGTTTCAGTGACTATTGAGTCACATACAATGAATGTTGAGTTGCATTCAGGAACTGAGTTACAATTAGGAGTCGAGTTGTGTACAGAAGCTGAGGCACATTCTAGTTCTAAGATAAGTGTACATGAAAGAGATGTTCATTTACTTGATAGAAAAGTACATAGTGATTTTGAAGTTGATAGACCTATTGAAATAAGAAGAGAAAAAACAAGATTGTTAAAGTATGTCAAAAGGCATCACCCTATTGAACAAATTATTGGAGATAAAGATGCTATACCAATGGCAAGGAATGGGTTGAGAAGTGATACATGTTTGTTAAAAATGCATGAGACTATGAAAGTAAAAGATGCCTTAGAAAATTAGGACTAGAGTAAAGCCATGAAAGAAGAGATTGAATGGATTGAGAAGAATAAGACATGGACTCTAGTTCCCATACTAGAGGAAAAGAATGTTATTGGAACTAAGTGGGTGTATAGAAACAAGTTAGATGAAAATGGTGAAGTTATAAGAAATAAGGAAAGAATACTTTGAAAAGGGTATGCACAAGAAGAAGGAATTGACTATAGAGAAACATTTTCCCCTATTGCAAGATTGGAAGGAGTAAGAGCTCTTCTAGCTTACTCTGCATACAAAGATTTCAAATTCTATCAAATGGCTGTAAATTCATCATTTCTAAATGGCATATTAGAAGAAGAGGTTTATATATAACAGCCAGACGGATTTTTTGATGCTAACAATAGGAATATGGTATGTAGACTACACAAAGCTTTATATGGTTTAAAGAAAGCCCCAAGAGCATGGTATGAAAGGCTTCACAAATATCTTGTGAAGATTAGTTTTGAGAAGACTAGTGATAACAACAATCTGTACTTGAAGATAGAAGGAGGTAAAAGTATTTTACTAGCTGAAATTTTTGTTGATAGTATCATATTTGTAGGTCAAGATATATTATGTAAGGCATTTGCAAATGAAATAAAGAAATAATTTGAGATGTCTATGTCTGGAGAGATCAAGTTCTTCATTGGTTTGCAAGTATATCAGATGAAATATGGTATATACATCACTTAGTAAATTGCGGATACTACAATAAATTGTACAAATGTGGTATGGAACAAACAACTACTCAAAGATATGGAGGAAATCATTGAATTTGTGGTACTTTATTATGATAATATAAGTGTTATAAATATATCTAAGAGCCCTGTGATGTACACAAAGACTAAGCATATGATGTACACAAAGACTAAACATATTGCAATCAAGTATCATTACTAGAGAGAGTTATTTTAAGAAAAAGAAGTGATGATGGAAAATTTAAATACAAAAGAATAGATAGCTGATATATCCACAAAATATTTACCTAAAAATTTGCATGAGTATCTAAGAGGTAAACTAGGGGTAATACCCCTATCCAAAGCTACTTAAGAAGCATGAGTAATTCCCTACATCAACTAAGCTCAATGTTGTATCTCGCAATTTGATGTAGTGGATCTTACTTTAGGAGCTGCCTAAAGTAAAGAAAGGAGCTAAATTAGAAGATTTGCAATCACATGAAAGGTGACAAGGGGAGAACCTAAATTGATTATATTTGCATACAAGATGAAAAGTCGTTGGCATTGTTGTTAAAAAGGGAGAAATGATAGTAAGAGGTGACTACTAAAGGGTGATAGAGTACATGACAATAAGTATTGAGGGGGAAATGACCAATAAATAATCTGAAAAGATCAGAGTAGATAGAGATGGATACACCTGAATATCAGAAAGAGGGAGTGGTACTCTAAAGAGGAGATATAAGAAAGAGGGAGTAGTAAAGGTACTTGATATAGCTCACATCACCCTATACAGAGGAAGGACATATACTACACTGATATAGGGAGAAATTTCAAAGATTTATTTTCTTTTTGGTATTGTTGTTGGTATTGGTTTTCCATAAATTCCAAAGAGGAAGATTGTTTTGAAGTGAAGAACTTGTAATGGAACAATAATTATTTTGTCAATGATGTCAAACTTGCTACCTGCTAGTGAGACAATTGCTTTTGGTCTAAAAGATATCATTTAGTTGATTGATGAAGAGGATTTAAAAAGAGGAGATGAAATTAGAACTTAGAGAAACGTTGAGTTATTTGGCATGTCCTAAAACCAAGTAAGACATTGATACTATAGTGTATTGTTTATCTACTTAAATTCTAAAATGAAAGATTACTCAAGTAAAGAATATAGAACATTAAGTAAGAAAAGTGTCTGGCAAGCCTTGTCAAGAAATCAATGTAAGCCAAACAAAAATCAATGGAAGCCAAGTGAAAAACAAGAGGTTTTGAGCAAAGATGAAAATAGTGCAAGCCAAGTGATTGTTAGTATATGACAAGTAAAGTTTAGTTGGTGTCAAGATCAGTAAACTTTAATGTTTGCCGAGTGAAGTAGTGTTGGCTGAGTGACATAACAGTATAGATGCCAAGTGACAACATATTATTGTCGAGTGCCAGTAACTAGTGTTAAATCAAAGATTTGATGAATCTAAGCCAACTATTTTTTTTTTTTGAATTATGTAAAGCATATGGAAGATAACTATGATTAGTTGATGGCACAGAATTAAAGGTAAATCATTTTGAGGTGAATTCAAGGAATATTATAGAAGAAGTTTCTAGAGTAACCAAATGGAAAAGTGAGTAGATCCATTGTATCCTACCTAATCCTATCTAACTCTAGAATGGACAATTAAGTTTAAGCAACAAAAGATCTTAATTCTCTATTTATAAAGATATCTGGTCAGAAGCAAAGGTTGTTATATGTGATAACCTAAGGAATACAAGGAGTCTAGGGTATTGCTTCATTTAGTGGTTGAACAAAAGTGACTGCTATTGGCATGCAAAGAAAGAAGGCTTAAGAGTATGAATGCTTGAAGGGTGAACAAGCTATCAGAGTTGAAGTGTGTGAATGCCAAGTGAAATGGAGGACTAAAAAAGAGATTTGTAATATGCAAGTGAGTTGTAATTTATTATCAGATCAAGCCTTATGATAACTTTCTAATCATTGTATCTATCTATGGTAAATCCTTTGGATTAAGGTTGACCTAATAGTCATTTGTAAATCCTTTAATGGGGTGACATTCTAATGGAATGGTTTAAAGTCATTTGACAAATATCACTCCTAATAGGGTAATTGAAATCTTTTAACCAGGTCACATTTAATAGTCTGCATTGTAACCTTTAATAGGGTTGGCCTTTCACAGGGCATCACTTTAGAAGAGTGAGAATTAGTAGCATGTTACTAGTGGTTTTTCCTAAATTAGGTTTCTACATAAAATTCTTGTGTCAAATTGTGTGAATGTTCTTATGTTGTTTCATGTTTACATTTTTGCAAAGTTATTTTGACCTAGGATAGTAACCTGCAAAGTTTAAGTATTGTATGATCTAATGGATGCATGCATGACAAGGTTTTCTAGATATTGGTCTAAGAATTTAAATGTTTTATTTTTACATTTGGACCTTGGATAACTGATTCACCCCCCTCTTAGTTATTCTAAAGAATTCCAACACTTTCCATAAACTCTATCTAAAATATGCCTTCACTAAAATCTTCATAACTCTATCTAGTCTTCATATTTTCATACACATTCCTAGTTGTAGCATCTGGATGTACTATAGAACATATCCTCAAGTGTACATAAGTTGATCTTCAATTCACAAGCTGTGCCAAATGCTTCTTCCTCTCTAACTATACTGATCTTCACAAAATAACTAGTATGTTGACATCACTAACAACATATAATGTCTGAATCATGTCTCCAACAATGCTAACATACTCCCCCATAGGAATATCATCAGGTTTCATGCTAAAATTATCCCCCTTTGACATTAATAACAACATAGATGAAAAACATCTAAGTTCCATGAATACTAAATATACTTCTTCCTCATCTTCCTTTTCTCCCCCATTCACGTTGCTCATGAATTTCATCATACATATCAATCTTAGACAGTAATATCTCAAATAGCTCATTATTTAGCATAGTCATATTAAGTAACCAACATGCATAAGGAAGGTCTTAATCTCCCTAATACATCAACATCTTTCTTATATCCTCTTCATCATGCAATAATCTCTCTTCTAGAAGAACATCTCTCCTAAACACATATCTTTCCAAAGGATGTATCAAGTATAATCTTTTTCATGTACTTATCTCTCCCCCATTGACATCAATGACAAAGGTATCATTATGTCAACTCTCAAAGTTCAATCATTTCCAGAAAAAGAAATTCAAGCTCTAGTGCCCAAAGACACTATTGAATACCAATACCAAGAGTCCTCATTGACTCAACTCAAACATAGATAATCCCCCATAGAGGAAGCATAAAGCTTCCAGTCCAGATACAAAAATAGTGTTCTTCTACCAACTAGACTGATGTGGTCTCTACATAAATGACTCAAAATTAGGTTGGGGCATAAGCCCAAGTATACCTTGCAAATAATTAAATGTGTCCTTAGCCAAAGGTTTTGTGAATATATTTTCTATTTTCTCCTTTATGTTAACATATTCCAATATCATCTACTATTCCACAACTTTCTCTCTTAAAAAGTGATACTTAATAAATATATGTTCTATCTTTGAATATAATACTAGATTTTTTTACATACTTACAATACTTGTGTTATCACAATGTATGATAAGAGGCTCAGCGAACTTTATCCCATTATTTGTCAACATTTGTTTTATACATATAATCTGATTACAATTGTTTTTTGTTGTTGCATACTATGCTTCTATTGTACTCTGTGAAATTTTAGCATGTTTCTTGCTCAACCAAGAAACTAATCTTCCTCCTAAGTAGAATGCTCCACCGCTGGTGCTCTTTCTATCATCTACACTTTCTTCCCAATCAACATCAATGTATCCATGTAAAGTGAAATCATGTGATCTATCATACCATAAATCCATAATCAAGCATGTCTATAAAATAACTAAAATTATTTTTTCTGTCGCATAATGTGTCTCTTTAGGATATGTTGAAATCTTGTCACAATCTTAGTTGCATTAGCTATATTAGGTCTAGTGTGTATCAAATAATTCAATCCACCAACCATAGATGTGTACTTTTTCTATTAAAAAATAGGGGATTCATCTGTGCTAGATAACTTACATTTAATTACCATAAGTGCTCCAATAGGTTTCAAATTTCCAATCCAAATATTTTCAGAAAATATTTAAGATAATTCATTTGTGATATAAAAAAGAAATATTTGTTTTGTACAATCTGCAATCCCAAGAAGTATTTCATTTCTCCAATCTTACTCATCTCAAATTCTTTATTCATTTCTTCTAAAATGCCTCACTTGCTTCATCATTGCCTCCAAAAATAATGTCATCCACAAATACTACAACAATCAATAAACTTTTAACATTCTTTCTCAAATACAAGTTATTATTAGCACTATCTTTCATAAATACCAAATTTGTCAAGTGTTTATTCAACCTTGCATACCATGCTCTAGGTTCTTTTTTTATTCTATATAATTCCTTTTTCTCAATCTGAAAACCATATCCTCTTTATCTATCAAAAGAAAATCATCAAATTGTTCAATGCATACCTCTTCTTCAAGTTCTCCATTAAGAAAATTTGATTTGACACCCATTTGGTAAACTTCTAATTTCTTGGTAGTTGCACATGCCAAAAACATTCTTACTACCTCTAGTCTAGCAATAAGTGAAAAAGTTTTTTCAAATTAATTCTTACTTTCTATGAATAACCTTTGCATTCCAATCTTACTTTGTTTTTGACAATTTTACCTTGTCCATTCATCTTGCTACTAAATACCCATTAGTTCCAATAACATTCTTATCTTAAGGTCTAGAAACCAATTTCAAAGTTTTGTTCTTTACACTTTGATCCAATTTTTCTTTTATAGGTTTTATCCAATAATAATTTTCATTATCATCACCACTATCATTCAAGAAGTCTACCATTTTGAAATCAAATACTCATTAACATAGAAGGAATCCTTAGGTACTCTTGATTTATAGGGATTTTAGGCTTAAACTTGTTTTCTCTTATAGGACATTTAGAAGAATAATGACCAAATTCTTTACATGTCCAACAAACAAGTATTTTGTTACAGTTAGGTTCTCCTGACACAATGCAAGGCAAGAGAGTCCCCAAAGGGATGTCATATACCCTAGCAAATAACCATATAGTAGAAACACAACACAAGATACATGATTTGATACCAAATGAAGCTCTATTTATAAAATAACTATTACATGCAATATGCCTAACTGTAAGGTCTTCCAGGCTATGGCCAAATATAATAGAAATTACAATAACAATTCTGCAAGATCCCTCAAGATCCAAACTCAAACCCAAAGCTAGCTATTCTAGAACCATGCTCTAGTAAAACCCTCCAAGGAAGATCTAAACTTGTGCTCGTAAGACCACCAATAAATCTCCTTATTTCCCAAGCCTTTGATACTAGCTCTTCTCAAAGTTTTCTCCTCTGCCACATTCTCTTCTCTAAGTTGGATTGTTCTGACTCACAATCCACTCCCATGAATGAATAATGACTCAAGACTCTACAAGAACCTCTACTTATACTAAACCAATCCACAGGTCAGCCTAGCCAATTACATTAATTAAATACACCAACATTAAATGTACCCATCAAGCAACAAGTCGGCTTGGCTACAAACATGAAATACATAACATAAATCAAAACTTAGGAAATGCCCCAAGTTTACTATGCATAACTAACTGATAAGACCACATAAGAATATGCACACTTAGACATAGGTCCACATGCCAACCAACTATCCAAATCCAAGAGTGCACATACCAACTCCCATGGATCAAAGCCCACAAATACATTCTCCAAAGTTCACCAGTAAATCAAGAACCCATGAACAACAGTCACCAAAATATTTCTAAGTCCAAGACAATAATTCCAAACTCTATGTGCTCTTAGGACAAGGTTCCCCACCATTCCTCGAACACATCCCCAATTGTGAAAATCATAAGGTTTACAAAAATCTAAGATTGATGCTCCTACATAAGACTCCCCAAGTAGATAGAAAAGTATGTTCCATACTTTGATGCCTAAAGAATTTTTTTCAACCAACTTCATCTTCACCAAAGGCTTGCCAATCTATAAATCCAAGAGAAAATCTACAAATAACTAATCAATATATTCACTCATAGTAATAAACTAAACAACAATTTAACCCACAAATAGGGTCTGCAACTTATCACCACAATCCATAATTACATCAAACTCCACATCCATAATAACATGTAGATTCAAAAATAAATCCACATCAATAGCAATATGTAATCCATCACCAATACATGTAAAAATCTCAACCCTATCAATCTCATTACTCACAATAAGATGCTCTTCAACATGTAAATCATCACCCATAGCAACCTAATCATCCAAGACCAAGTATTCTACAATTTCCATGTTCGACTTAACCAACTAATCATGAAAGAAAATCCCCATCCCTGCTTAACAAGGTTAGGAACCTCTCTAGCAAGAACCACAAGTTTCTCTACAGGTTTCACATTAGACTCCACAAACTTATCAACAAAACCAACCTCCACCTCAACCTTTCCATTCCATATTCTCTTTCAAACAAGTCTTCTAACTAGCCAAACAAGTCTCTACCAGATAAATGGACTCCAACTCTTGTAGCAAACAACTTTCTTCTTTTGTTCCTCAACTCATCTAGACCAAGCAACATCTGCCAAAGAAATAATCTCATTAATCCTCATCTCCACTATATTACAAAGTTGTACAATCATCTTAGGGTCCAATCTTCTTAGAGGCATCTTCCAAGATTTTCAAATACCCTCTACAACAAATCTGTGCTCTTAATAATCACCAACTAGATCAAACTTTCAATCAACAAGATCAGATTTCCATCTTTGCAACCATCATTCCATCTACAAGTCCTCTACAATTTCAAGTTAGAACCATGATATGTCACTTCTCAACCTAGGACTCCAAAAAGAAAAACCACCACAAGACCAACCAGATCCAATCCAAGGTCCTGGTACAAACTATCTCAACTTCAGTGATTTTTCTACATGCTCAAGAACAATTGTGCTCTAATACCACCTAACATAGCACAAGATATGAGAGTCCCCAAAGGAGATTTCCTATCCCCTAGAAAATAACCACATAGAGGAAACACAACACAAGATACATGATCTAATACCAATTGCAACTCTCTATTTATAAAATATTTTTTACATGCAATGTTCCCAACTGTAAGGCCTTTCGGGTTATGGACAAATACAATAGCAATTACAATAACAGTTTTGCAAGATCCCTCAAGATCCAAACTCAAACCAAAACCTAGCTAGTCCAGAACCATACTCTAGTAGAAACCTCCAAGGAAGATCTAAACTTGTGCTCACAAGCCACGAAGCAATCTCCTTGTTTCCCAAGCCTCAGCTACTAGCTCTTCTCAAAGTTCACTCCTCTGTCACATCCTCTTCTCCAAGCTGGATGATTCTAACTCATGATCCACTCCCATGAATGAATAATGACTTTAGACTCCACAAAAGCCTCTAGTTATATATACTAAACCAAGCCACAGGTTAGCCTACACAATTACATTAATTAAATACACCCACATTAAATATACCCATCAAGTCACAAGTCGACTTGGCTACACAAATTAAATACATAACATAAATTAAATACTTAGGACATGCTCCAAGTTTACAATGCATAACTAACTCAATAGATCACATAAGAATATTTGCACTTAGACATAGGTTTACCAACATGGCTCAAACACATCCCCAATTGTGCAAACCATAAGGTTTAAATAAATCTAAGCTTGATGATCCTACATCACTTCATAAGAAGGGAAATTCCTTCTTCAATCTTCTCGTCTTCATCTTTTGTTTGGCTTCTACTAGCATTGTTTAAACTTGTACTTGCACTTCTTGTCAACATAGGCATGTCTCTCTGTACACTGAAAACAATCTCCACTCTACACAATTCTCTACTTTGTTTCATCCACATTTTAGATGTCTACAATATCACAAGAAGAGTCTCTTTTGTAAAGTTAGGTGTACAAATAATAACATGTTAAATCATCTGCATTGTCTATTTATAAGCATGTTTCAAGGTCTTCAATATTTTTCATACAAAGTCATGTTCTAACTTTTCTCCTCCATAATTTTTTATTCCTATGACAATATCTAATATTATAGAAAAATATTCTCTTATAGTTTCATCTTCCAACATCTTAGCATCTTGAAATAAATATATCCAACTATGTAGTCTAGCCTTTGTAGCATGCTTACCACCCTCAAATATACTCTATAAAGCATTAAAAATCTCATTAGCAAGTCTTAAATATTTTATCTCTTCATATTCAGTCTCAAGAAGATTTGATAATAGTTCTTCTCTAGCAAGAATATTCTACATGAATAGATCTTTCTATGCTTCCTCACATCCCTCAAGATTATCTTCTTCAATCATAGTTTAAGGCTTTGTAGTAACCAATCAAAGTTTCAAACCCATAAAAAGAAAGTGTGTATTCATCTTTTCTTTCTATCTATCATAGTTCACTTCATCAAACTTTGGACTATCTTTCATGAAATATGCCATAGGTCTCCTTAACTTGTTAATATTTTCCTTAAAGGAGTTGATTCTTTGATACCAATTTTAAGAATATAAATTCAACCAAGATAACTGAGAGGAGGGGGGAGGGGTAAATCAATTATACACCTAAAACAACTCTCAATATCTTTATTAACTCTAGTAAATAGTAGATGCAACAACAATAGAAAGATAATCATGTAAAATAACACCAGATATGTTAACTAGGGAAACTCTTGGTTAGAGGGAAAACCATGGTGGGGATGGTAGCCACAAAATGATGTACTGATATAAAAGTTACTTGTTAGAGGATATAACAAGCCAATGAAATACAATTAGTATATATGAGTCCATGTTAGAAGACTTTGAATCCCTCATAGGAAATTCCAACCCTATTATGAGTTGAAAGTAGGACAACTGAACCCATTGTCCAAATAGCCTCAGTACTATTCCTTCCAAAAAATACAATGTGAAACCAAAACTATTCAACTAGAAAGTTCTCTTGGAAAGTATACTTCCTTGAAAGATCACTATGCCTCAACTGCAACAAACTCGGCTATGATCTTTACAAGTTCACATATCAAGCTCTTACAATACATATTACAAATATATAACCACATATCATTACATTACATCCAAGGAAAACATATTTCCTTTATACCAAGACCTAATTTTTTTTATATAGTTAGCCTAGAGGCTTTCCCAATTTACAATAATAATATAGGACCATATAAAGATATTACAATACATGTTACATTACAATTTTACATTTTATCCAAGCTTACAAATAAATTGTTGGCTCACAATCTTCATTAATGTTTACTTGATGATCTTTAGATTATGCCCTTTGAACTAAGGAATCTCTAACATCCCTTCAACCTATTTCTTGGTCTATTTAAGCCAATTCCATCCTTGTGTGGATATAGAATCAAAAGAGCAATACCTGCTTCCTACAAATTTTGTCTTAAAGATACCTTCACTAAGTTCTTCATAACTCTGTCTAGCCTTCATATTTCATATGTGCTCTTAGTTGTGGCATCTAGACACACTATAGAACATATCCTCAAGTGCACATAAGATGATCTACAATTTACGAACTGTGCCAAATGCTTCTTCCTCTATAAATTTGCCAGTCTTTGAATAGCTAGTATGTTGACATCAATGGTAAATATTGCCATGAATGCAACACATAAGCTCTAAATCATGTCTCTAGAAATGCTTATATAATCCCCCATAGGAATATGATTAACATTCATTATAACTCCCTAAATTTCTTCAAGAAAAGAATTTCTTCAAATAGTATCCATGCACTAGGGACTCTTGTACAATTCCTTCAGTATCATGCAAGAATTATGAATTTTACCTCCCTTTTCCATAATAATGTATAAGGGAGAGGACCCATTACTTGAACACTCTAATTCTTTCTTATCAAAATCTTACATGAAAATTTTAACTCACTTCCAAATTTTTACAAAAGCTTATTTGATGAGTCATCTACTTATAACTAAGGTTTCAAGTCCAGATCACCCATTATGATGCCACATCAACATGCTTTTTTTCCAAGTTGTCCAAAACAGCCAAAATAAAAAGTGAGACCAATGGTTGTGCATAATGGGTACCCATACTTGCATAGTTGATGTGGCATCACATCATTGGTTAATTTTTATAGCTAAGGGTACATTTTATTCAATTTTGGGTATTCATCATTGTACTAACAAAATTATAGTTATAATTATTGGTACAATGTTGTCAAAAAATTTGGGCGTTAAGTCAATAAGTGCAAGTATCAAGTCAACAACTCCTATCACAACTATTGGAATGCATTCAAGTATTGGGTCCTCTCCCATAGTCCTTGCTAGATTTCTTCAAACTTTCCATGTTTCCCCTTATCTTAATCCTTGGCATTCCACTTTAGGACCCATTCTCCTCCTTAGAAAGTTCTACCTTTTGCCTTCTTATCATGTAGGAGTTTCACTTTCTATTATCTCTTAAAGTTTCTCTTTTTTTCTTAACTTTTTCTCTCATCTAGTTCAACCAATGATTTGAGGCTATCCTCCATGAAGTCCATGTCATCAAGACTCTCCTTTATAACAAATTGATAGACTAGTAGAAAACTGTGAAGTGGCATATGTTTGTTTTACATTATACCTATGAGTGACAAATGTGGCCTTAGACCTCAACAACATACTTCAACATGGTCATTCTATGAAGAACTCATCTGAGAATGAACATCACATTGTTCATCCCAAAAGACCTAGTCATGGTGACCTCTTTTCTTCTATCTAGTTGGGGTTTGAATGTATGCTCTAAAAATTGAGATTTTAGTGACCAGAGACCAGTTAAGAATGAAGGATTTATAGTATGAAATAAAAAAGTTAATATATATTTTTAGGATTTTTCTATGCAAGGATATGATACTAAGATATATAAATATGGAGATGTTGACCTAAGAAAGAAAGAAAAATTAATCTAAGCATGATTTTAATATTAAGCTAAATGAGAATACTTAAGTTACAATGCAAAGAAAAGCTACTTTGAATGCAAGAGTATTGAGTGCTCAAACTAGTAAAGTTTCTTTACTCATAAATTGCATCCCCCTAAATGAGAGACATGAGATCTCAATTTATAGAAAAACCTAGAATAGATCAATGATGGAAATCAAATCGATTAAACTATTGAGATCAAATGATAGTTCAATTCAAATGGGAAGTTTCCATATAAGGAGTTAACTATTTGCTTTTAGAGTAAATGAAGTAGTTAACTTGTGTTTCCTTTTCTTTTTCAAGGTAACTCAAAATTTCCATTCTTGAACTAAAGGGGAGATTTTGGAGATTCTAATTGATTTATTAATTAAATATTACCTCATATTTGAATATTCTCAATTAATTGAATAATTAAATTTAATAATTGAAATAAGGGTATTTTATTTAATAAAGTGCATTTGATTCCATTTGTATGTGGTATTTAGCTAAAAGAGGTGATTTAATTTAATTTAATGCTTTAGGAACTTTATTTAAATTAATTTTATTAGAAGGTATTATTAGCCAAATCAAGTCATTATTTAGGAATTAATAAAGGTATGTGATTATTACAGATTTATGATTTTCTACAATTGATACTTAGATCAAGTATAGTCAATTAGGATCAAAAATGCCTAGTAAATTATGACTTTGTTGATTAAGAGATTTATGTTTTGGTACCAATGTACCAAATTGGTTTAGGATGCCAATTTTGGGGTATTATACTTAGCAAGTGATAAGCCCAAGGGATGGGATTTGATTCTACCACAAGAAAATTTTCCTTAAAATAGTTTTGTGAACAAGAGTACTGATAGGTCATCATTCCAAATTGTGTATGGGAGTAGTCCAAAGACTACACCATAATTGAGGAAGATGGATCAAGGAAGTAGGACTAGTGTTGAGGTAGAGGACTTTGTTGAACATGTCAAGGACCTATATTAGAAAGTGTGTAAACATATCACTACAATAAACATGCAATATAAGAATAGGGAAGATCAAAGGAGGAGGCATAAGGAGTTCCAAGTTGGAGATCATTTTATGGTGTACTTGAGGAACTATCAGTTTCTAGTGGGCATCTACAACAAGCTAAAGATGACGTAATTTGGTATCTACAAGATTTTGAAGAAACATTATTCAAGGAGTGCATATGAGGTGGAGTTGCCAGATAAAACCAACTTTTCTCTTATTTTCAATATTCTAGATTTAATAGAGTATCAATAAGGTGGTATAAAAGAGGAATTGGTACTTGAGCAATGCCCAATTCCTACCTCTAAGAAGGAGAAGATTGAAGAAATTTGCGATAGTCACATGTGAAGGAATACTAGAAACATGTAGTATGACAAGTACATAGTGAAGTGGAAAGGAGAAGATGTCAAAGACTCAACCTAGTTATATAAGGTTAATGTTGATCATTTGGATTTTTCTCAACGAACTGAGACATAATAGGGTCACTTCTGAAATTGCTCTAGGTGTATGATGCAGGAACATCCAACGTTGTAAGGACAAACTAGTATCACTCAAGAATATATCTAGAGATAGTTTCTATTTGATGTGTTTGCATATATGGATATAATTCAGGGAAAATCAAGATTGCAAATATATTTCCATTTTTACTTTTCTAGTTCAATAGTTTGGCATACCTCAGGATACTTACAAATGTAGAAAATGGGTTGTTTGGTTGGAGAGATGAAATTATGAAGAATTAGAGGGTGTGAGTTGGAGGGAAGGTTGTGATTGAAATTTCAAGCACTTTGGAAAAAGAATGAAGTCAAAATGTATTACCATTTGAAAGCAGTTTTAAGTTGCCTAAAGACCTCCTAAAAATGCTTCTAAGTCATATTTGAGGCATTAAACAACTTATATGGCTCCAAATAAAGAGGGATGGCCATAGGAAATATAGAGGGATATAGAGCACTCAGAGAGTTTCTTGATGATGTAAACAATTTTTTAATTAGATTCTTGGATCAACAGTTATGCTTCCCGAAAGTTGTACCACTTTTTATAGAACCTTCTATTTTTGCACCAACTTCTAATTTGAATTCTAGAAACTCCATTTTGGCATCAAATTCCAAATTTCAAAATGTAAATTATATTCTTAGCCCTAAACCAAAGATAGGCCATTTAAGGCCCATCCTTGATGTTAAAAGGAATTTCTTGAAGGAGTTTGGGAGAAGGTGTTGTCAAAAGGGTTGATCTCGAGAATCTAATAATAGTGTAGCCCACTAGGCATGTAGTTTGGTCTATATAGATTATAATGTATGTAGTATATTCTTATTTTAGATAGTAACAATTTTCCCTCTCTCTACTATGTTTATTTTTGTCTCAAGTTGCACCCTCATCATATTCTTAGAGAATCAATACCTGATGTTGAATGTGATCTAGATGCAAGCCTAGTTTGATCAAATGGACACTTGATCAAAGCTATTGTAGAGAAATTTATAGATTTGGAGACAATGTTAACTCAAAATTGTAGAATATAATTATGAGATGAAGAAGAAAGAACAATTAATGTGAAAAATAGACAAAGTTAGGGCAACTTTTTTAGAAGAGGTCAATGAAGAAAAGACAATAATAAAAGATGTTGAAAAAATGGCAATGCTCAAAGTATCAAAATTGTCATAATTTACAGATAATTTAGAGAAATGCAAGAGTGTAGCACAAAAGGAAATAGACTAATTGATTAAATAGTTTGATCCAATTTTAAGGTAATCATTAAAATACAATTCAAAGGTAAGGTTGATCCCATAAAAAAAATATAATTTGAAAAAGGAAAGAGGATGGTTATGCTATTGGAGTTACAATCTTATTTATTCCCTATACTAGAAGAATGCAAACAAACTACTTTGTCTATCTAACATGAGTGCCTTCGACTAAATGGAAGACTTAGCAACAAATTTACAAGGGTAGTTAGTCATAAGATCATACTTGAAGAATTCATTGGAGAGAACCAAGAAAGAATTCAAAGAAGTATTTGACAGGTTGTGAATTACCTTTGTTGTTATTGACAAAAATGGGGAAATAATGAGGTTGAAATTATTGGAACGGTAAAATTAAAAATAGAAAGAGTACCCACATATGGGTACAACAACAAATGACATAATAGGGGAGAAAGATATGAACTATAAAGAAATATACATAGAGAACAGGGGAAAAATTACAAGATCAACATTTTCACAATCAACATATAAGGTTTTTTCATAGATGCCATAGGGGGAGATTGTTAGCATTTGGCATTGACAAGAAGATATTGAGTGGCTAAGAGGTGTGTCCAATTATGATTTGTAAAAGGTTTTTATTGATGGAAACTAGTGGTGAGATAAGGAATATGATTGGTGGCACTCAACCATGACCAATATGTTAGGGAAAAGTGATAGTAAAGAGGAATCTATTATTAGTGATCATAGGAGGAGTTTCTAAGATGCCTATGTAGTTCATAATGATGAGAGGTGACCAATAATCTACATGTCAGGATGTGATTGGGTAATGTGCTCATAGGTTACCTATGATAGAATGATTATTAGATGAACAATATGATTCATACGATTGAAGACAAAGAAGTGTTGATGTGTTTTCTTGGATGGAGTAATAGTAAATCGACAATTAGTAGATGGAAGAAAGATACATAAGAAGATTCACGATGAAGTTTATACAAGTCAGTCACATTTTGACTATTCTAGAGAATTACTCTAGTAAACCTAATGACAATCAAGATAGTGATCTAAAATATGTAAAGGATATGGAGATATATAAAGTAAACAACGAATAAGCATGAGAATTTTTTAATATAAAAGGTGAAGATTAAGTGGCAAAATAATGAGTACATGTTAGTTATAGTCAAAGAGAAGAGGAATAGTATGAGAAATAGAGAGATGTGAATGCAAAGTGTGGATGTGATTGTAGAAAGTGTGATCATGTGGAGAAGCAGAGATTAAGTAGAGAAAGGTTATAGTTTGAGCAGAGTAGAATGGATTTGATAGGTAAGAAGTGCAATATATAGATCACTCACCATTGTTACATAATAGTTGCAATGAGGGCAATCCCTTTATTGGGTTGAACCTTGACTCATATTTCTATTGTAAATCCTTTAATAAGGTGGAATCTTAGGAGTTCTAAATCCTCTAATTGAGGTAGATCCTAACAAATCTTCTTTTACTCCTAATAGTGTACAAAAAACTCTCGATAGGGTAAACCCTCAAAAAGGGTATTTGTAAGCTCCTAACAGGACAACCTTTTGACTACACTAGAAGTCTTGTGGGTGCCATCCTCACCATGGATTTCACCCTCTAACAAAGGTTTTCATGATACCAAAATAAATATAAAATGTGTTGTGCTTCCGTGATTGATCAATAAATTGAGTTTTTTTTATTTGGTAAGTGTTTTGGTAGAATAGTTTGATATATCTAGATCAACAATTAGAATTAGTGATTTAGATGTAGTTCTAATTCACCACCCCACACCCCCCTCCCCTCCCTTCCCCTCCCCTCCCCTCCCCTCATACCACCCCCTCAATACCATTGCATACCAACAACCTATTCAACATATCAAAATGAAGATATCAACTCAAATTGAAGGCTTGTTGAATGCACTAATAATCATTTTGTATATTTGGAGAAGTCTGCAATGTTAAAAAAATTTAATGAAGTTGATGTTAGGAGATTTAGTAAGATAAACTCATTAATTGTCACCAATAAAATTCCATAGGGAGTTTCTATTCAATAGTTGAAGGATGCATTATCAAAAGGAGATAAAATCTATAAAGCTTTTTTTGTATATCCTAGATGTGCTTGTGATATTGACAAAATCATAAAGTATAGTGAAGTAAAGCTAACTTGAATTTCATAAGAATTTGATGCTTTGAAGGAAAGAGCATTAGTCCATGTAGTTCAAGTGACTTAATTGAATAATAAAATCAAAACACTTATCAGTAAAAGCAATAGAATTAAGGGAAGGATCAATGAACTTCTAAAATCAATCACTCCCAAGCTTGACATTTTCTTGAGAGGTTTGAAGGAAGCAATTACACCACATGAATATCTCAATGTAATTAATTTGGTTAATGTAGAGAAGTTATGTTATGAAATTTGTGGAAAAATTTGGATTGTAGAGAGAATAACGATGTAGGTAGAGGATTGATTACTGGGGCGAGGTGAATCAGTAATCAACAAACTAACAAACTTTTTGTTTAACTTTATGTTATATCTATTAATAAGATTTAGTTTTTCTTATAATATTGTTATAATTTAACTGTACCATCAATCAAATGAAATAGTAAAAGAATCCACATAATAGTGACACCAATATTTATCTCATGGAAACTTGATTTGGGTCAAAACCATAGTTTGAGAATAGTGCTCACAAATGTTGTACTCTTTTGGAATATGCTCTATTAGGAGTTTACCCAATTAAGGGTTACTAAACATTGGTAAGTGTACCTTGTTACATGATTTTCCACTAGATCTATTAGGATCTTGACTATGCTAAGAGTAACCTTGCTAAAGTATTTCAACACTCTAATCTAAGATTGCTACCTTGTTAGAGGTTTTACAAGAAACTAATTAACACCACCCTTTCAAGGGATTTAAATTGTTACAATGATAAGAAGATAACATAAATAAAAATGATCTAACTTGCATTGCCTCACTATATGATATCACTTAAATATTTTCAATATAACAACATACCATTAAATATCATTCTACGATCATAATACTCTTTCTTCTTTTGTGCTCCAATAGCTCTGTGTCTTTTTTTCTTTTTCTTTTTTTAGCTGCTTCGTCCAGACATGATACATTCTATTCATCTCTCTATTTTCCTTTTACATGTCACAAACCATAAACCTATATCCAATTATCACAAAGACATATTTCAATCCATGTAGAAGCTTCTTGAACAATCTTCATTTTCTTAACCTAAAGCTTTACTTTTTCTCTTTGCCGAGAAGAGATTACTTTAGCGATAAGTCTTAGTTTTTGATAGTTTGATAAGGTAATTCACCATTTAAATCTTCTTCCATTGATTATTCCAATTGTTACCCAATAAGTCTCCCTTCTCAATTCCTCCTTCATTCCTCTATGCCCTAAACAATGTATTTTCTAAGATATGGTAACAAGATGAAATAAGATGTATCAATGAAAAATACTATAGCTGATGAACATACAATACATAAGTTCCCTTTCTTCATTAAAAACTTGTAAACAACTTGTAATTATTTTATGTATTTCATATCTTCTCCCCCTTTGACAATAATTCCAAAGGTGTCAAACCTTTTTCAAATTTGTTTCATATCCTAATTATTGTGTTCATGTTTCCTTCTTTTAAGATCACTTCACCCTCAAGAAGCCAACACTTAAATCAGCCCATGCAAAAGATACTTTGTTAAGTGCTTCATAAACTAATGTACACTACATCTACTTATTTGATTTATGATAGGGATATGACTCCTAGCTTTCTTCTCAAGTACTCAAATCTCTCCCTTAGTAATGGCCTTGTAAATATATTAGAAACTTGTTCCATAGTGGGAATATATTCCAATCTAACTTCTTTAGTTTTCACTTGTTCTCTCACAAAATGATATTTTATTGCTATATGTTTTTTTAGTGCATTATCGGATTCTTGGATATATTGATAGCACTAGTGTTTTCATAATGTATAACAACTAGTTCTTCACTTGTTTATTGTATTCCCTCTAGAATCTATTTCATCCATGCAACTTGGTGACAATTGATTGCAACTATCATATATTTGGCATCTATAGTAGACTGTGAAATGCAATTATTCTTCTTGCTTATCCATGAAACTAGCCTTTCTCCCAAGAAAAAATGATCCTTCACTTGTCATGCCATCAGTCTACATTTGTGTAGACTTTAAGATCAAAGTCTTCTCACTTCTCATACCATAAACTGAAATCTTTAGTGCCTCTAAGATATCAAAATATGTTTTTAACTAATGTCAAGTGTGATTCCTTTGGTTGTGATCAAAACCTTGCAACAATTCCCACTACTTGAGCTATGTGAGGTATGTTATGAACAACATACTTTAGCTTCCCAATAATTGATCTATATAGTGTTTCATATAATTCCTTGGATTCATCTTCTTTTGATAGCTTACAACTGGTAACCATCGGTCAATTGACAGGTTTAGACTATTCCATCAAATGTCTTTAGTATCTCCTTTATGTACTTTGACTAAGTGATAGTGATATTATTTTTCATCTATTGTACTTGAAGTCCAATAAAGAACTTTATTTCTCGAATCATAGACATTTCAAACTCATTAATCATCTCTTTCGCAAATGATCTACTCAATGCTTCATCTCCTCCAATTATTATGCCATTTACAATAATTTCAGCAATTAAGACCCTATTTTTGCTTTTGGTCTTAAGATACATGTTACATCTATTACTTTCTATGAAAAATCCTATTTTGATCAAATAAGAATGTAGCCTTTCATACCATGCTCTCAGTGCCTATTTTAGTCCATATAAAGCTTTGTGTAGCCTACATACCAATTATTTTCCTTTCTTTGTAACAAAATCTTCATGAAGTTCAATGTATACTTCCTCATCCAATACTCCATTCAGAAATGCAGCTTTAACATCTATTTGATGAACCTTAAATCCTTTATAGGTTGCATAGACTAGTAATATTCTTACACCTTCTAATCTAGCAAAAGTGCAAATGTCTCTCCATGATCTAATCCTTCTTCCCATGCATAGCCTTGCAAACCAATCTTGCCTTATTTCTGATTACTTTTCCACTTTAATTTAGTTTTCTTCTAAATACCCATTTTGTTTTGATAACTTTTTTGTCCTTAGGTTTGGGAATTAGTGACCAAGTTTAATTCTTCTCAATTTGTTCCAGTTCTTCCCTCATAGCTTGTTTCCAATCTTCATATTTCAAAGCATCTTTTACCATTTTAGGTTACATCTCTGACATTAAGCATGTAAAGTTCCTTTCTCTTAGCTTACTTCTAGTTAATAATCCTTCATTTCTATCTCCAATTATTTTTTATAAGTTGTGGTTGAGTATGTACTTCGGTGTTTTGGTTTTTCTCTTTAGTTTGTCCTTGTCAAGGTGTTGTTAGTAGAGCATTATCAGTTCCTTCAACTATTTGTTGTGTTCCTTTCTTCTCAAGTACAAAGTATATCAATTCATTGTATTCCTCTAGTTTTTTTTTTCTTTATTATGTTTAGAGAATTCATCTATTTTTACATTTGCACTCTCCACAATTTTATGTGTATTTAAGTTTAGACACTTGTATTCTTTGCTTTGGTTGAATATACTAGAAATATTCTTTCTTCACTTTTGATGTCAAACTCTCCATTTTTTTCATCCACTACCAAAGATTTTGAAATAACTTACATTAGGTGTTCTTCCATACCAAATTTCATACAACATCTTGTTTACTCCTTTCTTGAGTTGTACTCTGTAAGTGTGTAGACTTCTATGCTAATAGCTTCTCTCCAAAATTTGAGTGTTCTTTCACATTTGACTATGGATATGTTTCTACTTTCTGCAATACCATTCTTTTGGGGCATTTTTGGTGTTGTCAGTGTTGTCATTTGTCTTTTGATTCTCTTTACATTATGGGTTGAAATTTTTAGATGTAAACTCACCTCCTCTATTTGATCTAAGACATTTCAAGGTTCTTCCTATTTCTTTTTTCACTCCAACCTTGTACTTTCTAAACACATCAAATGCTTCTGATTTCTCTTTTACAAACATAAAAAACATCATCCTTGAATGGTCATCAACAAATAATATAAATAATTTATCTCCATGATAGTTTTCAAGACCAATAGGAGCACAAAGAATTATTTGTACTAATTCTAATATGTTATGAGTTGAATACTTTTTACCTTAAAAACATGAGCAAGTCATTTTCACAACCTGGCGTTCCTTACATACAATACTCTCAATTTGTTCACCATCGGTATTCCTCTTACAATTTTTGTTTTTATTACTTTTTCTAAGTTATCAAAGTTTACATGACACAATCTCTTATGCCATAACTAGGTCTCTTCTAGTTTAGTAATTAGATAATGACCTAGTGAGGTATACAACTTTAAAAAATTGTTTTTTGTTTGTTCAATGATAGCAAGTAGTTTTCCATTCTTTTTAAATATTTTTCATTTTCCATTACCAAACTCAAACTTGAATCCTTTGTTATTTAATTGACAAACACTTAAAATATTGTACTAGAAACCATTTTCTCAATAAACTTCATCACATATAGTATCATTAGTTAGATTAATTGTACCTTTTCCTCTGATTACATAGGTTAGTTTTTTTCTAAATTTTACTAATCCTCCATCACACTGCTCCATAGTTGCAAACTTGTACTTGTCTCCAATCATGTGGTCAGAGAAACCACTGTCAATGATCCAATCATTATTTTTGACCATGCTTGAGATTGGTGCCTTCTATTCTCCAATAATTTCCTTGTCCATAGATGGGTCTTCTTCTACATAAACAAAAATTATTTCTTAATCATCTCCATCTATGTCATCTTCATTATTTTCATCCTCAACTATGTAACATGCCTTCTTTCCCTTTTATCCAAAGTGTTTGTTCTTTTTGTACTGCTTCACCTTTTCTTCATTTCTCTCTTTCTTTGGTTTGTTAGGACATCTATGCACAAAATGGTCAATTTTCCTATAATTTGAGCATGTAATAGGACTCTTTCCTTTGTATATAACTTTTCCTTTAGGAAACCTTTTTGTGATTAGGGCCTCCAACTCTTTCTTTTCTTCTGCTAAGCCTTCATATTCTCTATCATCAACAATATTCTTCTTCAGTGTGATTCTTCGCTTGTTGAAGTTTGAAGTGAAACTTCACTAGTTGGTTGACTATTATCATAATTGCTTAGTTGAAACATTGTTATCCTATCGATAAGGAATCAATGGTAATATTACTTTTATCAATTTTTCTAAGTTCTTATATAATTGAAACTCTAGTTGCATTTTAGGTAGGTAAAGTTCTCAACATTTTACTTACAACTTCACTTTCTTCAATAGTTTCTCCATCTCCTTTCATTGTAGAAAAAAATTCTTTGATTTTTGTTCCATATTGAGAAACAGTATCATTTTCACCTATTCTCATGCCATCCATTTTTCCTTTAAGTCCTTCTACCTTAGCTTCTAGAAAATTCATGTCTCCACTGTGTACTTGTAATAGTGTGTCTGACATCTATTTGATCATTGGGAAGTTTTGAATGTCAACATACTCTGAGTTGTTCAAAGCACTATCCAATTCTATCATTACTGTTATGTGTACTAGTTTTTTTTTTCTTCTACACATCATCAAGAGTATCAGATGTTTCTAAATAGTTTGTGCTAAGATAGTCTTCTACATTGTCTCCAAGACTTGATAGGTGTAGTTTCATCCTGTTGGCCCACATTCCATCATCATCTTCATACTTGTTAAAATTTGTGATATGAGAGCATCCTAGGGTTGTTTGCAATCTTGCATGTTGGAGGGATTTTGGCAAAGAGTTGTGGACTCAATCACCAAAGGAGTGGTGTTGGGTCATTGTTGGGTATAGTTTTGGCCGATGAGCTCGATCATTGAAGGGACTTGGTCGCTAAAGGAGCTTGACATATTTTATTGCCTGACACTCATTGTTGTGCTCAACATGTATTGGTTGTCTAACATGTGTTGGTTTGTCAGTAGTGCTTGGGAGTTCTTTGACGCTTGACAGTGTGTTGGTACTAACTAGAGTTCTTGCATATTTTCATTGAGTTGAAGCATTTAATGCATGTAGTGTGTGATCGTGACGTCAATCAATCTAGGAGTTTGTGTGGACTTATTTGGGTCTTGGTTATCTCTCATATGTGCATTTAATTTGTGTTGTAAGCCTTCTACTAAAGAATTTTGGTATTTAATATCTATTGGAGGTCAACTTGTGGCTCAACATATATTTAATTTAAGGATTTAATTTAATTTCTAATAAACTGGGCTGACTTGTGTCTTAGTTGGGTATAAGTAGGGGTCTTGTGGAGTCTTTTAGTCATTTTCATCTAGCTCGAAGAAGAGGATGAAGTGTAGGAGTGAATTTTGAGAAGGCTAGTAGTTGTGGCTTGGAAAACTAGGAGATGTCTAGGTGGGCTTGCGAGCACAAGTTAAGATTTCCTTGGAGCTTTCTGCCGAGGTGTGGATCTGGACTAGCTAGGATTAGTGTTTGGATTGGATCTTGAGGGATCTTGCAAAATTGTTATTGTAATTGTTGTATTATTTGGTTGTAACCAGGAAGGCCTTACAGTCATATCAGATCTTTCTTTGTTGTTGTGTTTCAACTATGTGGTTATTTGTTGGGGGATAGGACCTCTCCTTTGGGATTCTCCGGCCTTGCACTCGATTACGTGGTATCAGAGCAAAGGTGTTCCTGAGTTTGTAGAAAGATTGCCGAAGTTGAGGTAGTTTGCACCAAGACTTGGGTGAAGGTTGGAAGAGAATGTTGATCTGGTAGAGTTGATTGATCTTCTGGATTTGTGGATTTGTTGCAGAGGGTCTGTGACCATCTTGGAAGATGCCTCCAAGAAGATTGGACCCTAGCGAAATTGATGGTCTTAGTGATGTTGTAGAAGAAAGGATCTCAAAGAAGGTTAAAGCAAGTTTTAGATCTAAAATGGAGGAGGTTAAAGCCAGTTTTAGATCTGAGATTTCACTATTGGAGGTGGCGGATCAAAAACTGCTGGGTCTGAAACTGGTGCTGCTTCTACCTGAACAAGCTCTCTCGGTGAAGCCCGAGGACTCGAACCTATCATGGGTATAAGTAGCGGGGTGGAAAGCAGTGGAGTCGATTCAAAGCCTACCTTTCCTTGACACCTCCAACTATTATTAACCCCAGCCCCCCCTACTATTCTCCCGCCGTCCCACTAGTTGTTGATCCCCCCCCATAAAATTATAGGCCATAAAATGGCTAGGCCCCCATATAGATAATTGATAATTATAGGAAACATTTTACCTAGAATTTTATGCCTAGATTCAAATGGGCAGATTATTGCCCTACTATTCGCCATGGGCAGCTCGACCGATAGAACAGATGGGAATCAACGATAGCGGCTATCATTTGCCCAGCAAAAAAGAAACTGGAATGTGACCGAACGACCGTATCGACTGACCAACCGAGAGGTCTACTTCTGATGGTGCAGGCATGGATGAAGAGTGACATGATTGCTGAAATTGTAAGTGTTATTGTTTGTGTACCTCGAGAAGTGGGTACTGAAGATGGTTATGAGGAAGTTGTTGAAGACTTTGAAATTGTTGGATCAAGTGGTGAAGACTAAATTGATCATGTAGAGAGACCTATTGGAACTAGGGTTGGCTGGTTTGTTAGACTTGGATCTCAATTGCGGTTGAAGTATAAGATGGAGGTTTCTAATTTCTCCAATACTTTAACTCATAGAGACCTAATTGATTAGATTGGTGAATTGGAAGACTACTTTGAGCTTGAGGATATTGGGGATCCACTCAGAGTAAGTTTGGCACAAACTAACCTGAAAGGACATGCTACTCTTTGGTGGAAGGAACTACAAAGAGACAAAAAAGAGGAAGGTGAAATGAAGATCACTAGATGGAGATTGATGGTGACTAAGATGAAGGCTAAGTTCATTCCTTCTGATTATGAACTTGAGTTGTTTAAAAGGTTGTAGAATCTAAAGAAGAAAGCTATGATTGTGATAGATTATACCAAGGATTTCTACAAGTTGACTACTCAATTTAGGCATAAATAATTGTCAAAGGAGAAGGTAGCTTGATACATTAATGGTTTGAGATTCAATATCCAAGATAAGCTTGGCATGTTGAAGATTGATTCAGTTGAGGATGCTTATCAATATGTTCTAAAGGTAGAAGATAAGTTGAAGAGGAAAAGTCAAGTTAATGCTAGAGGAAAGGAGAAGTAGGAAAACTTGGCAAAGGCTAAACCAAGTGCAGAAGATGAACCAGATGCTATTGAACATAAGAGGAGGACATGTGCAGTTGAGTTTAGGGGTACTTTCTACAAATGCCGTGAAGCAGGGCATAGATCATTTAAATGTCATCATGGTAGGAGAGTTGTTGTTGTTAATGAAGTTGAAGTCCAAGACAGTCAACCTGAGCAAGGAGAGAGTTTGCTAGCTTGGCAAGTGTTGATTGGTCAGAGAAAACAGAATCTTGTCAGAGGACAAGTTTTTTCAAAACTCATTTGTAAGTTTGGTGGTAAAGTTTGCAATGTGATTGTGGATGGTGGTAGTACTAATAACCTTCTTGCTGAGGAGATGGTTCAAAAACTTGGTTTGAAGAGAATGAGACATCCTTATCCTTATAAGATTGGTTGGTTGCAAGGTGAACATGTTTTGGAAGTGAGGAAGCAATGCCTTCTTTATTTCTAGACTGGGCAGTATAAGGATCAAGCGTTTTGTGATATTGTGGACATGAAAAATTGTCATGTGTTGCTTGGTAGAACTTGGTAGTATGATTTTAGGGTTGTGCACAATTGTGTTAAGAATGTGTTTACAATTGTGAAAGGTGGCAGGAAACATTCCCCAATTCTTTTGTAGAATGAAGAGCTCAGTAGAAGGAACCTAAGTATTGGTAGTCGAGTTGAGTTGGCAAATTCTGAGAGGTTTAGAGATCAACATGGAAAGAAGACCCGTGGAACATTGAGGATGGATGTGAAGAAGTACAAGTGGAACAAGGGAAAGAGTGTACGAGTTGAAGACTTGGAGGACATGTATGTGAAGAGCCAGTTTGGGATTTATGTGTCAAATCCCAGAAGATGTTCTTCCAGCTATTGAGAACATCTTTTCAAACTTGGGGTGTCTGATGTAGGAGCATTCTATTGTTTTCTACAATCTTGCATGTTCGAGGGATTCTGGCAAAGAGTTGTGGACATGGTTACCAAAGGAGTGGTGCTCAAATGTTGTTCGGTATAGTTTTAGTTGAGAAGCATAGTCATTGAAGGGACTTGATTGCCGAAGGAGCTCAATATCTTCTATTGCTTAGCACTCATTGTTGTGCTCGACATGTATTGGTTTCTTGACATGTGTTGGTTACTCGGTAGTGCTTGGGAGTTTTTTGACACTCAACAGTGTGTTATTTTTCTGACTGAAGTTCTTGTAGATTTTCTTGATCAAGTTGAAACATTTAATGAATGTAGCATGTGATTGTGATGTGGATCGATCTGGGAGTTTGTGTGGACCTATTTGGGTTTTGGTTGTCTCTCATATGTGCATTTAATTTTTGTTGTAATCCTTCTAAGGCATTTTGGTATTTAATAGCCATTGGAGGCTGACTTGTAGCTCAACATATATTTAATGTAAGGATTTAATTTAATTTTTAATGAATTGGGCCGACTTGTGGCTTAGTTGGGTATAAGTAGGGGTCTTGTGGAGTCTTTTAGTCATTGTCATCTAGCTTGGAGAAGATGATGAAGTGTAGGAGCAAATTTTGAGAAGACTAGTAGCTATGGCTTGGAAAACTAGGAGATTTCTTAGTGGGCTTGGGAGCACAAGTTAAGATTACCTTGGAGATTTTTACTAGGGTGTGGATCTGGACTAGCTGGGATTAGTGTTTGGATTGGATCTTGAGGAATCTCGCAGAATTGTTATTGTAATTTTAGTTGTTTTGTTTCCGTTGTGTGGTTATTTATTTGGGGCTAGGACATCTCCTTTGGGGATTCTCCTACCTTGCACTCCATCACTTTGGTGCTTATTTCCTATACATATTGAGTCCCTAAGTAGTTAGGCTTCCACATCAAGGACCAAAGCTCTGATACCTAAGTAAGTATAGGATTGATTACTGAGACGAGGATGGGGTTGAATCAATAATCACCAAACTAACAAACTTTTTCATTAACTTTTAGACTATTTGCTAATAAGATTCAATTTTTTCTGTAATGTTGTTATTGGTTAAGTGTACCATCAACCACATAAAAAAGTAAAAGCATAGGCACAATAATAATACCAATGTTTATCTCATGGAAACCCAATTTGGGTAAAAACCATGATGTGAAATGGTACTCATAGATATTGTGCTCTTTGGAATACACTCTATTATGAGCTTAACTCGTTAAGGGTTACAAAATACTTTTAAGTGAACCTTGTAATAGGATTTTCATCTAGATCTATTAGGATCTTTTCTCTGCTAAGAGTAACCTTGTTGTTATATGGAGCCTAATCAAACTTGAAAGTCATGTTTTCCCCAATTCATTTGGTGTGGTTTTCCCCTAGACTTTACTACATGGTTTTGGGGGAAGTGGCCCCATGCTCTAGAGATAAAGTGGTAGGGCCTCTTGTGGGGTCCTGGGATCAGCAGTCGTAGGTGCACTGCATGTCAGGATATAAGGGGGGTCGAAGGGCAACAACCTCAAAGCCAAAAATGAATTTAGTATTGTAAAATGAGTCTGGATTTATATTTTTCTATTGGCCAGTTTATTCTAGCCCTAATTTTGTAAGTAACAAAAAACTTGTATAAAATGGCTTAGGGTTAGGGATTTCATAATGTATGATGAGATTGTATCTTCTTACGACATTATTAAGTTGTAAGGGATTACATATTGTAATCAAGTTGTAATCACTAGATAATAAGAATATTGGACTTATTGTTTGGAGGGTATAGCCTAGGGATTGGATGAACCATGTTAAATCATTGTGTCTTTTATTTTCTTCAATGCAATTTATTATTTTTCTAATATTGGTTATATTTACATGTAATTGTTGTTTCTGACTTATTAACCCTAACACTTGCTAAAGGATTTCAATGCTTTAAATCCTTTCAAGGGATTTAAACTATTACAATGATAAGAAGGTAACAAAAATGAAAATGATTTGTAACTTGCATTACCTTGGTATATTATATCCCTTAAAGCTATTCAATACAACAACATACGATTAGTCATGCTTCTATGATTGTATCACACTTTTTGCTTCTCTGCTCTAATAGCTCAATCTCTTCTTCTTTTTTCAGCCACTTCTTCCAGTCATGATACCTTCTCTCTCTCTCTCTCTCTCTCTCTCTCTCTCTCTCTCTCTCTCTCTCTCTCTCTCTCTCTCTCTCTCTCTCTCTCTCTCTCTCTCTCTCTCTCTCTCCTCCTTTTGTATGCCACAAACCCTAAACCTAGATCCAATGATCGCAAAGTCATATTTCCATTTCTGTACAAGATTCTTGAACAATCTTCCTTTGCCTAACCTAAAGCTAGACATTTCCACTTCATTGATAAGAGATTGCTTTACTGATAAGTCTTGGTTTTTCATAGTTCGATAAGGTAATTCACCATTTAAAATTACTTCCATTGATTATTTTAGTTGGTACCTAAAAAGTTTCCTTTCTCAATTCCTCCTTGGTTCCTCAGTGCCCTAAATAATGTATTTGCTAAATACATGGTAATAAGATGATATAATATGTCAAACATTTGATATCAATAACAAATAGTACAATTGTTGAACATATAATACATAAGTTCCCTTTTTTCATCAACAACTTGTAGATCATGTATGCAAACACATGAAAAGTTGGGATTGAAATTTTGTTTCTCTGAGAAATAATTTCTCAAAAGTATTTATTCTCTTGTAAGAGTATTTTTTCATACTTGTGTGTACAGAAGGATTATATAGGATTTTGGTAGTTCTCAATTTAGTAGAGATTCATGACCTTTTCCATTGATGGAAAAGGGGGTGAGATAAGGCCTAAAAAATGAGATAATCAACTTAGGGGGAGCACACATTTGTGGCCAAGGAGAAATCTTTTTGGAATTTGGCAATTTGTTTGGGCACTTAGTCTTTTTTCATTGAGTGTTGCCATCAATGTTAAAGGGAGAGATTATTGGAAAGAGAAATTGATATCATATCTTGTATGTTGTCATTGATGACAACCATACATTTTTCTATTGTTCACTTGTTGTATTTTGGTTATACTAGAAGTCAAATTGATAAATTGACTAAGTATAGAAGAACATGGACAATGTATACCAATATAGACATCAAAGTATGTTCTAACTCATGTATCTAGGATAAGTTTCTATAAGGTGTATATTGTGATATTCTATGTTTACACCTATTGATGTTATCATTTTCTCGAGTTATGAAGTTATAGGTATCATTATAGCAATGCCATCTATAAAGAAGTTTCAGTTAGCTATTGGATTGATCAATGATCCTAACAGATTGATGACCCAATTGGTTTGAGAGTTGCAATTGATAGAGCCAACATGATTGATGATATCTATGTATTTGTTTTAAGTTGCATGAATATTTTTGAATATATTTTTCCAAAATTCTACACATTACACTTATGTTCTTGAGGCTGACTAGTTGAGTTATTGCTTTCGTAAATGGTTATATAAAATTGAGTTTTTGTATTGATTTGATATATAGAAGCAAAGAGAAATGTGGAGATGATATGTTGACATGTTATGTCTATGAAGAACATGATTATAGAGGTTAGGTGGATGATTTTGTATTATACCTACATGGAACTATATAAGCATAATTGATGTTATTTCTTAGTTCATTGTTTTGGATTGTAGTGCAATCATTTTATATGGTATTGAGCCTTTATATGTTATAATCGAAGAAGTAAGCTCTAGATAGTGTGCTTGAATGCAAGTGCATTCCACCTTTTGTACTTAAACCTTTAACAAGATTATTACTTCTACAAAGTAATCATTGATGGGTTCCATTCCTACCATGATTTTTCTTCTAACAAGGTTTCCACACACACACACATTCTAGTTGTTCTTACTCATAGTTAGATTTAATCCTTTTTTAACACAACAAAATTCTCATGTTCGTTATTGGCTAAAAGGTCTTGTTTGAGTTTATCCCAACCATAAAAATATACTTTTGTAGTAAACGAAAATATCCAAAAGAAAATGAAGCTTCCAAATATAAGTTTGAATTTTCTCATCAATATACTTGTGACAACTTTGTTGAATGCACCACATCATCCTCTAAAATCAATTTCACTAGGGCCTTGAAAAAAAAAATTCTAATGTTCCTATTGTACCTTGCAAACACATAGAACTAGGTAGTAAGTCTTCTAGTTTCAATCATAGTACAACAAACAATCCAGTTTTACTTGATCAAATTCCCATAGATGAATATTATCCTTTGTTTTTATTTATTTTAGTAAGTTGTGGTTGAATTAACAATATTTACACGTTCCAAATGGTCAATATTGTAAGGTTTCTACTCTCTTAATACTAACCTAATTAATATCTAAAACAACTTGTTAGGAGGCGAGAGTATACTTTTTAACGTTAAAATCACTTCATTGTATTTTACTAGAACACTTGGAGCTTTGGACAATTTAAAATAACTAATTTATTAAATAATTCTAAATATAAAAATAAAATAAAATTCCCACTTAGGATTGACTTTTATTTTGATATCACTTAATTAAAGAATAAATATCAATATAAAGAATGATGTTGAATGGCAATAAAATTGTAAAACACAAGGTGAAATAATGTTACACAACCTTTAATAGTCTTAAAAATAAAAAATAGCAACCTTCAAGTAGGGTTATGCCATACAACATTTCTAAGGCCTATACCACTAAAATTTATTCCTTATTATAAAAAATCAACCAATTACACAAATATAGTTTTTTGGTAATTAATACAGTTAATCTATAATCAATGGTACAAACTTGTGTCCAAATTTTCTTGTAGTACGCTCAAGTCTTCATTGTGATAAAGCTCAACCTTAACCAATCATTCATATGCACTAGACTAAAATGTAGGGTAAATCTAAGGGCAAAGATCAAACTCTAGATAGGTTGGCAATTGGTTTGTAATTGTCAAAATTACCATAGATGGCTTATAATAATAAATTTGATACTTAGTTTGAATGTAGCCATGTCTACTATGATAAATATAGATTTAGGCTTGATCATGTAAAACTCATTATTATTTTTTGGACTTGTAGAGCTAATTCAAAGTTTTTCAAGTAGATATATAATAGGACAAAATATTTATAATTGATCTTAATAGTATTTGAGCAATGCTCTCACTCCACAATATCGACACATAATAAAAAATAATAATGATATTAACACCTTCTCAAAAATTTAAAATGTGTCCTACAAATAAGACTATAATAATCATATTACCGCTAATAAATATAGTCCCAAAATAATATTATCCTTCAATAAGATTAGAATAATTCTAGAGAATCTTATATTTCACATGACCTTTTTGGAATGATTTATTCATTATCCAACATAAAGAGTAATGTTGAATTGTAATGTCTCGTGTTAGGCTTAGACTTAGTCATTCTAGATTAAGTCAATTCTAATATTTATGTCGAAGTCAAATGGGTAAAAATAAAATAATTTAATCAAGTAGAAATGATTATTCATTCATTTAATCCAACTAAGTTACTTGTGTATATTTATGGACATGTATATTGACCTTATCACTATTCCAACTTAATTTATTTTCTATTATAAAAAAATCAACTAATTACACAAATATGTTTTTTTGGTAAATAATATTGTTAATCTATACTCAATGATACAAACTTGTGTCCAAATATTCTTTTAGTAAGCCAAGCCTTCATTGTGATCAATCTCAATCTTAACCACTCATTCATACCCACTAGACTAAAATGTATGGTAAATCTAAGGGCAAAGATCAAACTTTAGATAGGTTGGCATTTGGTTTGTGATTGTCAAAATTACTATAGATGGCTTACAATAATGAATTTGATAGTTACTTCCAATGTAACCATCCCTACTATGATAAGAACCCCTTATAGATTTAGGCTTGATCATGTAAAACTCACAATTAGTTTTTGGACTTGTAGAACTAATTCAAAGTTATTTAAGTAGATATATAACAGGACAAAAGGTTTACAATTGATCTTAATATTATTTGAACAATACGCTCACTCCACAATTTCAACACACAATAAATAATAATAACCATGTTAACACCTCAAAAATTTAAAATGTGTCCTACAAATAAGACTATAATAATTATATTGCCCTTTTTCCTATACCCCTAATAAATATAATCCCAAAATAAAATTATTCTTCAATAAAATTAGAATAATTCTAGGCAATTTTATATACATAATTTCATGTGACTTTTTGGGAATGATGTATTCATTATCCAACATAAAGAGTAATGTTGAATTGTATAAGGATGACTTAGTCATTCTAGATTAAGTCAATTCTAATATTTTGTCGAAGTCAAATGGGTAAAACAACAATAATTTAATCAAGTTAAAATGATTATTCATTCATTTAATCCAACTAAGCTATTTATGGACATGTATATTGACCTTATTACTATCCCAACCTACAAAAGGAAGGATTGGGTGTATAATCAAGGTGCCTAGAGACCAACTACAGTGGGGTCCCTCAAATTTCAGGAATCCAAGCCCTTAGCATATGTTGGGACTTTGCTTGCACGGTAGTTAGGGTTGTCAATCCCTACCTTATCTTGCAACAATGTCATTGCTTGGATTTAGACAAGCACATCCTTGGACTCACATTTGTCTTCCCTTCTTAGAATTAAATAGTAATAGGAATGTGTGTGCGTGTGCAAGTTTGTGTTTGAATTTTAACAAATATATGTGATGTGTATATTTATTTCTAATACGTAAACATTGTAAATATCAGCCCATAGAAATCTGGAGTTTAGTATTGATTTGTGAGTCATTATTTACTCCAAACTTATCTATAAAGTATTCAGTGTCTTTGTAACTTCAATGTTTTGTTCCATGGGTCAAATTTGCCAAACACTTATTATAATTTCTAGCCCATTAATTGAGTTTAAACTCAGCTTTTATATCTTCAAATCCAATACATGGCAACTTTTAGAGTTGACAAGTCATTTTCTTTCATTATATTTGATTTGACACCTCAAAAATATCATTTATCTTATTGACAATTGCTTATGATAGTATCAACTCCTTGCATCACTACAACCGCATGATCAAAAGATGGTTGATAATAACTAAATAGTATTTGCAGCTTTTCCTTATCAATGCTAATTAGTGTATGTGTTAGTCTATCTTTGACCAACTACTTTTAATTAACTTTTTGGTTATCACTAAACTTCTTTCTACCCTTAATCTTATATTATGCTTTAAAGCACCCTTATACTAAGGGTTAGCCTAATGATGATAATTATTATGTTAAATATAGTCATCAAAAGAATATTCCAACTATCATATTTGTTCATTTCTGCTAGCATTGATAACCCCTCTCATTATACCTAATTGAGTGTCACTTATAGTTTGCTTACATGATTGTACATCATATTGGTTTTGTATGACCGATATTTATTATTAAGTATTTACTCTTTTTGCTATGCTAGGTTATGCACTATTATCCTGATTACAAGACATATAATTCCAAACTATCATTATAATTATTATCATGGGCATTCTAATTGCTTAGTGTCTAACCTTGTTTAGACGTTATCACTTATTTAAGATCTTGATATCATTTAGTGACCCTCAATGTTGAACACATGGATATTATCATTTTTAATATTAATCATTCATAATTGTTCTTTCATTAATTGTCTTTGCACACTATTTATCATATTTGATGCTTTCATTAATTATATTATATAATAGTTGGTTACTATTTGTTTATTTTTATACTCTAATATTTTATCATTATTCAATCCTATTTTCCAATAAAAGGCATCACAGGGATGATGATAAGATTGCAAAACATGATGTAAAATGAGCTAGTTCTACTCAATCTTTTGTAATCCTAACAAATGAATAAAAAATAAGAGCTTTCAAATAGGGATATGTTGTACCACATTTCTAAGGTACCATTGAATAATTTTAAATATATATTATTATTATTATAAAAAATAGCTAACCACTTATACAAATTCATAGTTGGTAATAAGTATGGTTAAATGTATAATTAATGATATGAACTTGTGCTCAAATATTCTTACAGTAATTCAAGCCCAAGCAATAGTTGTGATAGAGCTCAGCCTTAACCACTTAATTTTACCTATTAGAATTAAATGTAGGGTAAATTTTAGGGTAAAGATCAAACTCAAGGTAGGTTGGCATTAGGTTGGTAATATTAGAAATTATCATAGATGGTTTTGAATAATAAAATTGATACTTTCTTCCAAGTGTCCCCATGCTTACAATGAGGTAACTAGTAGCAGATTTAAGCTTGATTGTTTATGTAAAACTCATTTTTTCATGAGCCGAGAAAAGGTTGCACTTGATCATAAAAAAATTATTTGAACAATACCCACTCTAAAATTCGAAAATATGATCAAAATGGCTCCTACAACTAAAATTGTAATATCAACAATGCCCCTCCCCATCCGTGTCCCCACACCCCCACCAAAACAAAAAGAAATCCCATCAAATATAATTATTCTTCAATAAGATTAGAAATCATTCCAGAAATTCTTATGAATTTCATGTGACTTGTACACAATTACCGATATGGTGAACAAATCGGGCACTTCGCTCTCATGTATACCAATCCACTAACTTCATAATGTTTCTCAATCAGCGTGACTAGAAGATAGGCATTTAGCAAAAGATAAAATATAATCTTAACTGAAAACAGTCAGATCAAACATTATGTCTCAAATACAAAAAAATATGAGCTCTTAAAAAAAGCCAAGTATAATCTTGAATCGGAAATATTGATATATTCATAATAGAGCTGACATAGAAAGAAATACAAAAATATGCTTATGCTGCAGCTTTTTGTCCCTTGAACTGCTTGGTCTTGTAGACAACATTTAAATTCATTCATTCATTCAACATTATCCCAATATCAAAGCATATACTGATTCTGAAGCATTGCTCTCATATCATTAAGAAATGCACGTGATTCTACAATAGCAATCAAACTATAACATACAAAAGTGAGAGAGCATAGAAATAAGGTCTACTTTTGAGTTTAAATCCAAAGCTGCACACATTAATTGAAGTCATATGCCATCATGTTAATGTGATCTAGTACTAGAAATTTAAACTACAAATCCATCAAGGCTTTACATTTACAAGGCCTGCATTACGAATATATTTTACCAATCATTTTAAATCCAAATACTGAGATCGATTTACATACCAAATCAAGGTTAAATACAAACTCGTGAAAGAAATCCTATCAGGTGTTGTTTTACTCTTGTTGCAGGATTGTTAATCACAAAGGACAACCAACTAAACCATTCAAGTGGGTTATAAATATCTATCAGTATACCTGATAAAAACGTTCTTAACATTATAGAACAAAGTTCATGAGTATTTGTTTGCAAAACTGTGAATTTGATTAAGTGAACAAGTTGACATGCTTCTATCAGTAGTGTGATTTTCCATTTTACAATTTACCATTTTGCTTGAAGTCAATTTGTTATCCTTAAGAGGAGGGAGTTCTTGATATGAAGTCATTCTGTACCGTAGAAATCAGACTGGTAAAAGAGAAGAAAAAGGAGGAAGGGGTGACCTATATCTTTCCCTTCAAGAAAGGACAATGATTTTTTCTGAGGCTTTGATTTCCATGCAAGCCACCATTAATTTCACATAGTCTAGAGATACGTTTATCCAAACAAAGAACTTCCAAATAAAATACAACAAAAAAGGGAAATTGAAAGCAAAAGAAACTAGCATTATCTTCTTCAATTTTGCTATATTACTGAACAATAATCTCAGGTATATACAAAGATGCCTCCTATTTTTATTTCTCAAAGAATGTGAATTGATTTCAATTAGAAGAAAAATTAGTGTTTATTGAATTGATTTTACAAAAAATGCCCAAAATAGAACAAGGACCAAGCGCAATCTGAATAGAAAGTGGATATGGGGACTTATCATGGATGTAGAATGCTGATACTCATCTGCTTCTAGCACCATATGCACTGTGTTTAGTAATTGCAAGTTGGCCTTTTCCCAAAGTCTGAAACATAGTAATTAGTAAAGTAAATCAGATGGGAGATGGACTCATAAAACATTACTTGTTTAAATGAAGCCGCATAGCTACTGTTGGAATTTTTTAATTGCAAAGTCGAGAAATACGAAGATGAATAATGGAATTGCTTAAAAGATAAAATGCAACTACATTCTCTTGCACATCAAAAATTCAAACAAGACTTTAACAAGGACAAGTGACAAATATTAAGAAAGCAAACATTTGGCAAACTGGAATAAAACATATGATGTCACATCGAGTGACTTATTTACATCCATTACAAGAATCAGCATATTCTCATAAGAAAGAAAATGTACTCTACCATTATTGAATTGAAACTGTATACAGAGTTCTTTCAATTATTGTTATCGTGAGATTTTTAATAAATTTTATTACCTTGTCAAATTTAGCTTGTTCCTACAAAGAAAGAGTTGGCCTCTCAATTTTTGTAATACACGTAGTTCATTTGCCAGATCTTTCAAACTGAAGAGGACGACAAAAACTCATCCAAAGAACGGGCAAACTATATCATTTTTTAATTTGAAATGAACAGATCTATGCATATCTCTATTAAGCAAGAGAGGTGAAAGTCTACGAATTCTTAAGGTGTAAGTGTGGCTCTATTTGCTGTTGAGAAAGTATAACTTTAAAGTTTTGAACATATAATAAAATTCCAACATACAACTTTAAGCATGTTATAAATGACACACCGCTCTAAGTAGGAAAATCGATTTCCTTTTGATTTTCAATTAAAAGTAGTCCCCCTCCAGTTAAAGTTATCTTTTAGGGAATGTGGCATGTGTTGTACAATTTTGCATTGATTCCTATACTGAATTAGCATTTAGGAATCTGAAATTTTATATTATCTTCTTCCTTCTTGCGGGGATCAATATACCAGGAATAAATATCATAACTAGCTTTTTGGCTTAAGTCAGTTCTGTGTTGTTTGTGGCTTCAAAAGGTTTTCCTGTATATTGGACTTCTTTCCATACACTTCAAATTTTTGAACACACAAACAGTCTTTTAACACCTCTATTATGTTTGGATTTATTTCTTTGGATTTTGCACCTAAATATCACGAGTGGCTTTTAGCATATAAAATAAGTGGCAATGCTAGTACTACAAGTAGTCAAATTGACTCGAGAAAATTAATTTAAGAGCAAAGAACTGGATGCAGTTTTGTTGCTTCCCTACAATTATTGCATTCCGGTGAGCTCATTTTTCTTTCTTACTCTCATCTTTAGATTTATGCAGACCTGAAGCTAGAGGACAAGCAAATGTTTTGTTAGATTTTATTATGCTCAAAAATGGTAGTTACGAGTCACGGCTAGAAAGAAATTACTGATATCAATTTAATCATATTTTTATGCTGTAAATTTATGCCATCTTGTACATACTACAGAACGAAGGAAGATGAAATCTGATGAGCATAAGAGAGCAACAGATAAAAATTGTTGTTCCATTAAAATGGATTTCTAATCATGCATGGGCAATGCTTGATTACGCTGTAAATAGTTTGTCTTAACATTGTTTTCTTTCCCATTTTCCCTCTCGCCTTCCATCTCTTTCCCTACGCTCTACTATTGGTCTAGGTTTGGTACCACGAGACCCTTGTCTGTTGGGAACACCAAAGCTTCCTGAAGCCAGCATATCCATGTTTGTTCCAGTCTCTGGATCACCAATGCTACAAGCATCACCACTCTCTGTTATGCCATCAAAGTTATCATCATATCCCCGTTCATCACCACGGTCCCGGGCATTTGAGAATGCTGATATCTGTACTGGGTAAACTCTGGAACTGTTAGTGACAATCGTAGGTGTAGATGATATTGCACCAATAGTGGTTGCAGATGCATTTGAAACAATTGCAGTTGGTGTTACAGGAGGTGTTGTACCATTTTCACGCACACCACTTCCAGAACTACCAGGCCTTAAGCTACCCTCCTGAGAAGGCCTGCCACCTTCTCTCTCTCGATATCTCTCCCTTGGGCGGCTGCAAAGTTCATGAATAAATGTAGTCAACAGAGTAACAGATACATTTTTATGTAATTCCTTCCGTTAACACCATACTAACCTGCCGGGAGTGGAAGTAGAGAACTCCCTGCGAGATGATCTAAGTCCTGATTCTCTCTGCTCTAACTCTCTCTGAATTTCTCTCTGTCATCAAGATGTATGTCTGAGCAACAGATTTTGCATAAATTGGAACATAATACAAAATGTTGGAAAAAAAAGAAGCAAGGTCCTGTTCATCTTTAGACTTGTGCTAAAACCTCAAGTTTGAGGCTGCTTGTTTCTTTAAAACAGCAGACCAAGGTGCCTAATTGATTGATATGTGCCCATATGGAAAACATGCTATGACCAACAACCAATTAGAAAAAAATGTAATATGAAGTTATTTATATACATAAAGAAACACAAAATGGAAGAGAACCAGTCCAAATTAAGAAACAAAGTATTAAGGTTGAGCATGATAATTGTAAACAGATCATCTTATAAGCTAGAAGGACCATACAAATATCTCTAACATTTAGGAATTGCAAAATGAACTGTTTATAATGCTCAAAGAGGAGTGAACAGAAAAAATGATTAGATAAGACAGGGATCACAAAAACCTATTAACAAACATCAAGCCATGTAAGAGTTAACTGGATTTTAAGTCAAGAAACAGGAAAGCAGATGTTGGAATTAAAAACAAGTGAGTTCACCATGCTCTTAATGGCTTTGGAATCCAAATCAGAATACAGAGAGGTGATACAAACTTTAATACCCTTCTATAAAAGTGGCTTGATAGCTCCATTTGCTACAGAAATTGATATTCAGAATTATTGCTAAAAGCTTAAACAATCTCTTCTACATGACTGACTTGCCACAACATAGCAGTAAAGGAAAGCAGAGTTCCTTTTACACGAAATGTGTTTCTTTCAAAAAAAAATCCAGTAGCTTTGAAGTGTTTAGCTAGAATTCAGATAATATTTTAGCAACATTTTGGAGAGCACAATGAAAAAATCACTAATAGGATGATTAGCTATCAATTTAATGGAAGGAAAATGTTTGCAAGGAGGAGTGGAAATAGATATTGGTATCCAAAACTTAGGTCAATTCAGCAGAACAGTCAGGAAAGGTGCTAATACATCAATTAAAGGTGCTAATGCTAGAACAGTCCAGATAGACATTTGTATGAGAGAATTGAGGTACTCACAATTGGGGACCACATATGGGATTTGAAGTCAGATCACAAACCTATTTATATTAATTTTATGTGGACAGCTAAAGAGCATTATGTGCAAGAAACAAAGCACTCTCAACAACCACTTTCACAGGGCATAATTCTTTTAACTCAGAATAATGGCAATACTTTTTGGACTATGCTTGAGAAGCTCTATAAGGAAAAGGCAACTCATATGCATGTTTTCAACAGTAATGAGTTGATAAAACTGATTCATGGGGCTCTCTCAAAGTGTAAAAGAGAAAAGAAAAGTAAGTCTGAATCTTGCTGTTTTCCTGTGAATGCCTTGTTTGACGAGGAGTGCAAAATGTCTAGGAAAATTTTAAGAAAGTCAAACAGAGAAAACTTACAGCATAAAAGATTACAAACAGATTTTAAAGAGAAAAAAAGCTAATTATCTGATTTCAAGGAGGCAAGAAGTTAGAACTAATCTTTCTTGGTAAAAATAACCCCAAGCTATTTTGGAAGGATCTTTGTGAATGAAAAAAGCAAGCTGAAAATAACATTTCAGATTCGTAGTGGTTTGATTATGTAAGGCAGCTTTATGAGTAAGATTGTGCGGTGGACCCTCCACCCTTGGTTAACAGTATAGGAAATCTTTTCACTATTCAAGAGGTTGAGATAGGCATTAAGAAGTTGGGCGGCAGTAAAGCTAAAGATTTAGGTGAGCTTCATGCTAAGTATCTCAAATGGGGCATGAAAGTGCTTGCACTTCTTATTACAAATATCTTCAATGAGATCAGCCAACAGGGTTTCCCTAAGGAGTGGACAACAAGTTTAGTGATTCCTCTCTTTAAAAGTGGGGATGTCAACAATCTGTCCAATTGCAGTACAATTATGATCAACCCTTTGTTTGCACAACTTTTTGGCAGTATGATTGAAAATAGGATTAGCAAGTGGGCAAAAGGGTAAGCTGGTTTCAGATTTAAGCATTCAACAATCGATCATTACATGACTCTGAGGCACATTATTGAAAAAAATTGGGAAGTAAGGGTGAATTATTTTCTTGCTTCATGGATTTTAAAAAGGCTTTTGGTACAGTCCCTAGGGACAAACTGAAAATGGAAGAACTCGGGATTCCTTTACACCTTAGTGTTAATAGGTCGTACAATAAGGTCAAAGTCAAAATCAGAACTTCAGCTAGTACTTATAAATGCTTTAGTAGCAATATCGGGGTCAAACAAGGTTGTCCCCTGTCACCTACATTGTTTGGTCTTTCTATTGACAAGCTGGAAGAGTAGTTAAACATGCAGGATGGGAAGGGTCTCCATTTGGGGGAATTTGTTATTAGACTACTTTACATGGATGAGCTTATTTTGATTGCCAAATCTGCCTGGGGTTTGCAAGGTCATTTACTTACTCTTGAGCATTTTTGCACTATGGTGGGAATGCAAGCCAACATCAGCCAAACTAAAATCATGGTGTTTAAAAAGCAGAATCGGCATAGGTTTTATTTTAATGGAAACACTCTTGAAGAAGTTATGGATAACAAATATCTCAGCATGGACTTTAACATGAATCTAAGACAGGAAAGTTGTAGAAAAAAACGAATTTTGGGAGGCTGGAAGATCTTTTATGTTCTTCAAAACAGGTGTAGAGAGGCTCAGGTTTGGGATTGGGAAACCACTCAAACCCTTTTTAGTCTTTTGATGTTACCAGTTGTTCTCTATGGTTGTGAGGTGTGGGCTAGCAGCACACCCATTTTCCAATGGAAGCAAATCGAGGGTATTCAAAAGCATTCGATCACTAGCAAGTTCAAAATCAAGTGCACGGTCCCGTATGATATCATGCTAAGTGAAATAGGAGCTGCCCCTACTGAGGCTCTCGCTATGATCTATCTCCTATGTTGTCTTAAAAGAATACAACAAATGGAAAACGATAGATGGCCTAAGATTGTCTTTAATGATGTTTTGTGCAAAAGGAAGAAGACGTGGATGCAACAAAAGATCAAGTGGATGAATAGATGGAACATTCAGTTCAAAAGGTGTCCCACTAAAAGAAAGGAAATTAAAGCCTTCATTTTGGATAAATTTTATAAGAGGAATTGGAGTAACAGGATAGGCACGAAGAAAAAATACTATCAGCAAGGTTGTACCTTTTGCAATTCTGGAAATGTGGAAACGAGCACCATTTTGTTGTTGACTGTGCTGCTTTTAAGAACGACGTCGAATTCGAATTCACGGATTTTCTAACAACTTGCTCATGGCATAACTTATTCAGCAAGGAGAACATTGAGAAGCTTGGAGCCCTCATTATCATTTTGTATAGGAAAAGACTTGATCTGCTGAAAGCGGCAGGCTGTCCCATATACTATGTTCAGACTTGTGGACGTTAATTTTTATTCTTCTTCTTCAATTATCAAGTCAATACAGGCATTGGTGTTTTCATAGCCTCAAATTGTAAAGTAGTCTATCAATTTACCAACCAGTCAGCAAGTCTCAATTAACTTTGTTGTAACTTGTATTCAATCAGAAAGTTGACTGTGGTGTATGAAATTATGTTGTCCAATTGCTATTTATGTGGTTGAATTATTTGTCAAAATCCCAAATAGTCACATTCTAGTTATGTTGTTGGTTATGTTGGAATAAAAATGTAGAATTATCAAGTGTTCATAATTTGTCTATCAAGTATATATAAATATTAATTAGTTGATAATTTATTATCAATTGCTAATTAAAAATTTTTAATTAAAATTGTTGTTTACAATGTTATTTCTAATTGAGAACAAAGTTTTAACTTTTCATTAAAATTATATTGTTATTTGTTATTTGTTAGTAATTTAGTATATTTATAAATTATTAAATAATATTAATTATTGTCTACAATTTATTAAAAAAGTTAAAAATCAGATAAATATTTATCTTGTACAACAATAAACATTGATAATTATTGTTTTTAGCACTCTTAAAGTAAAATTATGAATAATCAATAATGAAAAGACAAATAAATATTCAAAGTCTGTTAAAAAATCAAAAGCAATCGTAACAGAAGATTAAAAATAAGAAAAAGGTAACACAAGATTAAAAAAAGTATTTTATAGAATATCTAACGAATAAGTTTGTATTAACATCTTAATCAATAGACAAGATGGAAAAAAACACCATGAAGGCGGAGCAGAAAGTATTCAGGTTTAAAACATCAAGAAGATTGTTGGAATCTCCTAATTTCAACGGATTTGTCAAGTTCACCAAACTTCATCAACAATGTGAAAATCAGCATTAACAAATTGGTTTTAGAACATCAAAGTGAATTTTAAATGCTTCATCGATGGTTTTAGATGAGAGTTACCAAGGTTCATCAAATAGTCAAATTTTTAGAATTTTTTTAAAAATTCAAGACTTCATCAAATAATTTTGCCAGATTTCATCAAAATAAAGGAAATATTGTTAAATCAGAATCATTCTAAGCCACCTTCCAGAAGCAGCTCATCATCACTTTTTGAGAGCATGAACATGTTCCAGGATAAGCTATTCTTAACTCAATCTTGCTAGTTATAGCTTTCCACTATTTTAATGTTTCCTATTTTTTGCTCGGAGTCTATCTCATCATGCAAGAGATGAGAACTTTCAGAGGGATAATTAAATATTTAAATTGCAAGTTGAATTAACAACCACGTGATGTAAATTTTGAATTAGTGGACCAGGTAATCTGTACTAAAACTTTCTGTCATGCAAGCACTTGTAACTAGAATATTAGTGGTCGTTAATTTATTTTCATGCAGCTTTCTTAAAAACATAAAGTGCATTTTTGAACTTATGAAAAGATGAATACTAATTCCCGTAAATATTGCTCAAATCATTGTTCAACAAGTATTTGTTATTGGTAATCTGAAGTTCAATATTCATTCACTCAGATGAATTTATTTCACCCATCTTGCTTCTAAGTATCTATTAAGATGTTATGTGATGAGTTATATTGAATAACTTATACCTAATTTTTTGTAATGAATTTCTTCTGGAAGTTGGATATTGTCAATTTGTATGGTGTCCATTTACTTACCAAAGCCATCACATTTTTATGTATTAGCCTATTCAATTCATGTGTACTTGCCTTCCTCAATCTGTGTTTAGTTGAGCAATAAAGTGTGTAGTTATAGAATTTAGTTTCAGTAAAAAGGAATGGAAAATCCCTTGCCTTCTTCACATAGACAAAAATTTCAGCCTTTTACACTAGGTAAACCCACAAAATTACATCTAAAGTTTATTTAGCATAACGTGGAATCACCCCCCAAAAAACTATAAAGTTTGCAATTTCAAAGTACATATTGCTCATAATAGGCTAAGTTCTACTTTATAGTGAACTTCCCCTTCTAGCTTGAAGAGTGGTTCTATCAGACATGTTTGGTTTTGTATAGCATTAAAAGGTGTGAACTAAAATGCTAACACTATGATGGTCAGTAAGTCAAGCAAAATTGACCTTATTCTACATATTGCTAATTACTAGTTAGACCTCAGAAGTTCCATATCTGCATCTTTGTCATGTCCCATACATAAACCCTCCAGCAATTTTATTAAGGAGATTAGTTTGAACTATGAAGGTAATAGTAATTTTCTGAAAGAGATTAATACCTGTGTAAACAGAAAATTTTTGTGATAAAAAAAATAGGCAAGTTCATTCGATTAAGAATGGCAATTACAAGCCATGGAGAATCTTAGACTGTAGATTTAGAGATAGTTAATATACCCCAAAGGTGGCAATTTGTCTTTAATAATCAAACAAAAAGGCAGATGATATAGGAAGTGTGTAAGAGTAGTGATTATGACCAAAGTAACAAGAATCGGAATCGGATCAAAATCGGCAAGGCCGAATCAAATCGTGAATCGGCCATGAATCGGAATCGAATCGGCCATGAATCGGAAAATTTAAAAAACCCTTGAAATTTAGTGAGTAACTTATTTCATAAACCCTTTATCGCTGATTCAATTCACCGATTCACAAAAAATTGTTTGGCTTGAATCGAATCGCCGAATCGCGTGAATCGCATGAATCGCCGTGATTCTTGGAACTATGATTATGACTATGATAAATTCCCACCCAGTGAACAATCACAATAAAATATGAAACATTTTCCACTGTAACCATGAGAAATTCTCTTATACAGTAGAAAATACAGCAAGGCTTCTACTATGCTGAGCTCACACGGAGGCATGGGCATTCCTGACTAATATCTGAGATATATAAACAATTTAAGTCGCTACAATACATTAATGGGAGTGGTTGATAGATATAAGCCATTAATACCAAACATAAAACAAAGGTTTGCATAAAATCTTGCATTGTGGGAGGAGCTTAGTCGCTCAAAGAAGATAGTATAAGTACACTTGGACTGGTTTCGGAGATAAGGTTACTTCTAGTAGTCTTTGATTTCACAATTTTACTAATTCATGCATAGGTAAAATTATAAGATAACATCTCACATACTTAACACAAAAGAATGGTACCTATCTACTCTAAAGCCGGTAGTCAACTAGGTTATTATGCTATAATATGTTTATACTTATCATACACAATCCTTTCTTGCTTATGATGTCAGATATTACTTTCCATTAGACACTTGATCATGTTCTCTATAGTGTCTTTAGGAGATTGGGTATATGATTGAATTGTATTATGCTTAATATGTTGTTCTAAATTCATTATTTATGCTTTCAATACCTTGTTTATAATGTTTTGATTATTATTTGTTCTTAAGCTAACCAAGCTAACCCATGATGTCTTATATTTGTGTGACTTTACTCTACTTGGTGTGTCTTCTAGATGAGGGGAGGTAGTCATAGTCACTTCTTTGGGATATCTACACAATATCACACTCCTTCCTTATCTATTACTATTTGTAGATGTGTGTGTGTGTGTGTGTGTGTGTGTGGTGTATCTTGTTGATTGGTAATGTAGGTACTAGGCATCGACTCCAACTGGCTACATAGGTTTGAGTGTGCCTCAAAATCCTTGAACCAGTTGTTGTTAAAAGGAGATGGAACCATGATCCATATAGGCATCCTTATATCCTTAGAAATTTGTAATGTCCCCATTTTTGTCAGCATTGGAATTTGAGAGATTAGCCTATTATTGTGATCCTCGTAGGTTAATGTCATGTCCCCTTTTTAGCGAGATAACTTTAACAGGGGATTTGCCTATCATAGACTCTCGTAGGCAAATGATTATGGGAAGAGGGTCATTTTTGTCTTTCGATAATTACAATTTTGCTCTCGAAGAATAATAATTTAGTAAGTGGGGCCTACTCGTTCTAATATTAAATTAAGGTTGTACTCTAACTTTATAAAGTTATTTATTTAATTTTATAAAGTTTAATAGTTGAAGTACATCATAAAAGATGATTCCGGAAAACTTCCAGAAACTTCTCAGCGAAGTGAATAAATAGAGGACATAAGGCTCCCATTTGGACAAGCGATTTATGAATTCGATTTCTATTCCATTTGGAGCGATTTGTAGCCATTTGGTCTGCAAATTCTCAGACTATCTTTGGGAACGATAACTCCCATTGATAAGCAGTTTTGAGGGTGTGAAATATCATCTGAATTATTGCGAATTTGGAAGTGATATCACAGTTACTTCATCTGGACAGAGATCTACGGCCTAAGGCCAATTTGTGATCATTAAGGAATCATATAGAAGGTGTTATCTGTTGCAGGTTTGGAGGAATTAACGGTAGCACATCATTGATCAAGCAACCCTCTAGACAGGGCCGGAAATCATTACCCAGACTTACCCGTTCTCAAACAGACTCAGTTCGGGCATAAGGGCGATTTGTTATTAGCTGGCAATAGAAGAGTGACCAGTTTGTAAAGGAAGTATCGAATTACTACTTGGTCTGGCCTAGACCCGGACGACTCAGTCCGCACAGGATTGGGCAATTTTCGGTGAAAGAATCATATTAACTCCAGGAGGACAGATCGCGTGGAAGGATAACGAATCCAAAATCCGTCTTACCGCCTTTCCTTCCAACAATGCAATTGTATGGAGAAGATATAAATTAAATCGTGGGCCACAGCCGTCGGATTCAGGGCGAACCATCAAATCTATGGAGAAGTGCCAATCGCATCAGATCAGAAGCATTTGATCAGGACCCATCGAGGGCTGAGAATAATATTCAAGCACGACCGGCAGTATCATCAGCGCCATTACATTGGGAGTTTGGGAAAAATAATCGCAAGACATGAACAATTCGTGGGACTAAGTACAGCTCGTCGCAGGAGATAAAATTTATCTCTGACCTGGTTTGCCAATTTGCAACTTGACTGGCTGGAACAACTGCGGAATCGACCATTATCATTGCCAAGATGGGAACGAATGCATAGATTACCAAGGTTGGCGGCAGCGTTATCTTTCCAAACAAATTTGATAAACTCATGAAAACAGCAAACTCAGGTTTTTTTTAAATATTGTTTAGTTATCTATATTCCGTTTGGGGCTCTGTTGTTCAGTTTTTGAATCATTAATGAATATTGTTGCAATAAGATTCTTCTTTGAATATTGCTGGTAAATTTATCTATATTATTTCGTGCATTTCGCTGGAGATAATACAATCTGAAGATTTCATGATAAGTAATTGACGAATTGTCCCAATCCAGTATTGTTTTTATCTAAAATCATTGCTGAGTTAAAGTGATTTGGTCATTGGTTGGTTCTCCTTACTGTATTTCTCTATGGCTTGGAGATATCATTTGTGCTGAGAAATCTTGGATATTATTTTATTATTATCTTGAAATTTGAGTGAGTGTTTGAATTCTTGAATTACTAGTTCTGAGAAATATTTTAGTGTCTTCCATTACTGTATTACTGTTGCTTGGAGGACAGTTATTTTGGGTTTGGAGGTCCACGTTTTGTTGTGGGTAATCCAATGATCTATTTGCTACTGTGGAGAATTTATCATTTGGTCTAGAAGGGAATTGGTGATCAATTTTGCAAGGTTGCATCTGATCTAGAGGAGGCTGCATTAATTATTTGTCAGGCTGGGAATTTATTACTGCAGGCTGCAATCATTTCCAGCATTGCCATTCTAAATTCTATCTATGATAACTGGTGGGCTGCAATTTGCAATTGGGAGGGGCTGAACAATTTTTGAGGTCTGCCTGTAGCGATATCAAGAGAGGCTGGGGTCATGTTCTGAGAATGTCTATCTGCTGTTAGTTAAATCAGCTCCGGAATTTGCCACGTTCTATTACATTGTTGTAATGGAAATCATAGTTGGAAATAAATAAATTGCAGCTAGTTGAATTTAACTGTGAAACCAGTTACTGTTTCATTTCAGAATATGTGTTTCTTGTTTGAATGAGAAAAGTTTCATGATGCAAATAAATAACTACATTAACAGTAATAAAGTGAAGATTGTCATTAGATCTATCTCAGTAATATAGTTTGTTAGCAAAGTGTTTAATGAAATGTTAGGCAAATAAATTGGGGTTTGTTAAAGTCATATCCAGCTAAGGATATTACAAAATTTAATAGAAAGTCAGTCACCTAGTCTGGGGATTCTTTTTAATCATTTCCTTTTATGGTTTAATCAATGGATTCTACAGTTTAGAATCATGTGTGTTCGTGATTTTGATATTTGTATTTACACATAAATTGTTAATGATATTTTATTTTTTTGGTATATTTATATAAGCATATATGGGTGCACACATATATTACTATATAAATATACATCGTTCCATAGTTAATGTATTTAAGTATTTGGGTATGTTATAAATTGTTTGTGAGTGATTTATTCATACAGTCAAATATAGAAATAAATTTATTAGAATATAGAAATGAAGAAATTAAAAGGGATAAAATAAAAAGCATAATTATTTAGAAGAGGAGTATGCATTCAAGAAAAAAGAGGTAACCTATGTTACCCATGTGGAAGAATTTGAGATCAAAACATAAATACAATGACGGGCATAAAAAAAAGCGTTACAAAGCACCAAAGAAGATATTTACATCATTTTTGGGCCATTTATTCATTATATACCCCTAAAATAGCCTTAATTTGCACCTAATATGCCTAAACAACTTTTAAAATGGTAGTTAATTACATAAACTAAGGCAATTTCGGGTTTTCAAATTTTTTTCATTTAAAAGGGTGGTGTCTTTTCTCCTAAAGGGGTATGAAAGCTATTCAAGACATAATATGTGGTGTAAAATGTAAATGTGAAGGGGGAGGTGACTAAAAGGTAGAAGAGAGATCGGTTATACTATTTATGAATATTTTTATGGAGAAAAAATTATGATATATGAGGGAGAGTTTATGAGTATAATTCTTTAAGGATTTGTAAGTTTATTTCCTTTTGGAGAGAGAGTTATATGAGAGTTTAAAGAGTTGAGAGGGAATTATTCTTGTGGAATTTGTTCTTATTCAACCATGGAGGTTAGTGAAATTGGAGTGGATTTGAATGGTGCATCTCAAGTGGATTTATTTTACTCTATTTGTCTCCTTGCTCTGGCTTCTGTAGAATTTTCATAGGACTTGGGGTATGGATTGAACTTATTGATTGCATTATTTATCTAATAAAAATATGTCTATTTATATGTTCTCATGATGTATTATATTTGTATATTTGATTCATATAGTTATTTAAAGGTTTTGAGTTCCTTTTTTCTGAAAATAGATATGTAATTTCCTATGGTATTTAGCCACTAGTTTTCGGAGATATATTACTACCTTTTGTTAGAGGGTTGTCGGTAACTAGAGGAAAGGAATATTGTATTATGATATCTTCCATGGGTTCTTACCTATGCTTTCTTTTACATACTACATGTTTTGATTATAAGTTTTGGAATTATATGTGCTTGATTTAGGGAGTTTTTAACCAGTTGACCTCATGCTTGGATTTTCATGCTCCCAATTATTGTTTAAGACACTAGAAGCAATGTCAAATTGTTATGTGATGCATAAACTTGATGATTGTAAAGACATGTGCTTATAGTCTTTGTACCTTACAATTTGTTTTATGTATTGTGATGCTTATAAGATGAGTTAGGGTCTTGTTTAAACTAGGGGTATGGGACCCTAGGAATGTCATTTCCTAAACTCTTCTGTGATTTTGGTTTTGGATTTGTGAGTATGGTAGATACCCTAGGTGAGTAGCTCACCATAGGTACTAGGGTCCAAAAGTGGCCGCTAGAGGATCCTATGTGTTAGAGACTAGGGCCCTATACAAGCCGGCTCTACATGTGAGCTTTTGTAATCAAGTGGAAACATTAATAAAATTAATGGGTTATGGAGAATTTGGGAATTCACATTAATCAAGACTAAGAAAGATGCAGTGTTGGAGTGCTCGGAGAGGGGACATCCTATGTAAGCCATCAGTTCCTAACTCATGTAAATGATCCCAACACTACTAGTCCATACATATCCTGTTGGAGTAAAATGGTCTTCGGCTCATGTGAATGATCCCAACTAAGAGGAATGTACAATGACACCTAGATTTGGTTGAACCCCTAACTCTACTTTTGCCTCTGGTTGACCATTTGCCTTGTGATTTTATTTTGGGGCATTATGCTTTGTGTGGCTTTATCTTAGCTTCGTACTTTGATTTTCGGGTGTAAGCCTTAGATTACCTTAGAATCTATGTGGACCATGGTCTTATCTCCAAGCTCAAGGGAGTGGACCATTATGGCTTCACGTGGTTGGGTGGTAAATATTTTCGAGGTATTGTTCGAGTTCTCACAGATGGATTATAAGGATCCTTGTTGAGCAGTTGTTAAAGATTAATTCTTGAAGTCTATGTGTTGCATCTCTTTGAACGAATCTATATAATATTGTATATGTAAAATCTTGAAGAAAGCAAAAGATCATATGTATGTGTATCATGATTTGAAAAGCTACGCAAAAGGGTAAAGGGTATCTTTAGGAGAAATAAAGGGAAATGTGAACTTGTTATATTATTTCAAAAGATAAATGAAGTTATGATCATGCCATGACATTGTATATTTCCATGTATCTAGATAAATGTATGATGAACCAAATACTAATCATAATGTTATCAAATGAACAGTCTGCGTAATTAGTGAATAAAAAGATGATTAGGTTGACAAGTATGGTTGATGGTTTAAATCTATTTCATATGTCTTTATTACATGTCAAATAGATGTATTTGATTATATGGATAAAGACATTAGTTCCTAATTTCTAAATGGTCATTAGGATGGATAATGTATCAAATCATAAGTAGACATAAAACTCATAGATGTTGTCGATAAAATCTATATTGTAGCCGACGGGTAGAATTGTATCCAAAAGGGTGCATGACGGTTGAGTCACCCCTTCGGGAAAGTATATGTACATTGTTCGAAGGGACTATTGAAACATCATCAATGTAATCATTATTGTAAGCATTGTACTTGGAGTGCATATTGTGTATATGTATAAAATATCTATTTCGCGTTATATCTTACTGTACTACATGCGATAAGTATCCTTTTACCCTGTACAATAAGCATTTGGCGCCATTTCCAGTCAAACCTGAAACAAAGGAAGTGTTATAAAGATTAATGTTGAATTTGCTTAATAAAGATAGGAATAAGATAAAAGATAAGGATGAGATACGCACAGCACGAGAAGTAATAATTTTAGCACAACAGGCAGAGGGTAGACAAAAGTTTTAGCAGCTAACCGACGAACACTGAGGGGGTGGAGCACAGACGGAGGGAGTGCATTCACCTAGCAGACTGAGGAGTGCCTATGAATTGCTAAAAGAAACTCGACAATGATTGAATTTGGTGGAAGAGACAAGGGAGGAATTCCTTAACTTGTATACGCCAAGGGTAGAGAATCCGAATGGAAGGGAAGTAACTTGCATGGCTCAAAGTGTCAAAGGAGCACGAGCATGAAGTGAACTCTTTGTTCCCGAGACACCTAACAAACAGATACAGGCAAAGAATCAAACAACTTCGCTTGAGGAAGATCTTTTTTCACTAGGTAATGCAGTTGTCCAAAGTAGCACGGTTGTGCAAAACAGCACAGGTGCTCAGAACAACGCAAGTACTCAGAACAACATGGGTGCTCAAAACAACATGAATACACAGCAAGTAGCAATGGTAGAACCCAAGGAAAAATAGCCAAAGTTCAACGATGATGGGATGGCACATCTGATCAAACACTGCAAAACATGCAAAACAATATAGACGGCGAATGGTGTAATGGACCAAGATGATTGGGTCCGACAATTCTCGGTGACCCTACAAGGTGTAGCGATTAATTGATTTTCGGATGCAGATCTGTAGAAATTAACTACACGGACAGAAGTTAGGAAGGAATTCATAGCAGAGTTCCAACTACTAAGGGACGATAATGAAATTGTGGCAGAAATATACAATACAAAGCACGGAAAGAATGAAACGATCTGTGTGTATGCAAGAAGGCTAAAAGAGTTGGTGGGGAAGATGGAGAGCCAACCAATGGATGGATTAAAGAAAAGATGGTTTATTGAAGGGCTATGACCAACACTAAAGAAAAAGATGAAAATTGTACCTCTAACATCATACACTAATTCATATAATTGGGCGATGGATCTAGAGAGTAAGTAGAAAACGAGCAAAAAGAAGAAACACAAATTGTCAGACTCAAACGATTCATCTTCTGAAAGTAGCAGCAGCAACGAAGAATCAAGTAAAAAAGTTTGAGCATTGCAGAAGGACATGTTACGGATGATGAAGGAATTTAAAAATCTGAAAAAGAATCATGGCTTGGTAATAGGGGAATTATGGTGTACAGACTGTAAGGAGGGCCACACAAAGGGCTCCTTCCCGAATAAACAATTTTGCCATATATGCCAAATTGCGGGACATTCCACAGAGGAACGTGCCCGTTCAATATGAAGACAAAAGGACATCAACAAGTGTTACTGACACAAGAAGTGTCCACTGCAGGAGCAGGAACGAACACGAACAATGACGCAACCTCAAGAGGGTACCGTAACAATAACTGGTGCGGACAAGGTGGTAACAATAATAATAATAATGAGAACAGGGGCCGAAGTCAGCTAGAATACGACTCAAGTGGACGGTTGATGATACAATGTCATGCATGCAACCTCTGGGGGTACTTCGCTAGAGACTGTACCAAGAAGGAAACCCCGCAACTATTGTGCAGATGGTGTGGTTTGGGAGACCATGAGGATTCGAAATGCCCTAAGCAAGGGGTGAACTTGTTAAGCATCGAAGCATGTGATGAAGAGATACTAGAAGGCAATGTATCCAGATGCAGAGGAAGAAAAGAAGAGGTTGCAGCAAGCATGAATGGAGTTGGAAAAACAAATGGAAACGGAAAAATTACAAACAAAAGCCACTGTCGACACCTCGAAGAGAAACCTAGCAGAACAAAATATTATAAGGCAGGTAATGCAAATGGAAGTTCCTATGAAATTAAATGGCCTTCTTATAATGCCTTAGTTGTGAACAGTGATACTGAACATAACACCACTCCCAAAAGCAACAGAAGAGATAGGAAAGGATGGCAATAGAGCGACTGCAACAGATTCAATGTTACTGACACTCACTATGAGAAGATATTTGGCAGTAGTAGAGATGGGTATCCTAGGAACCATACTCACAGACACAATCATCAATGCAGGGTCATACTATTGGAGGATATATGGAAAAAGTTAGGACAATCTACGTTGTGGCCACCTATATTTCAATTACTCACTACCGATCAGCACGGGATTAAGGCCTTAGGGACCCTGATGGCACAGTCTATAACTATCAGCACACAACCATTCCTATTAGATTTTGTAGTCATATCGTTAAAAAGAAAAGGGTACGAGGCCATCCTCAAACGGGGTTGGCTGATACAATCGAAAGTGATAAAATGATTGGAAATGGAATACTTTGTCCATGGAAGGCAAAGGCCAAAGAGTTATAATCGACCTGCACACACAAATGGTAGGTGAAGAGGCAGTGTCGTCGAATTCTAAAGGCGAAGGTAACGACGAGGGGAAGAAAAGAATGGAACCTGACGAAGGAGTATTGAGATTAGAAGGGTCGAATGATGACAACCTAGACTCGGTGAACGGCTTACTCCATTGGCAAACGGAGGACTATGAGCTCTTTATGAGCTGTAACATGTTAGGAGTTGAAGAGGGAAAAGAAGGGAATGATTTTCTGAAGGAGTATAGAGAAGTGAAAGAAGGAAAGCCAGTTACAGCTAAAGTTGAAGGAAAGAACATATCATACGGCCAATACAAGAGAAAGAACATACCATACGAACTCAACAAAAGGAAAGATTTCACCGTACAATACACCTTGAACGGACCGCGCAGAAAGAAAAGGTTACATCGCACCACGGATTTAATAGAAAAGTGGCGACAGCAAGGAAAACACATCATACAGTCTGCATAGGAAACAAAGAGGAAGGGCTTCATAAAAACTTCAGCAATACGGAGTGAAGGTCCTAGAATCAAGAATATAGTTATTGACAGCAAGGAGTGGCAGCCAATGGAATTCATGGTGCCAAGTTTAAGAATCATGATCGAAAACAAGTTAGGAGATATGGAAATCCTAAGGGAAAGATTGTATAATTTAAATAAACTTGATGAGCGACGACGGTAGGCACAATGGGCCACAAAAAGTTACACAGAACAGGCATAAGGCATGGCATGACAAGTACTTGAAGTTAAACAAATTTCAACCAAGACAATCAATTTTGAAGTATAATGAGCAGAACGAGATCAGACCAGGAAAGTTCAAAGTAAAGTGGGTAGGACCATACAAGATCCATGAAGTTGGTGATAATGGGGCAATCAAACTATGGATGCTAGACGGGAAGGAAGTGCCTGATGCAGTGAATAGGTTGAAGTTGAAAATCTATCATGAAAGAAAGAATGCCCCTTTACCAACAAACAATTGAGAGAATAAATAATGTATATATGTAAAATAAATAAGTGTTAATAATGTATAAGTAAAAACATTTCATAGCATGACCGTTGAGGAGAATGCAAACAAATACTAAAGCGAAAAAAACATAAACATGCTAATAGAACAATGAGATAAAGTCAAGGAAAAGTACCGTACGGTCAGTAAGATAAAGAAAAGGTACCATACAACCAACAAATGGAAAGAAAATGATACCATACGACCATCACTTGGAGGGAAGAATATATCATATGGTCATCACTAGAAGGAAAGGCATACTGTACGAATATATAAAAAGCATTTGCCATTGTACAATCTTTATAAAAACAAGGTGTCGAGGAAGCCAGAAGAGATCACCGTACAGACGAAGGGAAGCATGAGAAGTTGATATCGTACGGAGGTGAACGCAAACCAAGATGGAAAGACCAGTGTACGGCTTAGTATAGTGCACATAAACCAAGCATGAGCATATCGTACAAGGTTGGCAAATGTCATACAGCCCGCACCAACGAGCAAGAAGAAGAAAAGATTGATCTGAAGGAGAGGTTATTGTACTGTATGGTTTGGAAGGCTACTGTACACTGTATGACTATTAGGAGAGGAGTGAATCCCGTACGAACAAGGAGGACAATGTATGGATTTGGAGTATGATCACTATATGGATTGCAAAGCAAGTATATAATACACCACACAACAATCAGATAGAAATTGACACCGTATGACCATCAGCTAGAAGAAGTTTACCGTATGGAATCACTCGAGGGAAGGAGGTTATTGTACACCATATGGTCAACATAGAGAAGTTATAAAACATCATTGCATGGTCATATGACATAAATTGATACAAAGGACCACCACTATACGGACATAGAAGAAGGGTGATAGGAGGTTTAAAAAAGAAACGACAAATCAAAACAGTTCACAATGAATGACATATGGTACCAAAGGGAAAGACATAAATAAAGCAAACAAAAGTGGTTGGCAGAAAGAGTATGTAATCAGAAGAAAATCACAAAAATGGTGTGTTCCATGGACTTTTGTGTGGTTTTGAGGGTGTTAATTTCGTTTTGGCGGCAGGGACACTACCCCTTGACCTTGTTGAGCGCGTTGCCCCTTAGACCCCCGGTCAGTTCAATTATCAGTCTTAGGAAGTATGAGCAATTGATGAGACCTAGAGTTGTTGCAGGCATGGAGTGTCTGTATGCCAGAGGTGGAGAGGGCACTGGAGCAAGCCTTTTGAGAGGGGTGCTATGCTTTGAGGCACTCGGAGTAGGTGTTGGACGTGAGGCTGTCTTGGTGGATGCATAAAGAGCTCGGGAGGACTTGACCATCTAGTTAGAGGCAATAGAGTGACACTTGGGTCAACATACCTAGGAGTTGGAAGCAGATAAGGCGGCACGGGTGGCTATCAAGGTTAGATTGGCTAGGGAGACAGTATTGTTTTAGCAGAGGCTACAAATGCAACATGTTTTCAGAGACCAGTTTGGTGCAGGCACAGGAGGAATGTGAATGTGATGTGATGGAAAAAAATCTATCCTGTTATAATTAGTCACAATTAATGTATTCCATTTTGTTAATCTGTCGCAATAATTTTGTAATTGTTGTCTGAAGGCGACTTTTCTTTTTGAGGAGGATGATGTTGTCAGTAAAACCTATACTGTAGCCAACTAGTAGAATTGTATCCAAAAGGGCGTGTGATGGTTGAGTCACCCCTTTGAGAAAGTATATATACATCATCTGAAGAGACTATTGGAACATCATCATCATAATCACTATTGTAAGCATTGTACTTGGAGTCCATATTGTGCATATGAATAAAGTATTTGTTCTATGTTATATCTTATTGTACTACATGCAATAAGTATCCTTTTACCTTGTATGGTAAACAATAGATGGATTAACTTAAGTAGTACGAATAAATGTTGGTAAGGGAATTATGTAATGAATGAAGAATACTTGTTGAGTTGATTGGATAATAAAAGTTAACTCTTAAGCTTGGACACTAATAGTGTTAAAAGTAATATTAGGGAACCTGTTATGACTTTACATCTATGATTAATAAACTTAACAGGAAAAGGATGTTTAAAAAAAATTTACTCACCAAACTTAGTTTCATTTAGACTTATCCTTTTGGGTTCCCTGGTGGGGCATTACATTGGAATCTCATGGTTAAGAAACAACGTGAGAAAAGTGGAAGATGTAGCCCAAACAATCAATCATTGTACACAGCCAAACAAATAATATAATCTCCACCCAACTACAATCGTTCACTATCCTTACGCATTGTTTTATAAAAAGCAGTTAATCATTAGTAAGATTGAAGCGGATAAGCTAAAAGATATGATGAAGAGTTCATGCCAAATCTCACCACTCATCCAATTGTATCCTGTAATATTAAAGTGGATCAAATACCATTCCAAAAAGAATCATGGAGAAATATTCATCGAAGTGTAATAAGCGGCATAGAATAAAAGAACAACAAACTGTGAATAATGTAATGTCCCCATCTTGTTAGCATCTCAGTAGAGTTCTTAGCCTTAACGTTCTCCGAAGGCTAAGTGGAGAAATAAGGAGAAATTCATTAAATTAATTTCTTATAAAGTCATTAAATAAATTAAAACAAAAAGGTGACTTTATATTTAATTAATTTAATTAAAAGTGACTAAAGTTAAATAAATTAATTAAGAGACTCTTCTAGGAGGAATTTAATATTATTTTATTTCTTTTAGAAGGAGGTCCATCTATTGGAGGAAAAGAATAAATAGGGAAGGCAGCTACATTGTTGGGCATCGAAAGTGTTGTCATCTACTCTTCCGGATTAGATTCACAAGATTGATACCTTCTTAGGACTGAGACCTATGACAGAAGTGGAGGCAATAAACTATGCCACGCTACATTTAGAGGGAGTTGCACATGATTGGTGGTACCATGGGATGGTTACCATTCAGCTTAACTAAGTGACTTCATATCAAGACTTCGTGGACAAGTTGGTGGAGAGGTTTGATAAGAAGGATGCAGAAGTCTACTTCAGAGAGTTGGCCCAATTGATATAGACAAATGGATTGGAATATTTCATTAATGACTTTCAGAGGCTATCCGTTATGGTGCCAGATATATCAGATAGGAAATTGGTTATTTTGCTCACTGAGAGATTATCCAAACCACTGAAGGGGTGGGTAAAAGTCTTTGATCCATTCAATTTGCAAGAAGCAATTAAGAAGGCTAGAAGTATGAAACAAGCAGCCCCAGTAATTAAATTTTAGTCAAAGGGTGCATCATCTAGAAAAAACAAACCATTCTTCAAGAAACATGAGTAGAATGAAACAAAGGCTGAAAATAAAGATAAATCATTTTCTCCTTTGGATAGAGAGACATTGAATGATTTAAGGAAGAAAAAACTATGTTTTTATTGTAAAGGACCTTATGACATGAACCATGACTGTCCTTTGAGGCCAAAGGGAAGAGCAAACAGGGTTAAGCGGGCTTATTATGAGGATTCTAATTCTGAAAATTCAAACCAGCAATATGAAAACGAGAAATCAGTTGAAGAAAAGGAAGGCACAAATGATATAGGTGATGAGAAGACTGAGGATAGACTTAAGAAGGCCTGTCTCACTACTATACAACAAGAGGGATCATTCAGGATGAGAGGGGTAATGGCTGGTCAGTGAGTTATTACTTTGCTTGATACAGGTGCTACTCACAATTTTATTGATTCTAGATTGATTGAGAGGCGTGGGATATAGATAGAGCAATTTGAGGGTCTAAGAGTGAGGGTCGCTGATGGCTGCATCCTCAACTATGATAGGAAGATCACACGTTTGCCCCTAAAGATCAGAAATTTTGATTTCAAAGAAGATTTTTATGTTATTACCATGGGTGATACAGATTTGGTCTTAGGTATGACTTGGTTACATGACATAGGGTAGTTCACTCTCAATTTGAGAGATATAGGGATGAAGTTTCAATCATAGGGGAAGACCCATATACTTAAGGCCATTCGTGACAGTGGGTTTAGGATGATGTCTTGCAGACGCATGGAGAGCTTGTTGAGACATGACCAAGTTGAGTGGGCAGCCCGTTGCACTTTAATGCCATCACAGTGGCAGCAAAAATCAAAATATCACCCAAACATACAGGAACTCAGAATCAAGCACAACAAGGTTTTCAACGAAATACCACCAAGTAGACCTCCAGATAGAGGTATTGAGCATATTATTGAGTTAGAGGAGGGTGCTAAACCCATCATGATCACACCCTAAAAACATCCAAAGAGATTGAAGGATGAGATCGAGAAAACAAAAACAATCAAAGAACTACTTGCTATGGGGCACATTAGACCAAGTAAGTCGCCTTTCGCTTCTTCTGTGGTTTTGATGAAAAAGGATGAAACTCTTAGGATGTGCATAGATTATACAATTCTAAACAAGAAGACTACAAAAAATAGGTACCCCATCCCATGGATTGATAAGTTATTAGATGAGCTACATGAAGCATGTTTCTTCTCCAAAATTGATTTGAGATCAGGCTATCATTAGATCCGAGTTAGAGAGTAGGACATAGACAAGATGACATTTAGATGTCATTGTGGCCATTTTGAGTTTGTCGTTATGCCATTTGGGCTATCTAATGCTCTAGCTACTTTTCAGTCTACAATGAATAGGGTTTTTCAGCACCAGTTGAGGAAATTTATGTTAGTCATCTTTGATGACATCTTGGTGTATAGTAGGACATGGGATGAGCATGTGCGGCACTTAGACACTGTGTTGAGCATTCTGAGTAGGGAGTCCTTGTATGCAAAGGAGTCCAAATGTGATTTGGCATTATCAAAGTTATTATATCTGAGTCACATTATCAATGCTCAAGGAGTACGTATGGATCTTGAAAAGATTCGTGCTATTACTGAGTGGCCTACTCCATTGAACCTGACACAGTTGAGAGGATTTTTGGGGTTGTGTGGGTTTTACAAGAGGTTTGTTAATGGATATTCCTGGCATGCAGCACCCTTGACAAACTTGATGAGAAAAGGGGCTTTCTTATGGACTCTTGAGGCATAGGAGTGTTTTGATAAATTCAAAGAGTTGATGACTTCTTGTCCAGTGCTAGCATTACCAAATTTTAACAAATTTTTTAAGTTGTATTGTGATGCATCTAGCGAAGGTGTTGGAGTGGTGCTTATGCAAGACAAGCACCCGATTGCTTATGAAAGTAGGAAGCTCAGGGGGCCTAAGAGGAGCTTCAACATTTATGATAAGAAAATGTTGGCCATAATGCATGCTTTGGCCAAATTCAGACAGTATTTAGCGAGTAGCAAATTTAGCATAAAAACTGACCACAATAGCCTGAAACATTTCTTGGGGCAGTGAGATCTTAATGATAGGCAACAGAAATGGGTAAGTAAATTACAAGCATACGATTTTGATATTACCTATTTCAAGGGGACAAAGAATGTAGTAGCAGATGCCTTGTCACTTAGACCCCACTTGAGCTTGATGACCAATATATGAAAGGATTGGAGACATTTGATCCTTCCAAAGTATGCAAAGGATACATGGGCATTGGGATTCATAGATGGATGAATCCAGAATAGCGATTTCTCCCTTGTAAATGAGATCATCATTTACAAAAGGCACATTTATTTGGTGCCAAGGTCAGAGGTGAAGAGGATGTTGTTGAGAGTTTATCATGACTCACCTATGGCAAGACATCCAGGATTTTACAAAACCTACCGGTAGATTCGTGAGCATTTTTTGTGGAAAGTGCTCAAAAATGAGGTGTTGCAATATGTTAGAGAGTGTCCTACTTGCCAGCAGAATAAACAGGAGCACTCTTACCTAGCCGGTTTACTTAAGCCACTTCCAATTCCTGACAGAAAGTGGGAGTGTTTATCCATGGACTTCATCATAGGACTGCTGAGAGCCCAAAGTAGAGACCGTATATATGTTGTTGTTGATCGGCTTACAAAGTTTGCCCACTTCTTCCCAATCAACACTACATACATTGCTACACAAGTGGCGGATTTATTTTTCAGAGAGGTATTTAGGTTGCATGGTTTACCCAGGAGCATTGTCAGTGAAAGGGATAATAGGTTTATGAGTCACTTCTAGCAGGAATTGTTCAGATTGTGCGGGACAAAGCTCACTCTGAGAACTAGCTACCACCCCCAGACAGATGGTCAGACAAAGATAGTGAAAAAATGGGTGGAGGGATACCTCAAGAATTACATAGCAGGGCAACAAAAGGTTTGGGTTAAGTGGATATATCTATGTGAATATTGTTATAATTCCACTTATCACATGTCTATCTAGATGTCACCATTCATGGCATTATATGGATATGAGGCACCCAGTTTCATGGATTTGTTGCTATCAAGTAGTGCCCAGTGCTAGAGACTTATTATAGGAGAGCCAAGACATTGTGAAGGCTCTTAAGGATAATATCACTAAGGTACAAAATCAATAGAAGTAGTATGCTGATCAGAAGAGGACTAAGTGAACTTTTGAGGTAGGTGATATGGTATATTTGATGCTGCAGCCTTAACGCCAGTCCACTCTCAATAAGAGTGGTGCCGAAAAACTTAAGCCACATTATTATGGGCCTTATAGGGTGATCAGGAGACTTGGAGAGCTGGCTTATGAGTTGGAATTGTCGGTAGAGAGCAGAGTCCATAATATTTTTCATGAGTCACGTCTCAAAAAGGCGTTAGGACACTAGATTATTCCTTCTACAGTGCTTCCACCTTTCGACAATGAGGGGAAATCGATTTTAGTACTAGAGGCTATCATTGAGTTCAGGGAGAGGAATTTGAGGAGACGTACTATCAAGGAGTACTTGGTGAAGTGGAAGGACCTGCTAGTAGAGGATGCCACTTCGAAGAGTGAAGAAATTTTGCAGCATCCAGAGTTGAGATTGCTTGGGGACAAGCAATTTCAAGAGGGGCGGACTGTAATGTCCCCATCTTTTTAGCATCTCAATGGAGTTCTTAACCTTTACATTCTTCGAAGGTTAAGTGGAGAAATAAGGAGAAATTCATTAAATTAATTTCTTATAAAGTCATTAAAGAAATTAAACTAAAAGGTGGCTTATATTTAATTAATTTAGTTAGAAGTGACTAAAATTAAATATATATTAAGAGAATCTTCTAGCAGGAGGAATTTAATATTATTTTGTTTCTACTAGAAGGAGGTCCGTCTATTGGAGGAAAAGAATAAATAGGGAGGACAGCTTCATTGTTGGGCATCGAATGTGATGTCATCTACTCTTCCGAATAACTTGTGGAGCCAAGGGTTTCTGCAGTTGTTACATTGATCGTTGGAAACGAACACTCCCATTGATTTGCATAACTGAGGTGGAGAAATATCTTCCGAAGGGTTGTGACTATTGTAGAAGACAAATCAGTCTTTTCATTGTGTCGAATTTGTGGCCTAAAGCCAAATTTGTGGAGAAGGAATAAGTTGGATATTGCTACAGGAACTCTAGTACAGTATTACTGCTACAGTAACTTTGCTACAATGGCGTTCCTATAGTACCGCTGCTACAATAAGTTTGCTACAGCACCACTACTATAGTGATGCTGCTACAAAGTCATCGCAAAAGTGATTTGCTACTGTAAATTGCTACAGTGATTTGCTACAAGAAAATTCATATTTTGGGAGCAATTCTAAGTTTTTATCTACTACATTTTGCATTGTTTGAGAGTAGATTTTAGGGCATTGGTAGGGTTTGTAAAATCTGTTGTAATCTAATTCATATCAGAGATTTATCAGAATTTGTTGCCGTAATGTCTTATTGATGTAGATGCATATTTTCCTATTTGTAATCAGTATTATACAAAAGCAGTTGCATCTTCATTTTTAGATGTTTCGCGTGTTCCTTGCAAGCATATTTATTAAAGTTTGGCATTTAGATAGCAATCAGAATTTAGATATGCAATATATATCTTGCTTGGAAAGTGTTTGACGAAATGTCAAACAAGTGAATTACAAAAGACTTTGTGTTTGACGAAGTTATAACTTGTTGGGGTTATTACATTGGTATCAAAGCTTGCTTGCAAAGTGTTTGACAAAATGTCAAACAATTGAATTTGAGAAGGATTTGGTGTTTCACGAAGTTATAACCGGTTAGGGTTTTTACAAATGAGGAACAATAATCAAAATTAGAAGCATATAAACAACAGAAACATATTTAATATTAAATTCTCACTAATCTGATTTAGGCTTGTTATAACCAGAATCTAATAATCTGAATAACAGCTCTTGTGGTATAATCGTGGCCTATCCATTATTGCCAAATAATTATATTTATATGTGTTTAATTATGATTTGATATAAATGCATGTATCAATAATTTGTTTGTGAGCTTCCATCATTATAGAGGAGGTGTAAGGGGAAGAGGAACCATGCAGATCAAGATCTATTTAGGGACATATGAATGGATGTCCACGTTGCTTGCCACTAGGGCCAAAGTTTTGCTCTTGAGCTTATAGATAGGACAATCAAGGAACCTCCATTACAACCTTCTCTATAATTCTATAATGATGGCTACTAAATCTTAGGAGATGAAGCATGGACAAGGAAAGCAATTACAAGGACCCCACTAGGTAGGGGCTCTAGGTGTGTCCATGTTGTTTGCCACTAGGGTCAAGAGGACCAAAGCTCCACACTTAGGCTTAGTGTGGGATTTCTTTGGCAGACCTACTGTGCTTCTTCTCTAATATATTTTGCCATGATACTATAGATATTAAATGATAATCACGCATTATGGATTAACCATAATAATTCATAATGGTTATATATATATATATATATATATATATATATATATATATATATTATGATTGCAAAATTCAAATCCAAGATTGCACGATGCCAATCTTTGTATATCATTATGGGCTTGTTACTTGGGCTATGTACCTATTCATGTGAGTTTTATGCCACTAAAACATGCAAATTGAATTCTTAGCTTTCTAAACGAAACACTAAATCTCCAACTCTCTCTTGAATAAGGATGCTCATGTGCTAAACAATGTATCTGAATTGTGTGATAAAATGAGACAAGCTCAAGGTTCCTTCTTATTGTGGACTTTCACCTAGTTATAGTGGCGTGATATGTTGGTTATCACAAAGAGACTTACACTGATTAATTAGTGGATATCAACTACTTCAAACACTTCCAACCAAATAAACTACAAAGGATAAAGGGATTAGAAAGCTAATCTTCCTACAATGCAAGAGATAATGAATGCCTATGTGACGCTACTAGACTTAGTTTAGCCATCAACATCAACCAAGCTAGAGTGATCTCCTAAGGTAAATGTAGGATGTTCAAACTATTACCATTCCATTGACACCATCCATCAATCGATATCAATGTGCAAGCAATAATATAAGTAAAGCTCATACATATATCAAGGAACCATACAAGGGAAACTTACAATCAACAAACACTTAGCAGTATGGTGTGTAGTATTTGTGAGTTCAACAAAGATACATCCTAAACATCCTCTATTCAACTAAGCACCAAGTCTAATCAACATGAAATAATACCCTACTCTAAGTACAAAAGTGTAGAAACCATGCCCTCCAAAATGATACAAGTAATTCACTATGAAGGCCAATGAATATGAACACCCTTAGTAGTATTATGGAAACAATTTCAAAGTCTCTCCCTCTCCTCTATTCTAAAATTGGTCTCCTTAATAAAACAAGTTACAATGGAGAAGGTCTAACCTTTTACAGTTGTTTGATAAGAATGAATGGCTCTGATCAATTTCAAATCAAGAGCCTCGATTATGCCAACAAAGCCCTAATATAACTAATTACTACAAGCATTAAATGCATGACCAATCACAATGAGGCGCCACCTTATGAGCCAATGAGAATATTACATTAATTTTATAGACCAAAAAGAAAATGGGTTAGGTAATGACATTAAATGCCCTCCACACATACACTTGGCATGATTTGACTAGTTGATCTTGGGCATGCAAAACCAAATTTTTTTGATTGGTTGATCTTGGAGAGGACACCATTTCAACATGCTTATCGTGTACATTTGATTAAGATCTCTTGATGATGAGAAAATATCTCGATACTTGACATTATCTAGCCTTAGCTTGATAGTGACAAAATGAAAATTGTTTCATCTTCACAAACTTTTCATCCTTGTTCTTCGAAATTCTCATTTTTGGCTTCTTGACCTTGATATTCTTGAAGTGATAAAGATCTTGATTTTCTTGTAATATCCCTTGCCCAAACTGACTGATTTTAGCTCAAGGAATATTGTCAAACACATGTATGTTGCCTTTCTCTTTTTTTATTTTATTATGTTAAAGATTGTTTGATATAGTTTGAATGACACTAAGAAATTTAGAATGTTTGTAAATGATATTACAATACCTCTTACAATGAACTAATATTCAAGTGTAGTTCTTTTTAGTATTTTCAATGCATATACATGGAAACTAGATATGGAATGCATACCTACAGCCAACTAACATTTTGACAAACAATTGGCATACAACTATTATGCTGATCATATATGCTATTACATGGACATTTCATCAAACAAGTGGTATGCAACATATATCTCCTTTATTGAAATTCATTCTCATGTACGATATTGCTATGAATTTGCGAGGACAAATAGGCTTACAATAATAACTACAGCGATGCCAAATCTGATTCTGATTTATCACTTACAACATCAAAATTATATGCCTAAGATTATAATGCTAACTACTAACAATTGCAAGAGGAAACTGATAATAGTGATGCCCAAGAATGGAGATGAAAGTTGCAATCAGAATCAAGCATAAATACTGTAGTGGGGCACTGTTCACGCGTATTGTAGTAGCATGGAAAAAACGATTACTAATAGCTTAAGATGAATCTTCAAGTCTACACTCAATAGTCCTTCAATATTCTTCAAACCCTTTGGTTATTCCTTAACTTTAAGCAGAAATAGAACTTAAAAATGAAGCTCTCCTGAATGCCAAATTCAGTGGATATTTCACCACCTCAAATGGTTGCAACACTGAATGATTTACGCTTCAATGGCTAACTGAAATCAGAAACCCTTAGTTTCTTCTCCCAAGTTCATATCAAATGGAATTGACAATAATCGGATGCCTAGCAATGAAGCTTTTGCCCCTATTTATTCTTTTCCCTCACCCTTCTAGAAGGAAATAAAATATTATTTGATTACACTCTCTAGAAGTTTCCCCCTTTCCAAGGCAATAATTAGTTGTACTTCTAGAAAATGCACTCTCTAGAAGCTTCCCCCTTTCCAATACAATAATTAGTTGCGCTTCTAGAAAAAATAATTAATTAAACATAAAGTCACCTTTTAATTTTAATTTATTTAATGACTTTATAAGAAATTAATTTAATCAATTTCTCCTTATTTCTCCACTTAGCTTTTGGAGAATGTAAAGGCTAAGAACTCCACTGTGATGCAAAAAAGATGGGGAAATTATAGTCTTCCCTTCTTGAAATTGCTTGTCTCCAAGCAATCTCAACTCTGGATGTTGCAAAATTTCTTCACTCTCCTATGTGGCATCCTTTACTAGCAAGTCCTTCCATTTCACTAAGTACTCCCTGATAGTACATCTCCTCAAATTCCTCTCCCTAAACTCAATGATAGCCTCTAGTACTAAAACTAATTTCCCCTCATCGTCCAAGGGTGGAAGCATTGTAGAACAATATGGTGTCCTAACACCTTTTTGAAACGTGACACATGAAAAATATTATGGACTCTCTTCTCTACCGAAAAATGCAACTCTTAAGCCACCTCTCCAAGTCTCCTGATCACCCTAAAAGGCCCATAATAACGTGGCTTAAGTTTTTCGGCACCACTCTTCTTGAGAGTGGACTGGCAATAAGGCTGCAGCATCAAATATACCATATCACCTACCTCAAAACTCTGCTCAGTCCTCTTCTGATCAACATACTACTTCTGTTGATTTTGTGCCTTAGTGATATTATCCTTAAGAGCCTTCACAATGTCTTGGCTCCCTTGTAATAAGTCTCTAACACTGGGCACTCTACTATCTAATAGCAACAAATCCATGAAATTGGGTGCCACATATCCATATAATGCCATGAATGGTGACATCCGGATAGACATGTGACAAGTGGAATTATAACAATATTTACATAGATATATCCACTTAACCCAAGCCTTCTATTGCCCTGCTATGTAATTCCTAAGGTATCCCTCCACCCATTTGTTCACTATCTCTGTTTGACAATCTGTCTAGGGGTGGTACCTAGTACTCGGAGTGAGCTCTATCTCGCACAATCTGAACAACTCTTGTCAAAAGTGACTCATAAACCTCCTATTCCTATCGCTGACAATGCTCAGAGGTAAACCATGCAACCTAAATACCTCTCTGAAGAATAAATATGCCACCTGTGTAGCAGTGCATGTAGTGTTGATTGGGAAAAAGTGGGCAACTTTGTAAGCCGATCAACAACAACATATATATACAGTCTCTACCCTGGGGTCTCGGCAGTGATGAAGTCCATGGGTAAACACTCCCACTTTCTGTCAAGAATCGGAAGTGGCTTAAGTAAGTCAACTAGATAAGAGTGCTCTTGTTTATTCTAGTGGCAAGTAGGACACTCTCTAACATATTGCAACACCTCATCTTTGAGCCCTTTCCAAGAAAAACAGTCACAAATCTGCGTGAAGGTTTTGTAAAAACCTGGATGTTCTACCATAGGTGAGTCATGATAAACTCTCAACACCATCCTCTTCAACTTTGACCCTGGCACCAAATAAATGCACCCTTTCTAAATGATGATCATGTTCACAAGGATGAAATCACTATTCTGAATCAATTCATCTATGAATCCCAATGCCCATGTATCCTTTTCATTCTCTGCAAGAATCAAACGTGTCCAATCCTCTGATATATCGGTCATCAAGCTCAAGTGGGGTCTTCATGACAAGGTACCCGCTACTACATTCTGTGTCCCCTTAAAATAGGTAATATCAAAATCATATGCCTATTATTTACTTACCCATTTCTGCTGCCTTGGGAAATGTTTTAGGGTATTGTAGTCGGTTTTTATGCTGAATTTGCTACCCACTAAATACTGCCTGAATTTGATGAAAGCATGCATTATGGCCAACATTTCCTTATCATAAATGCTGAAGCTCCTTTCAAGCCTCCTAAGCTTCCTACTCTCATAAGCAATCGGGTGCTTGTCCTACATAAGCACTGCTCCAACACCTTCGCCAAATGCATCACAGTGCAACTCAAAAGGTTTGCTAAAATCTAGTAGTGCTAGTACAGGACAAGAAGTCGTTAACTCCTTGAATTTATCAAAACACTCTTGTGCCTCAAGAGTCCATAAGAAAGTCCCCTTTCTCATCGAGTCCATCAAAGGTGTTGCATGCCTAAAATATCCACTAACAAACTTCCTATAGAACCCACACAACCCCAAAAATCCTCCCAACTGTGTCAGGTTCACTGGAGTAGGTCACTCAATAATAACACAAATCTTTTCAAGATCCATGCGTACTCACTGAGCACTGATAATGTGACCTAGATATAATAACTCTGATAATCCCAAATCACATTTGGACTCCTTTGCATACAAGGACTCCCTACTCAGAATACACAACACAGTGTCTAAGAGCCGCACATCCTCATCCCATGTCCTACTATACACTAGGATGTTATCAAAGAAGACTAACACAAATTTCCTCAACTGATGTTGAAAAACCCTGTTCACTGTGGACTGACAAGTAGCTAGAGCATTAGTATGCCTAAATGGCATAACTAGAAACTCAAAATGGCCACAATGACATCTAAATGTTGTCTTGTCTATATCCTACTCTCTGACTTGGATCTGATGATAGCTTGATCTCAAATCAATTTTGGAGAAGAAACATGCTTCATGTAGCTCATCTAATAACTCATCAGTCTGTGGGATGGAGTACCTATTTTTTATAGTCTTCATGTTCAAAACCCTGTAATCTATGCACATCCTAAGAGTTTATCCTCCTTCTTCACCAAAACCACAGAAGAAGCGAAAGGCAACTTACTTGGTCTAATGTGCCCCATAGCAAGTAGTTCTTTTATGTTTTTCTCGATCTCATCCTTCAATCTCTTTGAATGCCTGTAGGGTGTGATCATGATGAGTTTAGCACCCTTCTCTAACTCAATAATATGCTCAATACCTCTATCTGGAGGTCTAGCTAGTGCTATTTCACTAAAAACCTTGTACTGCTTGATTCTCAATTCCTGTATATGGGTCTTCCTTTCTAACTGAAACCTCATCTTCATATCTCTCAAATTGAGAGTGAACTCCCCTATAACATGTAACCAAGTCATGCCAAGAACTAAATCCGTATCACCCATGTTAACAACATAAAAATCTGCTTTGAAATCAAAGTTGTTGATTTAGGGGCAAACCTATAATCTTCATGTCACATTTGAGGATATAGCCATCAGCTACCCCCACTCTCAGACCATCAAATTGCTCTATCTGAATCCCACGCCTCTCAATCAATCTAGAATCAATAAAATTGTAAGTAGCACATGTATCAAGAAAAGTAATAACTCGCTGACCAACCCATACCCCTCTCATCCTGAATGATCCCTCTTGTTGTACACTAGAGAGATAGGCCTCCTTTTAAGTCTACCCTCAATCTTCTCATCACTTGTATCATCTGTGTCTTCCATTTCTTCAATTGATTCCTCATTTTCAGATTGCTGATCTAAATTTTCATAATTAGAATCCTCATAATATGCCCACATAACCCTGTTTGCTTTCCCCTTTGGCCTCAACGGATAGTCATGATTCACGTCATAGGTTTCTTTGCAATAAAACAAAGTTTTTTCTTCCTTATCGTTCAATTTCTCTCTATCCAAAGGAGCAAATGATTTATCTTTATTTTCAGCCTTTGTTTCATTATTGTCAGGTTTCTTGAAGAATGGTTTGTGTTTGCTAGATGATGCACCTTCTGACTGAAATTTATTTACTAGGGCTGCTTATTCCATACTTCTAGCCTTCTTAATCACTTCTTGCAAATTCAATGGATCAAAGGCTTTTACCAAACCCTTCAATGGTTCGAATAATCCCTCAGTGAACAAAACAACCAATCTCCTATCTGATATATCTGGCACCATAACGGATAGCCTCTGAAAGTCACTAATGAAATACTCCAATCCGCCTGTCTATTTCAACTAACCCAACTCCCTGAAGTAGACTTCTGGATCCTTCTTATCAAACCTCTCTACCAACATGTCCACGAAGTCCTGATATGAAGTCCCCTAGTTATGCTAAAGGGTAACCATCCCATGGTACCACCAATTAGGTCCAACTCCCTCTAAATGTAGCGTGGCATATTTTATTGCCTCCACTTCTGTCATAGATCTTAGTGCTAAGAAGGTATCACGCTTGTGAATCCAAGCTTGCATTGTCATTCTGTTACTCCCATCAAATGTAGTCAAGGAAAGCTTCCCTGCAGCTTGCTTTAATTCATTATCCTTGCCATGAGGTCTCATATTCTGTCTGACTACATGGTAGTGTTCTCTTCTTTAGTTCACAAACCTCTCAAAAGTCATTCTCTCCTGTACCTACGGTGCCAATAATTCTCATTCATCATTAGCAACTATAAGGATATCTGCAAATGTCTCATCCTCAGTTTCCTTTGTTGGCTCTATACCGGTTTCTCTCTAACAAAGGAAGGATGGGTGGGCCTGTCTGTTATTCTAGAAAGAGTTCTATGAGCTCTAGTTGATCCCACTGCACTCCTATTATCCCCTTGTTCCTGATTCCGTTTGTCTTGTGGGTTCATGTGCTCAACCATGGTGGTGAGTGCTCGCAGAGCCTGAGCCATCCACTCTTGTCCTCTAACCATTGCTCTGAAAAATTCTCTTGTTTCCTGATCCTCATTCCTATTGTCTCTTGGTGGGCTACACTCTTGCGTATCACCCATGGTGTCTAGCTGCCTATCAAAATCTTGTTCTCTATCAAACAAAACTCACCTACGAGTGTAAAATCTGTGAGAGCCAACCCCAGGTGGCTGTATGTGATTGCTAAACCCTCAAGATGGCAAGATTTAGCTCTAATACCAATGAAATATCACTTGCCCTAACTTACTGATTTTAGCTCAAGGAATATTGTCAAACACTTGTATGGTGTCATTCTCTCTTCTGATTTTTTTGTGTTTCAGATTGTTTGATATAGTTTGTATGATGCTAAGAAATTTAGAATCTTCGCAAATGATATTACAATACCTCTTACAATGAACTAATATGCAAGTGCAGTTCTTTTTGGTATTTTCAATGCATATACATGGAAACTAGATATGGAATGCATACCTACAACCAACTAACATTTTGACAAACAATTGGCATACAACTATTATATTGATCACATATGCCATTAGATGGACATTTCGTCAAACAAGAGGTATGCAACATATATCTCCTTTATTGAATTCATTCACATGTACAATGTTGCTATGAATTTGCCAAGACAAATGGACTTACAATAATGACTACAACAATGCTAAATCTGATTCTAAGTTATCACTTACAACATTAAAATTATATGCCTAAGATTATAATGTTAACTACTAATAGTTGCAAGAGGAACCTGATAATAGTGATGCCCAAGAATGGAGATGAAAGTTGCAATCAGAATCAAGCATAAATACTGTAGCACAGCACTGTTCATGCGTACTGTAGTAGCAAAGAAAAAAACAATTACTAATGGTTGAAGATGATTCTTCAGGTCTACACTCAATAGTCCTTCAATATTCTTCAAACCCTTTGGTTATTCCTTAATTTTAAGCACAAATAGAACTCTAAAATGAAGCTCTCCTAAATGTCAACTTTAGTGGATATTTCACCACCTCAAATGGTTGCAATACTGAAGAATTGATGCTCCCCAATGGCTAACTAAAATCAGAAACTCTTAGTTTCTTCTCCCAAGTTCATATCAAATGCAACTGACAATAATCGGATGCCTAGCAATGAAGCTTTCACCTCTATTTATTCTTCTCCCTCACCCTTCTAGAAGGAAATAAAATATTATTTAATTGTGCTCTCTAGAAGCTTCCCCCTTTCCAAGGCAATAATTAGTTGTACTTCTATAAAATGCACTCTCTAGAAACTTCTCCCTTTCCAATACAATAATTAGTTGTGCTTCTAGAAAAATAAATTAATTGAATATAAAGTCACTTTTTAATTTTAATTTATTTAATGACTTTATAAGAACTTAATTTAATCAATTTCTCCTTATTTCTCTACTTAGCCTTCGGAGAATGTAAAAGCTAACTCCATTGAGATGCTAAAAAGATGGGGACATTAAATTTCTCAATTCAGCAAATCAAGAGAAAACCTTTATTAAGCTCACAAGATGATAACTATAAACAATATTAAGGAAATCAAAAAACTTGCATGATATGAAATTACATCTAGATTTGTTTTAAATCAACTTTTATCTTCTACTAAACCAACTTGATCAAGAATTCTCCTTGAAATAAGGAGGCGAATTGCACTTTGACCATAAATTTTCTTTGGTCTTAGGCCCGATTGTCATAATTTCCATAGGAATGTTGATCTTACAAGCCACTTAAATAAGGATAGTTTTGATTATGGATCATGATTTGTACCACAAAATCTTCATATGTCGATGCCAGAATCGACATAAAATTGTAATTGGACAAAAACAGGAGGGAGGAATTTTGGGTTCTATTGGGACAAAAGCCTTGAGACCAGGTTGAATTCTACCCTATTGTCAAGATTGGAGTCTCGACAAGAGGTTGGATTCCACCTTATTGTTCAGACTGCTCCAATTCTGAACTTGATTTACAATTTGTTTACTTAGCCTCCTCAATTCATACTTCATGACTTCAAGTTCATGTATAAGGCTCATTTCCACATTTTTCAGTCTGATTTTCATCATTTATTGATAGACTCTTGTCAAAAATTCCAATTTTCATACACTTTCTAGTCTTGAGATCTGATTGTTCATCTTCAAAACTTCCATCGATTTTCATACTTCATCCTTAATCTCCATCACTTTTCATGTTTTTGAACTTGCTTTGGTTTCTAACTAATGCCACTAGATCTGATTTCAATTATTTGTTGATCAATTTTTGCCAAGGATAAGAGTTTCATTTTTCTCTTTATCTTAAAACCTGATATACAATCATGGATTTCTCGAAGTTTCAAGTCTGATTTTGTGTCTCTTTTTATGGACAAGATTGAATTTTACCATTAAAGCTCGATTTGCAACTCAAAAAAGCTTCTATTTACAATAAAAATTAGCAAGGAATTAAATTTTTGTCCAAGAATAGGAGTGGAAATTTTTGGTCTGTCGGGACTGGATTCCTGAAAGGGGGGCTGATTCAGACATGTTGCCAAGACTGGAGCCTTGAGAGGCTCGGATTCCACCCTATTGTCTATGACTATGTTTTTGTTTCCTTTACCTGTTCATTTTCTATTTTATCCTTAACTCTATCTCTGGTCAGAACTCCAAAGGCTCTGGTACAATAGTCCTATATATCTGGAGTCTGAGACTCAATTCAAATTGTAAGGTGGGAGTGAGGCATCCCAGCCAAGCCTTGCAGTATAGGTGTCTAAACTTGCATATCAGCACCTTCTAAGTATGTACCAAGTTGCTGGACAACTGATTCCTCTAGTTGACCAAAAAACCAAAAAACCAAAAATCACTATATCAAGGGTACTGCTTGATGAAGATTGTAGCTGTGATAGAGATTTTTATCTCTGATTTTATGTAATAGAAATATGACCATTATGGTCATCTTTAATTGAAGAAGACATTTGTGATAATATTTGAGATATATTATATAAAGAAACATGTGTCATGCGTAATGCAAAGAGGCACGGAAATATGAAGAGTTTTATATTTGGATATTGAAGAGACCTTCATTTGTATAATGAAGAGTCTCTCTACGCTTAATATATATTGTATCAAGCAAAAAATATTGTACTTGATAATTTCTTTATCAATAAAAGTGATATTTTGTTGTGTGACTGGGTTTTTTCCCTTCAAGAGGAAGGGTTTTCCCAGGATAATGTTTTACATCTATTGCTCTTATTTCTGTTCTTCTTTATTGTTGTTAATCAATTATTTTGGGGAAAAACATCGACATGGTAGCAAAGCCAGGTTTGGTTTGTCATTTCAAGAGTTTTGTGTTGTCTTCCTTTGCTTTGTTCATTCTTCTCACATTAGTGATGGCTACTCAAATTTATGTTTGTGCCTTTGTTTTTTCTTGTTCAAAGTTTGGACCTTCTTTAATTCTTGCTTCTCATATTCTTTGTGGAGTTCTCTTTGTATCTGGCGGTGTCTATGTGGAAAATAATCGATATCATGCCACTAGTGTCTTTCATCTCTATGTCTATGGTAGCATTTTAATTTAATTTGTTATGATAAGCAAATAGGTGTAATGTCCACCACAAAAGTATCATTCTTGATAAGGTGTCATGACCACCAATGGAAAATAAATCAAGAATTGTTATATTCTACTAAAAACAGGGATGAAACAACTCTCTTCTGTGAGGGTTGTCATTTTGTGTTCTTCAAAGGCTAACAATTATTATCATGCATTGATCCTTTTTGGTGTGGTTGTGTGATATATTAAGTGTGACCGTTGAGTTTTGTAGCTTGTGAATTTGAGTAGGGATAATATTTATTCTAATATAGAGTCTTGTGTGGATTAACATATAGTAGTCTAAATCTGAGGTTAGCAGTGAAAATATTTAACTCATGATTAATTTTCTTATAATAGAGCGTCAAATATTCAATCAGTTTTGGAACAGTTTTGATTATATTTTTTTATGTTGCCTATAGGTATCAAGCATATAGTTCAGATCATTATAAGTTCAATTCTTCACAAAATTCACATCAAGTTTTTGATATCGTAATTTTTGAATTCGACAGTTCCATAAAGAAGTGGTTAAACAGTCGAAAGTCTTGAGGTTATTGTTTTTTTTATGGGATCCGTGTGTGAAAAGTCTTGAGACAAGTCAGAGAGTTCTGAAGAGTAGAGGGGCTCGTCCTCTTTCATCAGTCGATCCCTAATTGCCTACCAATTAGTAGCACCTGCAGGAAGGGATCGAATCATTGAGACAGATGACAGTAGGAGAGGGATCACAAGGCCAAGTATAATAGTAAGGTCTCCATTGGCACTACACTAGTTTCTTTGCTAGCAGATTATGGTAAATCAATAAGATGCACCACTTAGTCTACTGTTCATGTCGAAGGTGTTCCTTATGTAAGATTCAATCAGGACAGCCAGAAGTGCATTCTGAAAGGTTCGAATTACATGCACCCAAATACTTAAAATGGCAAAGGCCCCAACAGAAGCTTTGGCTCTTACAACAGTGGTGGTGGAATCAATAAGATGGTAGTGATCATTTTTCTCTTTCTCGGTGGCCATTTTATTGCTTGTTGTAGAGAAGAGTATGGTTGTGTCTATTCACCTTCAACATTCGCGTTGTTAATTTGTGCATAATGATTTTTCGTCTTCACCTTTCAACATTATTTTGTTCTTTTGACTTATATGATAACAAAGTATATGTTTTAGATGCCACCAAGATTGACATTGTTGTAACTTTACAGTTTATTTCATGTATTGTCATGATTGAACTTGGAGATTATTTTTGAGGAAGATTGAACTACAAATAGATAAGTACTAATCTTGAGTTTTTGCTATATTACTAGAATAGTATATAACATTGATCTCTATAGTTGATTTTATTAATCTCTCTTGGTTGCAGGATGCAACAAGCAATGAGATGAGGATGTTGCTTTAATTCAAAGGGAGATGTTTCAACTTCATAGGGAGGTTACATCAAATGTGTTATCGTGGTGAACAAAGTTGTCTCAGCTGTGATTTTTCTTCTTATCGATTATGAGTTTTTATTCACGTGAAATTAATAAAGTTGTAAGGATAGATACGATAACTCTTTCACTTATGAGGGAAATCATAGCGAACATCATGTAGAGAGAGTTCATGAGGACACCACCTCGCAAGATTCTGTGATGGGAGTTGGATGTCATGTTGAGAGACTTCATGACATTAAGTTGAGAGAGTCCATGATGCAAGCTAGCTGTGATCCTTGTAGGCCTTTCATGTTGAGCAATTCCATGATATTTGTTGAGTATTATTAAATTACTTGTTCTTTAATTGTCATCTTGAGAGAATCCATGATTGATAAATTTAGTGAAAGCCCTTGGATCCACCCTTTTCCCAAGGCATGGTAAAATTGCATTCTTCCCTACGAGAAGTTTGAGGCGGAAGCCCTCATTTCACCCTCCATGATGAGGCATGGTAAAAGTCATGTGTGTGACTCCATTTAATGTTTATTATGATGAATTATGTTATGCTGAGATAACATGTTTTATGTGATGTAAATTTATCTTGACATCTTTGATTGCAGCTATGTGTGCCTGCCATACTAAAATATCTCTCTTGCTAAGGAGGAGTGAAGATTCTATCTGCAATAAAGATCTTTATCTCTGATTTTATGTAATAAAATATGACCATTATAGTCATCTTGAGCTGAAAAGGACAATTGTGACAATATTTGAGATAATATTATATAAAGAGCAATGTGTCACGTGTCATGTGAAGAGGCATGGAAATATGAAGAGTTCTACATTTGAACATTGAAGAGACCTTCAATTGTGTAATGAAGAGTCTCTTTATTCTTTATATATTATATCAAGTGATAAGCATTGTACATGAACATTTCCTTATCAATAAAAGTGGTATTTTGTTGTGTGGCTGGATTTTTACCTTCAAGTGGAAGGGTTTTCCAATAATTAATGTTTAGCATCTGTTGCTTTTATTTGTGTTCTGTATTGTTGTTTATCTATTATTTTTGGGCAAAACATCAACACTACCTCTTTGATTCAGGCTTTAGCTAACAAGATCATCACATTGTAATGTCCCCAATTTTTTTACAGATGAGTTATTTAAATTAATTGACCAACAAAATAATATTATTATCAAAGTGATGATGTTAATAAATTATTTAATTATAAAATAGAGTAAAAATAATAAAATAATAAAATGAGTCCATTAAATAAAGTTCTCCAATTATTTATATTTTTTTTAACAAAAGACTATAGTCTGTATATAATATATTGATAATAATTTTAAGTACAAAAAACACCAGATCGATAGTATTACCAATTTATCGAAGAGAGAGTAGAAGAAAATACCTAAGGAAGGAAGATGAAGTAGATACTATAGAGGAATCATAATTAAGATCGGAAGGAGAATAGAAGAATAAAAGAAGAATGTATACAAATAGTTGAGTAAAGAATGATAACCCAACATCCAAAAATCTTCCTGAGGAAGACAATAGCAGCAAAACCAAAAGTTGTAGTAGTCAGAATAGCCATCAACCTGCAAAAAAATGGATAGACAAAACTATTCATCCATGGCATCCCTTAGTTGAGTAGAAGAGACATTTCCGGGAGCCCTTGAAGATGAAGTGTGACTGAGTGCCCTTGATGAAGATACCTAAAGACAATTAAGAGAATGACAATGTTGTCCAAGGGGCGGCCCACCAGTATTGTCATGGCATTGTTCAATGAGAGAAAATAGGGCACAAACCTTTGACTTTAACACCTTGATCATGGAATGTTCCAAGTCATCGTCATGCCTACAAATGGCCCTATTCAAATACCTAAAATGGAGTGTATCCAATATAGACTTAGTAGCAGCATAGTCTGAATCACATGGAGAACCTTTTCCCAATTTGTTAATGGGAGTGACACCACCCACCGGAGCCGAGCTCGACCATAACCAACAGTTTGCCATAGCATCATGAAGGACATTCTTAGACAGCAATCCATCTCCAATTATTAAAGTCATCCTAATCTTCTAAATGTTTCTGGAGTTCTTTATAAGGAAAGGTTTGCAATATATTTGGCATGTTCAGATTTTCTATTCAAATTGATATATGATTCATTTCTTGAGCAAACTTTTGAGGTAAAAAACCCTTGGAGTTGAAGCCATGGAAGAAAAGCCATCCCTTCCCGTAGAGTGTTTGCAAGGCAGAAGGCACTTTTGAGAAAATCCACATTGATGCATCATCAAATCTTTTGTGTATGGGTCTGAGAAATCATGATGAATACTCCTCCCTATACAATCGCAATAAGAAGCTCCCACCTTGGTCAAACACTAACTGTCATAGCTCTAGATGTAACCCATGTCATCTAGCTCATCACCAACATCTACAATGGATGTAACCAGAGAACTTGATATAACATATGGGTCCTCGCAGCTCTCTACAAATGCACTCAGCCCCACTGTATCATCTGCACCTATAACTAGGATGTGTGGCCACATCCTTAACCTTCTCACAACCATAGCCCGTGGATATCAAATCATCACCAACCACCGCTATGTGTAGTTAAACTGAATTTGGGGTTGGTTTCAACTGTACACACTCCAACTCCACGGTAACCTCATCCAAACATGACTATGACTCCTGGGAAGCCAACTGAGTATACTACAAAGAGTCCACAGTCACCTCAAGCTCATGGGTGAGCTCAACCACCTCCTCTTTCCCTAACAATGCCTTAGAACAAGTGCTACCTCACTTAAGAAGGTAATCCCTGTCAACTACCAACTGTACATAATTATACTTCAAGATCCTGAGAGCCTCTTAAAGAGAATGACTCTCTGTTGGGGAAAAACAAATATCACCATACTAATCTAACATATGAGTACCCCAACCAAATACAACTAACACCTGTTAGATAGCATCATAATGCTCAAGAGCTAAAAGATATCACTATCACTCACCTTCAGTTGTCTAGTCATATGATGTCTATACATAACCTGGCTCCTGCGTAAGCTCTCTAACACACTAACTGCAATGTGATAGGAGACTATATCTACTTTGCTCACCGCAACATCACTAACATCATGTATGCTATCATCAACAACTGAGGTGCTACTAGGGCACCTCTACCATTACCTCCTTTGAAGGAGTAGAAGCCACAACTATGTCAAACTACTCACATGTCTTTGCTTCCCCCTCATCTTTAAGTCCCTGTAAACCATGATCGTGGGACCTAGCATCATCCAATAATTGCTATGAGTCATCACTCATAATTTGAAATAATATATCAATCTCGATGCAATGTGAATCACGAACACATGAAGCATTGGAGGTTCCTACCACACTAATATCAACATTGACCAACAGAGACCCCTTTGCTTGTTGTTGCATATATGACTCGTTATCATCATATAGATCAACATCACGAGGGCATAAATCTAAATCACCTAACTCCTCCGTAACACTCAAACCATGAATGTCATAACTGGGTAGCTCCATGCCTTCATATGTCGCATCTGAGAAGACTATTGTGTCTTGCACCGACTCAACCCTATGATAGCTTCCATAAAATCCAGAATTGTTAGTCCTCATATTCCTCATGCAGTCTTCAAAAAAAAACCCCTCCTCAAGAGAGTTTAAACTAATAGTGGTGACGACTGCATCATCTGCACTCACACTATCCGCAACATCATAAACATGCTCACATAAGGAACTAGTGTCCCAGCAATCAGACCCTAAGTCGCCCATATTCCCACTACTACCAACTAATGTAAGATTGACATCAAAGTTACGTAGCATGTCCTCGGTATCTTCCAAAGCACCAACTCTGGAATCCTCAAACTGCTAAAACTCAATGTTGTTGTCCACTGATGAAAAATACATATCCAAATGTCCCTATATAGAACCTCCATAGTCATAATTGCAAATAGGACTAGTGGCAGCCCCACTAAGCACAGGATCATCTTCACTCTGATCACCAACTATTGAAAACTCATGGTGAAGACTTCTAGATGACTCGCCTATGAAAAACTCTAATTGATATTCTTCCATTCTCAGTGAGGGAATCCTTTTAAATGTTGAAACCATATATCTAGTTGCCCTGTCAATTGTCATCAGATTTGAATGTCTTGCTTCCATCCTTTTCTGATTGTGTTTAAGTCTTTCCATACTTTCCATTAGAGCATTTGATTTTCTTCTTGAGATTTTACTTGATATTTAGTTGGTTCTGATATTTACTAGATTTCCTGTATTTGTCCATGGCTGAGATAATTGCAGGAGTGCTAATCACTCAAATATCAACATCAGAACCAAGATTATTGGTTTTCCCTACCGCACAAGATGGCAGGAAACTACTCAAATACCACAGTAAGAATGCTTGTTGGTTCTAACTTGAGAAACACAAAATTGCTTTACCTTTTCAAATGTTTGACATTTTGTTAAACACTTTGCATGAAATCTCTATCTCGTTGTCCTTTATTTGCAGATTCCTTTTGCTTGCTTGCTATGGTTTCAAATTTAATTTAGACACTTGCAAATGTCTATTAGATATCCAAGCAAAGAAATTTAAGTACAGATGCAACCTTTTTTGACCATTCAAATGCATACATATAGTTTCAATATGTAAAATGTGCATCTACAGCTAGTACACATTTCTACAAACACTTGACATTCATACAAATGACAAAAACACATAACTACAATCAGGCATTTCATCAAACAATTGCGGTGCAACCTTGCCACTCCTTATTTCAATCCCAGATAGATAGATAGATGCAAGATAAAAAAATGTCAAAGTCCATGGTATACTGGTGATTCGTTGGAGCATATTAAATAATCATAAAAATAAGGATCCAGCTCAAGGTTCTAAATAAATGGAACACACTACTTTGACACACCATCTCAAAATATTGACTTACAATATGAGTAATTCAAGTTTGTCATTTTTTTATTTTTTCCCCTCTTATCAATTGATGTCCCCTAATATCCCCCCAATAATTGCTTTCTTTTCCTAACATTCCTTAAATGCGCTCCCCTATTTCCTTTCATTCCTTTCCCAAAAATGTAATGTATTATAGATCACCCTTATCAAAAGATGGGCTTGGCAGGTTACAGGCTGAAAAGTAATAACCATGGCTACTTGAATCTCTCAGCAAGCATCAATGGTAATAAGAGGGAACTCTTCTCCATTACAAATGGAATAGGAAACCACAAAGATTTAGTGAAGGTCGATTGGCTAAGGACTTCTAAGCAGAGTTCGCAGACTCGGATTCAGGGAATACTCATCAAGCCCAAAAATTTTAACTAAGCAAATACTCAACAAAAACTTGGCAAGTTATTAAGTAATTAAATCACTTAAAGAAACATACTTTTTTTTTTTGCAAAATTCAACTACAAATGTATTAAATTAAAATTGACATCTCAAAAGCAAAATGAATGGTTTTCTAGCGAAATCATGTGAAAACCCCATTATAACCAGCATTTTACTCATTTTACTCATGTTTTTCTGTATCTATAAAAAACTGGAGAGTCAAACTTGTAGAAGCTAAGTCAGCAAAACAATTAGAGTACTTGCAGATTTTGCAAGCTATACTCCTAACCAAATGCAGTTTTAAGGGTGACTTGGGACATTCATATATGAGGGATGTGAACCATCCAATGCTATTCCCTTGACAGATTGATCCAATATTTAGCATTTATCGTTTGTTGTTTGTCTCTTTGTTTGTTCATGTAAAGTGTTACACCTGATATATTTTCTATACCCAACAGTTTTTCTAGCTATTAACAAAAAGAAATGTATTATATTCATTTTCGGACTATCATGGGTTACTGAGAGTATAAGGGATCACTGGAAGGAGAATTAGACGAGATGAACTGAGCAGAAAACAATAAAATGTTTTTTTTATGACCTAAAGTCATTTTAAGCCAGCTATGCCAACAAGGTTTAGCCCTTGTGTCAACATTGATTAATAACATGGTCACTACTTTAGCCCAGCCATTTTGATTTCAACACTCATCACTGTACCATCTGCTTGCCTTGCAAATCAATGTTTGATTAAAAAATACCAAATGGGCTGGCATCAGAAAGAAAATGGACAAACCTGTGTGCGCCTTTCAATTTCCAAATCAAGACTATGTCGCAACTCTCTAGTCTTTGCACGCTCTTTCTCTAGTAACTTTTGTCTCTCAACCTCACGCTCCACTTCAGCAATTCTTTCCCTAAGTTATGCCCAAAGAAATTATACAATCGTCATTGAAACTCAGAACATATAAACTCATGCACACCAATGTTAGATGAAGAAAAACTATAAAACCTTACAATCAAGATACCATTGGTAATAAAAAAAAGGAACTCCAAGAATTATTTAATATTGTTTCCATCCTAAAGAGTCTTAAATTTTCAAATGATTGGTAATGTAGTAAGATAAAAACCTATCAAGGTCTTGGAGAAGCTCTATTTCCCGCAGGGCTGTCTCTTCCAAAGTCAGCTGGCGAGTGCGCCTTGCAATACGTTCTCTTTCTTTACGAGCTGCTATTTCAGCTCGAATTTCAGAATGTTCCCTGATAAGCATTGAGGCAGTTCCATGTATCAAATAAGAAAGAATTGATATCTATTTATGCATAAAAATAAAATATATTATGCACTTCAAACACATTAAAAGCTACAGGCATATTGACTTGTACTACTTTATTTAAAGAAACTCTTATGGTTATCAGAAACATATACAACCACTTGTGTCAAACCCATTAGTCTATTCTATTTATTATAGAATCCAGTCGCAAAAAGTCAAAATGGTATTCCAACCATTAAGTCAACCACTACTGGCAACTCAAATTTCCTGAAGTCAGATCTATAACCAAATTATCAAATTCAACATGCTCATAATGAGATTGAATCAAAGGTGAACTCATTATTATTGTTTTATAGTGTCTGGATGTCCTGAAATATGGATCTACATAATTGTGTCATTGTCAAAATCATAATGCTTTCAGTTTAGATAATATAGTAAACAAAGCTAATATCTTAATGTAAAATAGCACAATAATAAAACTTATAAATATGTGAAATGTGGCATTAATCTCTTACATAATGATAAAAATGCAATGGACAAATACAAACCCTCCATAGAAAATGTATCATTGGATAGAGCGAGTAAATCTTCTATGACCATTTTCTGGTCTGTCTTCATCTCGCTTTTACTCCATAAAGCTGATAGGTTTGTCATACATGTACCTAAAGACCGTAATGATATAATAATGTTTCCCATATAAAGTTACAGTGTTTACTTATGAATCCTTATTTATCCTCAATTTATATGTGCGAGATGAATGTTTTATCATAAAGTATGTCTCTGATGTTTATTCTATCGCTTTCATTGGGTTTCAGCCTTGGGGATGAATAGTTTTGTAGAGTGATTCATAAACTTTAATCATATGGAAATTCTTTGAATTGTCTATTAGAAAAGCTTTAGGATACTGTGTTTTGTTATATTCATCTACATATTTTGTTAAACAATAAAAGCATGTCCAAGGGGTTGAGCTTAATTGGTTTGAAATGTTTTCATTATGGAGACCCATATTCAAATCCCCTTAGGGTCGTCTAAAGTAGAATCCTAAGTTGTGACCCTTGGTCTTCCATAGTTAGCTTCTTATATGGATGCAGTTTTTTAATTAAGTGGATTTTTGAGTAGTGATTCTTGTCTTCCATAGGTGATTTCTAGTGTGTTTGCTAGTAAAGAGCTTGTATTAGTCTCACGTTGATACTTGCAAGAGCAAATATTTGTAAATGATATAAAAAATTAAAAATAATAAAAACATGTGGCTCAATAAAGGAATGTTGTAATAGCATGTGATACATTCCATATTTATACCACTAATATGGAGCTTATGATCAATCTGAAAGACAACTCGTTAAATAGCTAACTCAAATTGGATTGAATCTTTGATTGAAAAACAAACAATAGTATTTGTTAGTTAATCTCAGATAAGCTATATCAAATTTCAAAACTTGGGAAATATTTTCTGAATCTTTGGTGATTGATTTTCTCTTATGTGCCCTTGAAGGGGTTTTGTCATCCTCTAATTCCATCCAAGTTTTTGCAATGCTGCATTCAACTAGAACATTGGTCCCTCATTCTTTATTTCTGTAATTCCACCTCCAACTCACAAAACCATTCATAAACTTCCAATTATGTTCACACAGAAAACATTTGTTACATCAAAAGGGATCCTCCTCTCCAAACACATTTCCTAATTGAAGAAATGGGAAATAGAGTACGGTCAATAAAAAAAGCATTTCTTGTTGGGTTGTGGTCATCTACCCAAGACATACAAAGCTTCAGAAATGGTTTAGTAAAAACCAATTAGATTTTTTGTAGCTGTCTTCAGCACTACCTAAGAAATAGAGACTATCTTCTAGGAAGGACTATGGTTCATGGGAAAACTAGGTCTCCTAATTAGGTGTTAAACCCATTCTTTCAAAACCACTAACAATCTTTGAAGCAGATTACTATTGTGGCTACATCTACCCCTATTGAAAAGTGAATCATAGAACATACACTGAACATGCCCTCTATGGAATTGGAAAATCCACTAGGGAATATATCACAAAATCAAAGTTCAATCTTCAAAATACTGAACATGCCCTCTATGGAATTGGAAAATCCACTAGGGAATATATCACAAAATCAAAGTTCAATCTTCAATGAAGTATTTTGATGAAAATTACTGAGTAATTTTCGTGCAGAAGCAAACAAAATAATCATATCCCAGTTCACTTTGTTTTAATTATTTTTTCTTCTACCTTTATTAATCTTGCTTACGTGTAGTATTTAATATTCAATTAATGGATTTCAGATTTGCAACTCTTTCAGGAATGGTAGTACTCTTGTTGTTACTACTCTTGGGTCCAGCCAAGGTTTTCCCGGTTAATCATTAATTAAATATATTTTATTGCGGATCAAAAGAAATTATGAGTTAGATATAAATTATATTAATATAATTATATTGGGCCACTTTGGAAGAGCGGTAGCCCTTGGTGAAAGGGCACCACCAATAGATGTAAAGGGAGAGTAAATGTCCACTGATTATAGGCAAACCTCCAAAAATAATTGATGCTTGGCAAGGTGCAAAAATGGGGACATAACAAAAAATAAATTGACATAAAATGTCCTAGTAGCTAATAGCATCATTTACCAAAAGTTGTCCAAGTGACTAGAAAAAATTCCATGTGAACTAAGAAAAGGGACAGTTTAAAAGAGGATGAATAACTCTCTACAAAGCCACAAGACTAGAAAAGGACCACACTTTTAAGATAATTTAAAAATAGACCCGATAGTAAGTCTTTGATGAATATGACACCACATAAAAAAGTACATCCTAGGCCAACAATTAAAAGCATAAGTTAAAAATAGACCAAATCAACTTTAATCTACTAGATCAACAATTAAAAACATAAGTTAGTCTCCATGGAGACTTGAGCATGAAGAAGGATCATTAGAGAAAAAATACATAGAATAGTTATATTAACAAGAGGCAACCAGAAACTCGTAGCCTCCTATCTACTCTACTTCTTACTCGGGGTCCTCACTAAACATGTTATCATCCATAGTGGAACAAAACACACAACCTTGTAAACAAAGGAATGTGTCCTCTTATAGCCAATAAGAAGGCAATACCCCTTTTTGAGGTACTCCCAAGAAAGTAACTACCCCAATCCACAAATCTGATTGTAACTCTTAAGCTCTATTGAAAACCTTATTAATAAGAGCGAGAGGTTTATCATTGAATCTGAGATTCACCAAATGGATCTAGACGGTTGAAAACACCCTCCAACACCTAAGCAAGTAATATACCCTCTAGAAAATTCTCAAATCAATTACCAAGATTTCTGAATTAAGTCAAAAATGAAAAGTTTATAGATCAAACTTAGGAAGAGTCAAAGACGACATTAAAAAATGCGAATCCCACTGCAACTAGATTTTTTAAAGATTGCTAGAGATAATATTGTGCTTCACATGCACCTCCCAAGACTCCTCACTAGCTAAAGCTCTACTTAGCCACTTAATAACTAAAGAGACTCTTTGGAAAAGAGAATAAACAACCTCTAAGCTTACCATTCAGCTATTTGACACACATACTAATCTTGGTGATTTGGTCAATGTGAGAGGAACGGGCTAACCAATAGCATGAATCATCAAAAGTAAATGAGGACAATACCTTTTGACAAACTGAACATCTCCATACATGTTGGAGGAAGTTTCCCTACCATTTGGAAACATTATTAACAACTTTAGTACCCAGCTCCACATCTACTTAAATGATGGAAGTAGGGAAATAGGGACTCTGAGATACCTAATCATCTTAGAAGGGCCACCGCACTCCTATCACTTCTCAACAATTAGATAAAAAAGGGAACCTAGCTAGCCTAGTATAGTAGACTTGTGCATAATAATTTTACATCCAAAGGCAAGACAATAAAAGTAGTTTGTGGCATGGTTCTTGTAGCAAAAATAGTCTATTAGTTCCCTCATCACTAGCATCAAGTTTAATTACTTGTAGATCTAGTCTCTAATTTTCCATTGATAGTTTAATAAATACCCAATTCTAATTTCTATCAATTGCTCACCCAAGAGCTCCAAGATCAACAAAACAAGAAAAGACATTTCAACTCCAACCTGTGCATCAAACAACAAGAAAGTTCCAACTACTTATCAAAACTCTTGGAGAATCATAAAATTGTTTACAAGTCCAAGCTTGTCACCTTCAATGCCAATCATCGTCAACGAATAGATGATTGTCCTTTTCCATAATCTGAATAAGATTTCATCCCTACTAACATTTCATCCTAGTTGGCCTAAAGGATACAAAATATCTAATAACTATGGAGCAAGTCAGACCAAGACATAAACTGCTCCAAAGAATAACTGACCAAGCATAACAAGTTGGCCTTAGGGAGTTTATTAACAATTTCGCTTAGTAATTTTAATTTACTATTTATTAATGTTTTGAGATTGGCCAATCCAACTACATAAAAGGGGTGCACTACAGCCCTAAAGATTTCTTGTCCTCAAGCATTCTGCAACTGCTGATAGAAACTAAATGTCAGCATCCCATATCAACCTCAAAATCATTGCTCCCTCATCTCGCCACATTACTCCAAGATAAACAGCCCTCTTCCAACCTCTATTATTGATTGTATCAAAACCGGAATTGAAGGGTACAAATTTTTCTTGGCCCTTCTCAATATAATTGATTGCATATCATGGGACCTTCTAGATAAACCCACAATTCTTCATCACGATAATTATATTACACTATATTGCATGGGCCAATCATTCTCAAATGTTGGGAATCACCATAGCATAGTTGAAAATCTCATTCTCTACAGCTTATTGGCGAGGCAAAAAAAAAGAAAATCTCGGCAAATATTGGAGAGAAATTGGCAAGTTCTCATGAAAATATCAGGAATTTAAAAAATGACATAAATTTAATGAAAAATGCATTTTTTTACAAAATTCAATAACTAGATGCATGTAATGAGTCAGTGAATGAATAAACAAACCAAACAAGCTGATATATATATATGTATGTATGTATGTATGTATGTATGTATGTATGTATGTATGTGCAATAAGTAACAAAATTGCATCCCCATGTGGAATGTCAGTGTAGTCAGAAACTCTCTAACTCTGAAGAAAACTACAAATACCGAATTGTCTTTGTAAAACGATAAGCAAATACAAATGTCAAGTACAATATGAAACTAGTCTACATCTTCACCTTCACACTCCCACTAGTTCTAGTAGTTCTAGATCGCTGCCAAACACTTATTTTCTCCTACTAAGCCCTTATCCTCCACCCAAGACACTCAACGCTAGAATAAAATTGTGCTTTGCCATTTTGTAGGGCGTGATTGTTTTACTAGCAAACACTTGCGAGAAGTCAACAACTTCTCGCCAATAAGTGTCAAGAAGTCGCCCAAAAGTGGCAATTTCTCACTAAGAAATTAACAACTTCTCTTCCTAGATTTCTTGCACAAAAAACATAAGTTTTCGCGTCACCCTCAAAATCTCACGAGAAATGAGATATCGGCACTATTTTTGCACTATTTTGAACTATGACCATAACTACATGAGGCAATTATGTTCACCTAAAATTTGGATTGATAATTCCTAGACATTATCTTCTATAATTGAGGAGACATCCTATGAGAGAGCTTTAAATTATCATCCTTCTTTTTGTCCCTTTATCCTCGCAACTTCCTTGACCCCCTCTTGTGCTATTGCATTCTAATGGATATCCAAATTATGATCCTCCTTTCTGCCAATCTATCATTGCATCCTCCCTAACCCCCACTTGTGCTACTGCATTCTCATCCACTCCAAGTTCCACCCTTGTTGTTGTTGAATATTCCTCTTTAGTTCTCATTTGTCTTATGTCATCATAAATTCTCCTTCCCCTTAGATTTATCCAATCTAGATAACCTAAATAATCCTCAAAAAGAAACACAGATCTAATATGATCAGAAACCCTAATATTCTTCAAAGGTTTTGATGGCTTCAAATGTGTAACTATTATGATCCGATCACAAGCTGGAGGCTAACACAGACTTGTGCTCCTAGGCTTGATCAAGTAATACGACAAACCTCAAAGGTGAACTGAGAATGGATTGGGAAACCCACCTTCCATGCTCTCACAATACAAAGGTGGCCAACTTTGACATTGTGTTTTACATATGTTTCAAATAAATTCCTAAAGTGATTATTATAGCCTACACGAATGTAGTTTGGAAAGACTATTGCCTTAATTGGATTTCAATATATGAATGATGTTTACATGATATTACGATGCCAACTAAGGCTTAGCAAATATAGAAGATACCATGGCTTATGATTCAATGTCACATTTGAGTGACTTATAATGTGTGCAGATCCTAGACTAGAATTTCTCTTATAAAGAGCATTTCAATTGATAGCTTTGATACATTAAATGTATTACAATAATTACTTTTAATCAGAATTGTGATTTTATGGTAAAAGGTGGGAATATCCCAAAAGGGGGCATTTCATACTATAGTTTGTAAAATAATCATTGCTAATTATCCTATATATGTGCAAGTGTATACATAAATTTAAATCAAGAGAGAGTGAAAGCTTGAAGAGAAATACCAATCACCAGAAATAAATCAAGAATAATTAGAAGTTGGAATAAGTGTGAAGTACATATTAAAATGACTTAACTGGGTGAACAATTTGAACTAGAAATATTATTTTGGGCTAGAAATATTATCTACACAAAGAAACATTGAATGTATTTTCCTGCTTTTAATCTATCTATAGAATCTCCTTGTATGTAAATAGTCACTTGGAGAAATAACCATATCAATAACTAACATGAGAACTCAAGTGAATATATATGTGAAACCCCTAGCAAATAGAAAGGATAATCTTCATCAGTAGAATGCAACCTATAACCTGGAGCGAGACAGAAAAGGAAGATTGGCAAGAGAAACAGAAAATATTAGTGGAATAGCCATTTCTCTTTAGTGATATTCTTTAAAACTGTCTTTAGGCAAAAAAAGAAAAATGTTTTAATGACATTAGAAAGTAAAAGAGCTCAATAAAGAAATACAACTTTGTGCCCTTTGTTTATTTAAGCTTTGAAAGAGAACAAAGGAAGAGCAAAGTCTACATGATATGTATTCAGTCCACTTTCCCTGTAAGTTCACTACAGTGTCTTTATTGCAAACAAAATCACTATTAATCACGACTTGCCACTTCCTCCGATTTGAAAAATGGCTGACTTTTTTAATGTATAATTATCTTTGCTTTTTGGAATCATTTTCATGCTAAGTGATAGAAAGAGATAGAGCGCGTGCAAATTCAATTATTTCAGATTGAGTACAATGTTTCTCTGCCTTTTCTGTACCAATGGATATAGAATGGAGGAGAGGTTTCAAGGATGGAAAAAGTTTCTCCAAATTTTGAGGATGGTAAACTATAAGGGCCATGTTTCAACATTAGGAACCTAAAACCACTACGCTTTAACTTAATCTAAACTTTAAATTTTGTAGGATGCCTCCCGTTACACGAAGCAACCGACGAGGCAAAGGTCATAGGGCGAGAGGTAGTAGAGTGGAACATGAGGATGGACCACCATCACCACCACCTCCACCACCACCACCACTGAACCCGAATTAGGATATTTTGGATGCCCTCCAAAAATTGATTAGAGTAGTCCAGCAGAGGCTACCACCCATAGTTCAACCAAAGCAGCAGATTCCCGAAGAGAAAGCACAGGGACCTGTAGGAGGCGGGGCAGGTGGCAGAGAGAGGAGTCCCACACTGAGGCAAGTAGAGGGATAGGGCGAGCATGACGATGAGTCGATATATCAGAGAGGACCACTACTCGATAGACCTCCTAGACATGTAGGAGATGAGATCATGGATTTGATACGACTCCAGCCACCGTTGTTTACCAACTCCACTAACGGAATAGTAGCATAGGCCTGGTTGCAGAGTCTGCAACGATGTTTTGGATTATGCCCTCATGGGAGTAATCTGAAGGCATGTCTAGCAGTCCAGTAGCTAAGGGGAGATGCCTCCAATTGGTGGCATTAGGAGGAAACTATAGGAGGAGTGAGGATGGATACCCTCACATGGGAGACATTTTTGGTTAAATTACAAGAGAGATACCTGTTTGAGCACTTAAAACAAAAACAAATAGAGGAATTTCATTCTCTACATCAAAGTGGCCTCATAGTAGCTCAGTATGAGAGCAGGTTTCTCCAGCTCCTTCCATATGTTGAATACATGAAGGACGAGAAACTGTGAGTACATCGCTTCATCATGGGCCTAAATTTCTCACTCCAGGGTGCAATCCGTTTGGCCTTCCCTACCACCTTCGGATAGATAGTTGAGATAGCATTAGTTGCTAAGGATACTAAGGGTAGACAAGAGTCACGAGATCAGTCTTAGAACCAAAACTCTACCTAGCAAAAACCCCCTTGGAAAGGGAATCAAAACTATACAACAGGGTCCTCTAAGGGTCAATACTCTCAGCAATAGAAACCACAACAATAGCAGCAGCACAAACCCTCACAGGGTTATCAGGACTCCAAGCCCAAGCAGTGGCAGTCACAAGGCCCCAAACAGGATTAGAAGATACAAACCCCATAGTCACAGTCAATGAAGACTCAGCAGTCTTCCAGGGGTGGATACAATGGATCTAGCAGGTCAGGAGGCCCAAAGCAGTCCAGATCACAGGGTGTACAGTCTTATACCCGAGGATCGTGCTACACTTGTGGTGGCATGGGTCATATAGCTAGAGAGTGTCAACAGGGACAATCATCCGATGGTCAAAGAGGGGCTATTTCAGAGTCGACAGTGATATAGGCAGATCCCACAAAGTTTTTGCAACGGTTGACAACTGCCAGACTAAGCATCAAGCCACATTTATCGAGGCCACATGTATAATACAGGGTCATATGGTTGATTTATTTGATTTAGGAGCTATTGACTCTTTTATATCTCCATATGTGGTGGAGTGTTGTAGGCTAGTGGCAATTAGACAGGATATCAGTAGGGAAGTAGAGTTAGCCTCAAGAGCCAAAGTGTCAATTAGTTCCATGGTGCATAATTGCCAGATTCAGAATGGAGACATGACCACAATGCTTGATCTACGCATTACCCTTCTAAGTTCTTATGATGTTGTCCTTGGCATGGATTGGCTTTATGCCCATAGCGCCAAGATGAATTGCCGACAGAAGAGGGTAGAATGTGTGGATGAAAATGAGATCTCTAGAGTGATCTTCAAAATAAAGAGACCAGTGTCCCTTTGTATGATTTCCGTTATGCAGCTTAGACGGTGTATGTGAAAGGGATGTCAGTTGTTCGCTATCAACATTAGTGATAGAGAGGAAGATTCAGAGGGAGAGCCATCCCTCGATGATTTTCCAATCCTGCAAGAGTTTGCGGATGTGTTTCCTTTAGAGCTCTCTAGTATGCCTCCACTTAGAGCAGTGGATTTTCACATAGATCTTGTGCTAAGAGTTGAGCCAGTATCAAGAGCACTGTACAGGATGACTACTCATGAGCTCAGTGAGCTAAAGACTCAGTTGGAGGAACTCTCAAAGAAAGGGCATATTTGACCTAGTGTGTCACCTTGAGGTGCACCAGTGATCTTTGTAAAGGACGGATCACTTAGGTTGTGTATGATTATCAGCAGTTGAACAAATTAAACATCAAGAACCAATATTTGCTTCTCAGGATTGATGATCTCTTCGATCAATTACAGGGTGCCCAAGTATTTTCAAAGATTGATCTAAAGTTGGGTTATCATTAGTTGAGAATTGTGGATAGTGATATCCCCAAGACTGCATTTCGTACGAGATATGGTCACTACGAGTTTACCGTGATACCTTTGGCCTCATGAATGCTCTAGCTGTATTCATGAACCTCATGAATGGAGTATTCCGTACCTTTTTGGATAAGTTTGTGGTCGTATTCCTTGATGACATTCTAATATATTCTTGTAACAAGAAAGAGCATGAAGAGAACCTGAGACAAGTGTTGTAGAAGTCGAGAGAGAATCGATTGTATGGCAGCTTGTCGAAGTGTGTGTTCTATAGACTTGAGATACATTATTTGGGTCATGTTATATCAAGCGATGGAGTCTCAATAGACCCATCGAAGATTAGGGCCATCATGGATTGGCCAGCACCCACTAGTGTCACTGAAGTGAGGAGCTTTATGCTACTAGCAGGATATTACCAACGCTTTATTGCGGGAAGCTCTAGGTTGGCACACCCAATCACATCTCTTTAAAAAAGCAGAAGTACAAGTGGACAGAGAAGTGTGATAGAGCTCAAGAGAGCCCTCACGAGTGCACCGATCCTAGCAATGCCAAATCTTTCTGCAAATTTTGTGGTGTGCACAGATGCATCTTTGGATGGTATAGGGGCAGTCCTTGTGCAGGAGGGACGACCTATTTCCTTCGAGTCTAGGAAGTTGAAGACTCGTGAACTCAATTACCCTACTCACAACCTAGAGCTTGTAGCAGTGGTTCATGCTTTAGTGAGGTGGCGACACTTCCTTCTAGGTCATAGATTCAATATTCATTCTGACCACCAGAGCTTGCAGTACATATTTACTCAATCGAACCTTAATGCTAGGCAAAGAAGGTGGATGGAGTTGCTTTGTGAGTACAATTTTGATGTTCATTACATCAAGGGAAAGGAGAATGTGGTTGCAAATGCCTTAAGTAGAAGGCGCTATGAGCTTTCATCTATGACTACTTGCACTTATTTGAGAGAGCGGATCCTACATCATTTATCAGCAAATGAGCTATATGCAGAAGTTAGTTAGATGGTGCATTCTCAGAGACCCTTGGAAGAGAAGTATTCAGAGTATTCTTTGGAGTCTGATAGACTCTTGCATCATAGAGGACCTATGTATGTACCAAAGTAACAAGAATCGAAATCGGATCGGAATCGGCAAGGCCGAATCGAATTGTGAATCGGCAATGAATCGGCAAATTTGAAAAAACCCTTTAAATTTAAAAATTTTAACAATTTAAAACTTATTTCATGCACCCTTTATTGAATATAACTTAAACACACTATAACATCATCAAATAGAAGTTAAAACTTAACATACATAAACATGGAACATAAAATCCATCACATATGTAACTATGTTATCTAAAATGTAAATTGTAGGCTAGCTGAAGTAAATAGAAATCAAATGATCACAATGATTTAAATCATAGAATGTATGTAAGATGATCCATAAGACATCAAATCATAAATGTATGTAAGAATCTAAGATGAAGATCCATGAAAGTTTGAAACATATGTCTATCAATGATTCAATATCAATATCTGTAAACAAAATATAAAAACAAGGCTCCAGCTCAAGCCTCAGACTCATAGTCATCATCATCATCCTTAACATCATCCTGAAGCTCGGCTGCAGCCTCAGCCTCTGAGTATCTAGTCTGCCTAGTAGCAAGGCGTCTAATGTAGGTCCTAGAGGACTGCCGAGCCATATCTCCCACATGTAAGATGGGCTCATGAACGTCACTAGGGCCTGTGCCTGTGCGTGCACGTGTGCGTCTACCAATGCCTGAAGAACGTGCTCTAGCTGCCTCAGCCTCTATATCCACCTGGTCAACCCACACACGGTCTTCCTCAGTGAAGATTGGATCCACAACCTCTGTGAGCCACTCTGATTCTGGATCAATCTCCTCTAGAATGATCGGAGAGGAGTCAGTGCCCAAAATCTGTCTGATCCTAAGACGGAGGTTGTAATGAACAAAGACAATATCATTCAACTTCTGCACTGTCAACCTATTTCTCCTCTTCGAATGGATGTGCTCGAACATGGACCAACTGCACTCACATCCAGAAGCGCTGCTTGGCTGACTCAGAATACGAATTGCAATTTTTTGAAGTTTTGGGGTTGTGGCCCCAAACATTTGCCACCATCTATCTGCAATAAGGGAAAAATTGAAAATAGAAACAATTAGTCTCATTTACAAATTACAAGTTAACTCTAAAATTACATAATCAACTTTAAGATTAGAATCTAGATTCATGAACATTGAATATATTATTTAATTTTTACCTGGCTGTAGTGTTGTCTGAGCATTTATGGCCATCCTGCCAAAGAAAAGTGGCCCCTCTTTATTGTTGAACTAGTCTAGCTCAACAATCGTAGCAATGCTATCTTCATCGCTACTCAACCTCTGAATCACTGTGTATAAGCCAGTGAGAACCTCTACATCCGCCTTGAACTCAGGACGGAAACGATATGCCGGATTCAGAAAGTAAGTTGCTGCATGGATGGGTCGATGGAGCTGATTCTGCCATCTATCGATGATGTCCCAAATAGGGCCATACCTCTCCTGCACTCCTGCATATTGGGCTCTGATGGCCTTCTTGGCCCTATCCATGCCCTCATAAATGTAGCCCATAGAGGGCTTCTCCCCATCAGCAGTTCGTAGCAAAGCTACAAGGGGCTCAGTGACCTACATATAAAGTAAAACAAAAAACTTGAGTCAAAACTTAAATATAAAATAATATAACTTAAAGTAAAAGTAAAATACTAAATGTTAAATTGCAATAAATTTACCTGCAGGATTTCTCTAGCGGGTTTCCAAAAACCATCCTCATCAAATATGCAATCCGCCACATCTATCCCTACAGTGGTCATAGCATAGGAAGAGGAAATCCACTCCCGCCCAACAAACATGCTCCTCAATTCATCCCTTGATGTCAACAAGGACTGCAAGGTGATGAAATTCGAGGCAAACCTCGTGATACCTGGGCGAGCTAACTCTTTGCCTTCTGTGTACTTCCTCATTGTGCTAAGGACAAATGAATGATTATAAATGAATTTGCATATGTTTTTTGCCCTTTCCACACATGACTTGACAAACTCAAGTTTGCCAATTTCCTCCAACATGAGGTCAATGCAATGTGCCGCACAAGGGGACCAAAATATGGTGGCGTGCCTCTCCATCAAAAGTTTACCAACAACAATTTTAAGTCAATTAGAAATTCAAATTTCAAAATTCAAATAAATTTATTTTCAAAACTTGAAAAGTTAAAAGTTTACCTGCAGCAACATAACTTGCTGCATTATCCGTCACCACCTGGATCACATTTTGTTCTCCCACCTCTGCTATGACTTCCTCAATAGCCTCACATAAGTATGTGGCATTTTTTACATGTGCGGAAGCATCAATGGATTTGATGAACATAGTATATCCTACAAGTAACAAAACAACGAATTAGAATATTAAAATTAAATGGATCATCAACAAATTAGCATTCAACAAATCAAAATTTACAATTATGTATGTAGGAAAGTAGAATGATCAATTACCTCCACAGGATACAAGAAAATTGAGGAGTGTTCTATTCCTCCTATCTGTCCAACCATCAGTCATGATGGTGCAACCCTTTGCAATCCACTCCTTTCGGTTCTCCTCGAGTTCAGCCCTCATGTCCTCTACCATCTCATCCAAGAGGTATCCGCTCAACTCAGCCTTAGTTGGGGCTTTAAACCCCGGACCACAAATAGCAACCGCGTCTATCATGTTCTGCCAATAAGGAGCCCTGTCACAAATAAAAATTTAGATGTCAAAGACTCAAATTATAAAACAAGTAAATATAATTAAAGTTTTACTTTTACTTTTAATTTTAACTTTAAAGAAAACAACGAAAAAAGAATCAATTACCTGGCTGCAATAAATGGAATGTTGCAAAAGTACCAAAATTTGCATATCTCCTTTCTGGCAGCATCATGAATTTCCTTGTTCAAACCCATGCCCTCAAGCGTGGTTTGGGAACCAGAAGTAGTGCGGGGCACAAAGTAACTATCCATTCTGTTTTTCCGCACTCTAGGCTGCAATAGGTTGGTGTGGGACTCTGTCTCAGTATGTGACCGACTAGCACTAGCACGAGCAAAAGAACTAGGATAAAAAGGAGGCCTAGAAGAACCCTCTCCAACACAACCTACAGATGCAGAAGCTGATGCAGATGCAGATGTGGATGCGGCTGCAGATGCAGATGCGGGAACATGGGAGCCAATACCCCTTAACCCTTCAAGTTGCATTTTCCTATTGGCTTTGTCTTTTTCAATTTTTTCTAATGCCATTAAGCAAGTGCGTTTTGCCTCAGGAGTTTGGTGAGTGCAAATTGTAACATCGTGTCCAGGTATAGCAGCAATGTGGTATTTCAATCTATAAATACCCCCAGAAGTTATTTTTTCTTTACAAAAAATACATTTTGTTTGATAATTGGTTCCTCTAAGAAACTGTTCGTTATATTTCCAACATTCATCTTTTCTACCCATTGCGAATTTGCAAAAAATGAAAGCAAAGGCTGCTGCAATAAAAATTTATATGTAAAATATCAAAGTTTGAAGCTAATAAAAGCTACAAAACAACAAACCCTAGTTTGCAACTTAGTAAAAATAAAGAACATTCAAGATCTAAACTAAAAATCTTGAAAACTATAAAAATTTAACAAAAAATGCATAATACACTAACATGCAAAAAAAAAAAGAGCACTTACCTCTTGCAAATGAGTTGATGAGTGTTGAGATTGGCTCCCTAATGCTCCCAATGCAATTGATGGCCTCCCCAAATGGATTGCTGATCTCTTTTGTGCTCTTTCTTCTTGCCGGTTAGAAACCTATGGCTTTTCTTTTCTCTTCTTCTCTCTCACTTTTCCTCTCTTCTACTCATGTTAAACAAATAGAAGGCCCTTTAGGGTTATAACAAAGAGAATAGGTCAAAAACAAAGTAAAAAAAACAAGCAATTTTTTTAAATTTTACAACTCTATACTTTATTGGCCGCGGGCGGCCGCGGGCGATTCCTGCCGATTTTTCCAGGCGATTCATGCGATTTTTGGATGAATCGCCTGAATCGGTGATTCAGGCGATTCACCTGAAGAAATCGGCAATGGTTATTTCCGACTCCAAAAAAATCGCCATTGCTGAATCTAATTGCCAAATCGCCGATTCAGGCGATTTTATGGCGGTTCTCGTTACTCTGGTATGTACCTTCCATTGGGGACTTGCACGAGCTCATTGTACTTGAGGCTTACAGAGCACCTTATGCAACGTACCCTAGTGTTAAGAAGTTACATGCAGATGTGAGGCAGCTGTATCACTGGCCAGGCATGAGAGTGCAGTTTGCTAGCATTGTTGCAAGTTGCCTCGAGATTCAAAGGGTGAAGGCAGAGCACCATCATCCAAGTGGGCTTCTTCAACCTCATGAGATTGTAGAGTGGAAGTGGGATGCTATTTCTATGGATTTTATTGTTGGTCTCCCCATGTCTTCTCACTGCCATGATGCCATTTTGGTGATGGTTTACACATTGACCAAGGTTGCCCACTCCTCACCCATGTGTACTACATACACAGCACGAGTCATAGCTCAGTTGTTTTTACAGGACATTGTTAGACTTCATGGCATTCCCCATAAGATTATCTCTAATAGAGACTCACTATTCACTTCATCATTTTGGAGAGAGTTGTAGGTAGCATTGGGCACTAGGCTCAATTTCAGTACAGCGAACCATCCTCAGACCGACGATCAGACCGAGCGAGTGAATTAGGTATTGTAGGACATGTTATGTATGTACATGATGGACCATCAGGTCAAATGGGAGGAATTCTTGCATCTTGTCGAGTTTTCCTATAACAATGGGAACCATTCCTCCATAGGTATGCCGCCTTATGAGGCCTTGCATGCAAGACCTTGCAAAACACCCTTGAGTTGGGATAGGATCGAGGATCGAGTATCTATTGGCCCTCAGTTAATCAAAGAGATGGAACAGCAGGTGATCCTAATTAGACAACGCCTGAGACAGGCACAAGATAGGCAGCAGAAGTATGCTGATGTGAAAAGGATAGATTGAGAGTATCAAGTTAGAGACAAAGTCCTCTTGAGGGTGCGACCACACAAGAGTCCGATTCGATTCGAAAAGGGCTCTAAGTTGGCACCTCGGTTCATTGGACCGTTCGAGATCCTAAGAGGATAGAACCTGTTGCATATTGTCTAGCTTTGCCACCTAACATGTCACACATCCACGATGTGTTTCATGTTTCTGTACTTAGAGGATACATTTATGACAAGTCTCACATTATAGATTGGAATGCCTTGCAGGCGGAGTCGGATGAGTAGTTAGCGCTAGAGCTTATTTGTATTATTGCCCGACGGAACCTGACTCTTCCAGGCCGAGAACTAGGTGTGAGGCCTTGCCCCGACCCATCATAGCATAGTTGATACATTATTATTTTGATACTCATGACTCAATATGTCGAGACACTGTCAAATACATTGGACATTATTATGTTATTTTATGTCGTGTGATGTTTTACTTTGAGATGTTTAATTATGTTATTTAATGTTTCATGAACATGTATACTCATGACGTAGTACAGAAAGTGAATGTAGAATTAAGACTTTGATTAACACTTTGATTATGCAATTTTAGTAGTTAAGTATATGAGTAAAAATGAGATAAATAGTTAATTATTTGAAAGATTTATGTTTTAGATTATGTGATTATCTTGATGAGTTAGTCTTATATATATATATATATATATATATGTGACTTTCTCGAGCTACTGATGCGTACATTGAGTGTGCAGGATATTTTAGTCGGAAAATCTAACGAATAATCAGAACTAAACCCTATATACAGTTTTTGTAAGCCAGGGTTGAATGTAGTGAAAGATGCAGACCCCGTCGTTTCGTATCTCTTTTGTATCGTAAATTGAATGTGTATCATTCTGTAATCATTAAGTGTTAATGTTTTGTAACAGTAATTTTATAGTATCGCTTGACACTCATGATTCGTATATGCATTTTAGCGTGATAAGTAGGATTAATCAAGTAACCTGAACATCTAAGTTGGACTAGGTTATTGACCTTTTTACTAATCAGTTGATAATCGAGATTAATTATCCTAAACAAAATTAGTGATAAATTTGCATTTTTTAGGGTTGTTAGGAAGTCCAAATATTTCAAGCATTTTGATAGGTCCCTAAATAGTCCTAGAGGCCAAAAATCATGAAAACTAAGTATCTAGGGGTATATGTATGAGTTGGGGGCATTTTCCACCCCTCTAGCCCCTTTTGTTCACTTTTGTGATCACCCAAATATCCCATTTTAAATTTATTGCGAAAATTGAAGTTTCACCATGAATTGGATAAGTTAAACTCAACCTTGAGGTTAGCCTTAATGACAAGATTGAGTTAGAAGACTCTAGAAGCCTTTAGGCCAAGTGGGGCAGTTATTGCATTTTGTAAGTGGTTGAGTTGGGATCCTATTTAGTGGCAAATTTGAGAGAGGAAGAGTGTTCACCCACCCTCCTTTTTAAGTATAGTAGTTTTTTATTTTAAATTTTAGTATTTAGTATAGTTAGTTATTATTTTTTTTTTTTAAATTATAGTTAAAGTTTTAATGTTAGGATATGTTTGTTTTTAGAAATTGTTTTTTTTTTTAGTTAAGAATTTAGTAAGATTTAAATTATAAACTTAGTTTTCATTCAATTGAATTAAATTAGTATGTTTTTAAATGTTAGAATATTATTAAATGATAGTAGGTTAGTTAGTGAGTTAATAATTAGTGTTTAAATTGTTTTAAATAATTAAAGTTAGATAGTTTTATTATGTTATTTTTTTTTAAAAAATTATAATTTGTTTTTAAGATAGTTGCTAAATTTTAATGTTAGCTTTATAATTGGATAAGATTAGTCGTTGAATTTCGATGTTAGAATCAAATAGTTAGTTAATTTGTTAAGGTTAACGATTGGATCAAATATTAGAGGTAGTAAGTTATTTGTTTTAATGTTAATATCATAATAGTTAAGGGCATTAATATTTTTAATTAGTTAGTAATATTTTGAATTAGGATTTTTATGGTTAGTAGATTGTTGATGTTTGTATGGATTATTTGAAAAGTAAATAAAATAATAATATACTGTTTTAAATTAAATTCAATATAATTAAAATGTATATTATTTATCTTGTGATATTAATTAGTATTGGTAATGCTTAAGTTAAGATTGATAACATTAATCTTATTAATATTGATATTGTGGAATTAAAATTGACCTTAAAAGGATGAGTTAATAAAGATGGTTAGTGAGAGTGTTATATTAGGGTCGAATTTAAATGTGAAATAATGTTGAAATCAATTAAATAATGAATGTTCAAATTTAGCAATCTACTGCTACACATTGATTATAAACTGAAATGAAGTGTTATGGTCTTGTTAGAGGACCCTGTATCTGTCCTTCAGTGTACCTATACATTAACTTGTGAAACAAACATATCAAATTACATCAAAACCTTATGTGTCATGAAAGTTGTAGTCAGCCGGTATTAACATGGTAGATTTAAATTTATTTTATTTTTTAAAAAACAGTGTGTTTTTGCCCTGTATTTTGGGCATGACATAAACCATAAGATAATAGTAAAATAATCTGCAAACGAAAAAATAGGAGCTGAAATTTATAAAAAGCTGTAATGTTGTACATTATTTTGCATCATAATCAATAGATCCTAATGTGTCTCCACCCTCCAAGTGAGTTAAAATGGTAACATTGACTAAGAGGATCCATTGTCAAAATTTGTGGGGTAATCTTCTCTACTCTCCAGTGTCTCAATGTGAGCCATATTGTTAAAAACATGAGAAAAATTTGGCAATGTTTCCATAGTTGCTGTTTTCGAAGATGATATAAGCATGTTGCAATTCATCATATTTCATTAACTGGATAAAAAAAGACACACAACCCCCACTCTTGAAAGGTCTGTCTTAAAAATTAATTAATGTCAATCATGAGCTTCTAAATGTTTTGAGTTATGGGACCTGCTAGGGAATAGAATTTGACAAAGAAGTCCATCACAAGTTGCAACAACAATGTACGTGTCAGAATTCCTCGCATTTTCACCAAGATCATTATATCTAATTTCTAAATAATTTGACCATTACCATAGCAGCATTATCTGAAATCAACATGGACTCACCAAGCCAAAAATGTAGATGAAATTCAATTACTTGAGATTTAATCCAGCATAACACAACATTTTTTATTTTTTATTCCTTCAAATCAGAGAAGGGATATGTGGGCAGCAAGGATCTTCATGGCACATGTACCCTTTTATTTGTTTTCAGTTCTTTTTATGCTAAATGGGTCTTTTATAGAGTCTGCAAGGGTCTTCCTCTCTTCCTTTCGGCAGTTGCAATAGAGAAAGCACTTGTATATATATATTTATAGTTCTTTGAGGTTTAAGTTTAGCTTTTTCCTTAAAGCGATATAACTGTTATTTTAAAATATACTGGGGATATCCTGTTGCTTGAGAAGGTTATGGAATGTCTGCATGTCCCCCAGCTGCTAAGGTTGTTGCAAGGCATTCTCCTAGAGAGAATGCCTAGTCAGGATAGTTTCTTCCTCATCCCAGCACTCGTGAGATGTTCTCCATTCTTAGAAACAGGTTAAAGAATCGATTAATGCAACCTGGAGAACTCATTTAGAGTTAGATTACAAAACAATTCTTTAAGTTCTACTTCAAATATATTTACATTTGAAGTTAGATTTCAGACCATGTTGAGGTTTGTTTTTCCTTTCTAGTATATAGCCAAATGAAAGTTTAGTTCTTAAAAAACACAGGGCTACCACTAAAACTGTTGGTTGTGCTCCATGTCATCACAGACTACTATTTAAGGGGCAGTCCGTTTTTTTTTTAAATATGTCAATTTTAACTTCATACTTTTTTCCATGATTGACATTTTTAATGAATTATGATTTTTTCTATCTCTGCAAAATATAGTTGCACCTTAACATACAATAAAATTGGATATTTTAAAGTTTTACAACTACTACATCTTTTTCAAACTTGAGGAACTTTTTGTACCAGTGTAAGCATATTACATGTGAACTTCTTTTAAATTGTGTCAATATTGTGCAAATGAATTGCTACCATGGGCACACCTACTTATCTATCGTAATCACCTATATCTCATACATTCAAGTTATACTTTCAAATCAAATGTATTTACAAAAACCAGAAAAAATAGACATTACTTTTCAAACATACAAGAGGCATAATAACCATTATTGCCAGCTTCATCTTAAATACATCACCACTTACATGTCGCGTATTTGCATCCTCAATTCCTGTAGCCGTTGATGAGTGTGCTTTATAGGTGATCCTATCAATAAAACAAAGTTTTTTTCCCTTTTTAAAACATGTCTTTCCTGACAGAAAACTGTTCTAAACATCACAATCAGAGGTTAGCAAACCATAAAGCTGGGTATTTACTGCACAGTAACATTTCTTACTTCTTGAGTTTTTTATTGTTTGATGAGTTTGGCTACTATTTCTCAATCCTTCTTTAATTGTTTTCTCTTCCTGCATGAGTTCCAATTCAATTTCTCCCTCTTCCAGTTCCTAGGCCATAACAATAGAAATAAAGTCAAATTTTCAATTGATAAGTTAACTTCAAAAAACCAACTGTAACACTGGATTAGAAAATGGGTAAAGCTATGTCTTGTGGACATGATCATTGGACTAGACAATGAATACCTTAGCTTCTTTCTCAGACAATTCTGTGAAGCCATCTGACTTAGATCGGATGGAATTGAGCCTTGCCAGAACCTGTGGACAATATATGCATCAGCCATATTCTGACATTTGAATTATAAAAACAGAATCAAGTCATCAATACATGAGAAATTCATTAAATGATGGATCAACAAAAAGAGACAGGAAAAATCTCCATTTCCATGCTCTTTGCCCCTTTGAATTCAACATAATTAAAAAAAGACTGTGTGAGGAAAATGATTAAGTCTGGATTACCACTACTGCAAATGAGAGTGGTACAAGAATCATTATATGTTCAAGATACAAACCAAAGCAACAAATACATACATACATATGTGTGTGTGTGTGTGTGTGTGTGCGTGCACGCGCGCACGCGCTGACATGTCTTATTTCGCATTTCTAAAAGTTGCCATCATATTGTCTACTGCAAATGAGAGTGGTACAAGAATCATTATATGTTCAAGATACAAACCAAAGCAACAGATATATATATATAACATGTCTTATTCCGAATTCCTAAAAGTTGCCATCATATTGTCTACTGCTCCTGGTAACAATCCTCATTGAAAAGAAACTTATATCCATGCTATTAAACTTAAAACACATTGCTTAACTGTTTAGGAATATTTGTAGAAAAATAAGAATATATTGTTTCCTTTTAACATGCGTTCCTCCCCCCTTAACATACATTCTTCTTGCCTCCAACATACTCTATATCCAAATTATATGCTTTCAATTTGCTAGCCCACATCTGTTGTCTTTCATTTCAATCTTTTTGAATCAGGAAGTATTTGAGGCTGTTATGATCAGTTCATTCTACAAGCTTACCTCCCACCAAGCATTGTTGGAATTTAGCCAAGGTATACATTGTGGCTATCATTTCCTTATCACAAATACAAAACATTTTCTCTATCCATTTGTGTTCCCTGCTCTTAAATGCAATAAGATGCCTCTTCAATGCCCTTACATGACCATTACACTCCATCACCTACTTTATATAGTCAAATGTCTGTTGTACTGCATCTGTCAAAGTGATTGAGCCCTTCTTGATCAATAAGCCCAAGGTGCTGCCAGCTATGAAAATCCCTCGACAAAACTCTTTTAGCAATTGCATAAACCCAAGAATAGTAATGGCTGCAAGTGTAATGGCACTACCTATGAAGGTATATGTTTTTCAAATGACAGCGATCTCTTATTTATATTGAAAATAAGCCATGGAAAGACATGTTCCCTTCATGGGACATGCCTATTCGTTAATCAGATAATTAATATAATAACAAATTTAATCATAGTTTTATATATGTGTGTGTATTATATATATATATATATATATATATATATATATATATATATATATATATATATATATATATATATATATATATATATATATATTCGTTAATCAGAGAATTAATATAATAACAAATTTAATCATAGTTTTATATAGTGTGTGTATTATATATATATATATATATATATATATATATATATATATATATATATATATATATATATATATATATATATATATATATATATATATATATATATATATATATATATATATAATATTAATTTCTCTCATATAACAATAAACTTATATCTTAAATATAATGCATACATGTATATAAATTATATCTCATATATAATTACATATAGGTTTTATATATATATATATATATATGTATATATATATATATATATATATATATATAATATTAATTTCTCTCATATAACAATAAACTTATATCTCAAATATAATGCATACATGTATATAAATTATATCTCATATATAACTATATATAGGTTTATCCGACTGAAGCTATCAAATATCAATATTTCATCTTAGCTAGGGAGGATAAACACACGTCATATATTACACCATTATTAATATTAGGAATGGCGAATTTTAAGAATGTCTTTGATCAGAAGATATCCACCATTTTGATATCACATTTGATATCATCGGTATTGGCCACCAAAATATAAATATATGATATTCACCAAATACTCTTGAGTAACATTTTGATATAATGAGTATTGGTCTCTCGAATATCATCATATGCTATTCACCAAATACTCCGAGTAATGACCTGCAGAATATCAACATATGATATTCACTAAGTACTCAAATAAGAGTTGATATCATATCTGATATCATGAGTATTGGTCTCCAGAATATTACCACGTGATATGCACCAAGTACTCAATAAGGTAATGCCTGCAAAATATCAACATATGATATTCACCAAAAACCTATTATATATCTATACAAACAACTCATAGACCATCAAGTGAATGACATCTAACACTTAGTTGTTGATTTACAAGATATAGTTCCTCATGATCTGGTTCAACATTTACATAAAATGTATATCACATTGTAAGATCTGTTGGTATCAAGGTTATTGTACCTAGTATGAGGGATTATTCTTACAAGTCTGGTATCATGGATTTTGGGAAACAACTCTGATACCACTATAATAACCCCTGCTCTAATCTTTGACTATAAGCTAATATTTGACTAATTGTTTTTGTATTTTTATGTTTTTCAGATTTTTTATAGAAAGCATTGCTTTAATAAACTAACAGACTCTAACTATTAAAACACACCGACTGAAATTGAAAGTCAAAATGTTTGCATTTATTAATTGCGTAAAATACTAGAAGCAAGAATCCAGCAACTTAGAATCTGTTTTGTAAAGGCAATACAATTGATCTTTTAAAATAGGTTGGCAATGTTCCTTAGCCTAGATGCTCAATATGATCTTTAAATTTGCAGAATGCAATTCCAAAAGAGATATTCAATCACCTCTTGGCTCCACGTTAATGCCAAATATCCAATAATGTTCCTTGAATGCAAATTGCAGGTGGAGGGAATTGGACATTGATTAGCATAGGCAAAATGCACATCTAATAGGCAAATCGCAGGTCCAAAATGATGAACACTAGGCCTGCAAATCCACCCGCAATTGTTGAAGCAGACCCCAAACGGCTTGTAATAATTTGCAGACTCGATGTGAAATGCTGCCCAACCTAGAAAGAAGAGAATTGGCTCAGAGATCACCAAGTATGCAAACAACACTTGAAACGCTGCCCTCTAGATACAATTTGCTAGACAATAATGTCACAATTCAAACCCCCTCTATATATCACATCATAGATCCACTGAGAACCTCCAACAATTAATCTCCTTACGCACACTTTGCGGAGTGTGATTGTTTGCCGCAGGTGATTAAATATCATCTGAATTCTGATAGGTTCCTGACTCAGAAACGAGAGCATTCTAGGGTAAGGTTGGCACTTGAGAGGTAGAGACCTTGACAAGCAAAGTTACAAGCTGTCAGTAAGATGATGTTGGAGCACTTTAATGGTACCGGAAGAGTTACACCTTGAGCTTGGATCCATAAGCTCGACACATATTTGGCTCTTCGTCCTATGTTAGAGGTTGACGCTATCAGATTTGGAGTGTTGCATCTAGATGGAGCTACCCATGACTAGTGGTATAATGGGTTAGATTCTTTGCATCGTGATCACATAACTTGACAAGATTTTTTGGATCCCCTGATCGAGAGATTTCATAGGAAGAATCCGGAGGTGTAATTTCGTTAGTTGGTTTAGCTGAAGTACTATGGTAGATTGAATAGTTACATCAATGAGTTCCTGAGGCTTCTAGTCATGATTTATGATTAATTGCAATGCAGACACATGATGCTATTTATGGAGGGATTGACTGGGCAACTTCATGGATGGGTGAAGTCATTTGACCCATCTTCTCTATAGGTAGCGATGAGGAAGGCACAAGACTTGGAGTCCTCTTCTCAAATCAAGATTGCTTTGAAATTTTCTGCTATTCTGCCTATGATGAGGAGTCCCCACCAGTTGTTAAGGACAAGGGCAAGTCAGTGGGGAGATCTGATGACACTGCTAGAGAGGATTTGAGGAGGCAACAACTCTCCTATTGGTGCAAGGGGCCTTCTCTAAAGGTCAAACTTGTGCATTGAGACCGAAGGGAGCAACAAATCATGGTGTGTGAGTTTAAATTGACACAATTGAGGATGAGTCATACATCAGCATGAAGATAATGATAGAGATGATCATATTGATGATAGAGTTTATAACGTGATGAGTGTTTATAGTTTGATATTTGACTCACATGTTCATGATTTGTATCAGGTGCAGAGTTGGTGTGTGCCTAAGCTGCATTATTTGCAAGACGATTGTGTAGATACAATGAAGGAGAGTGTGTTGAGATCTCCTATGAATTTGTCTGCTAGTGATGCTCTGATTTTTACCTCATCAGCACAGGTGTTCAGTGCTATGTTGCAGCTCATATTATTGGTTCTGATGATCGTACTGGCATGCAGTTGGTTAAGTGAGGACAACAACATCACTTGCTTCTTATGGGATACTAGTGGAGATTTTAGTATGATGTTAGATTGCTTGAGGACAAGCAATCTCAGGGAGGGAGGACTGTCATGTCCCTGTTTTTGGCGAGTTTGTGCAGATGATGGAGTTAGCTCATCATAGCAACCCTTGTGAGCTGACAGGGTAATTTGGGGTCCCAGTTGTGGACTTATTATTTTTAGTAAGTCTATTTTTGGCATTGTTATTTTTAGCAACACAATGGGTGGCTTTGGCAATTGGTTATCACCTGCAGTGGATATGGTCATTGATTGCATGAGCTCATATTTGTCAATTAATTATTATAATTGCATTATTATAATAATATTTTATTATTAGAATAGTGATATTAAGAGATAATGTTTTAAAGAGTTGTATTATAAAGTTCATAAGCTGAGTTAATTTGGGAAAAATTCACAATTCCTGAAGATGAGTTCTTTTGGGAAACTTTCAATTATAAATATGGGCTCATTTCATTGGAAAAAGCACGCTTGGATAACTTATTTGTTTTTGTTACCTTTGTGGTTTTTCTGAGTTTTGATTGTATGGCCCTTGGTGAAGTATTAGGGTTGAGTCTAAGATTCTAAGTAGTTCTTGGCAATTGTGCAGAAGTATACAATTGGCCAATGTCTCCTACTGTATTTGTTGTGGCTAAGGAGAATCATCTTGAATATCATATTTTTCTTCTTTATCATCTAACTGAGGGTCTGGTGAAATTCTAAGAATTGTTCCAAGTGTTGTGCAAATTGTTGCTATTGTATAAGAACTTGTCAGTTTTCTCCTACTGTTAAATTTGTGCCTAACGAGATTAATTGTTCGAGGTTCCCGATGGATCTGTGAAATAATATCATTGAGGAATGGTTATAAATCTACTGAGGCAAGAGTGGGTCTGAATTGTGGCATTATTGTTTGCCCAATTGTATCTAGAGGGTAGTGTTTCAAGTGTTGTGTGCATACTAGGTGATCTCTGTGTTGGAGTTCAATATGGTAAAGAACATATCAGGTGAATTTAAACCAAATACCAAGAAACAAAGACATGGACAAGCCTAAGGATGGGCTAAATCCTATATTTAGCAAGGCTAAATCTTAGTTCCAGGCCAACATTAACAGAGTCATCAGGACTCACTTCACTTTAGGCTCTACTAAGCCAAGGTGGGCAAACCTAAGGGATTTATCCTATTAACTTGATATTCTCCTCTGCAAGATTATTCCCTCTAGTAGAAATGGTCAATATTCTTCTATAACTTGCTCACAAACTTCTCAACTACAATAGCCAATTACAACTAAAGAAAGTAACAACAAATAAGCAATGACCAGCACTTTTATCTCTTCAACACATAAAAAGGTAAATTGATTTTTTGTTGTGAATGTCCTATAGTTAAATAAGTTATTAGTATAACCTTGAACTTTGAAATGGACTAGTGCCTTATCCAATGGGATATTGAGTCAAAGACTAGCAAACTTGGACCCTTTTTAATCAACTTGTGATTAAGAGTGTCAACATTAAACTCTAAGTTTCATTCCAATTCTCATCCTTTTCATAAACCCTAAAACTTATCAATTACAGAAAGCAATTACCCAATACTTTAAATTAGCAGCAATTGATTGAATTGCATTACACTAAAGGAAAACTTGTCCATTCAGTCACAAGGCTACAAATATACGAAAAGGAGACAAAACCTCAAAGATAATGATAATTAAGGATAAATCCTTCTCATTTAAATCTCAATGCTGCTATAAAACTCATAATATGACACAGAGACAAAGCCTTTTTGTCCCAAAATATTCACCTTTTGTATTCGAGTATGCATACAAATGAACTCATTTAAATGACCACAAAACAAATGGACGGACTGCAAAATAATACATGACATGTGAAAAATTCTACAGACAACCGACCTCTACTTCTCATCTTGGAAATCCATATATAGGATTGCAACAAGCTACAGATGAGAGGAGGACACATGTCAAAAATTTAATGGATACACAAAAACTTCTAGAAGATGGGAAAAATAAATGCACAGAACACTCTTCCAAAATATTGATCAAAAACAGATGAGTGGTTGAGATGGCAGAAAAACATTTATATCAGGCCTTTGATCTTTTCTTCTCCTTGTACCTTATCTGTCTTGTTCACAAAATATCTCAGCTACCTCCTGCCGATAGAGCTTTAATTTCTCCTAATGCTTCCCATACATATATTTCTCTCTTGGTGGGCCATTCTGTAGTTTTCACTTCTTGTAAGTCTTGAGTAGCCTTAGTCCACCTGGCATCCATGACTACTTTTGATTCAACAATAAATTTACTTAAATCTATTTTTTCCTTAAACAGGGAATCAATCAATTTATTATATGGGATATCTAAAACATCTTCAATAATTGACACTATAGCCTCTTGGGTCAAAATATTGTCAAATGATGTTGACCAGTCCTTCCAATCTTTCACCGTGGTAGCAATTTCCAAAATTGATGGTATATAGGGTTGTATCCTTGAGATAAAACATTCAATTTCCCCTGTATAACTTGCCATTTCCCAATGAAGAAACCCATCAATTCCTTCACTAGCTCCAATCCCTTCCTTCACTGTAATTATTTTGTCAAGCAAATCTGGCTTCGTAGCCATCAATACAATTAGCCTCTCTAAGAATTGAATATATGGCCCCCAAAGATTAAAAGTGGGTGATAGCCATGACAGTGCCTCATTGCAAAATTGCTCAACACTTTGTAAAGTAACATAAAAATGATGAGCCTACTGAGACATGTTTTTTAACACTTCAATTCTGTGACTCATCATACTTCTAAGGACCTTTGTCCTTACATCTCCTCCTTGAGTAGATGGAGCATCAATGCTCATTCTTCTTGGTTCTAATGCCTCCTCTTCTTCCATTTCCTCTGTTTGCACTGGAGCCTCAGCAGTATCCTTGGCTAGTTGTTGTCTTCCATGTTCCTCTTCTCTCTGAATTGGAATAACCCTCTGTTCTGCCTATGCAAGTTGCTCCTTGAGAGATGCAACCTCATTCTCAAGTTCCTAAATCTTATCCTTAAGTTCTACAATTTTCTCTTTATACACATGGCTGTTCCTAAGCTCATCTTCATAGAGCTTCCTGACATCAATGTAATCATGTATGGATTTGGATAATCTTGTTTCGATTTCCTCTACCTTGGCTTCATTCATAAATGAAAAATGTTTCAATGCTTTGAAAATCTCTGTACCAGAGGTGTCCTGTAGAGTCCATACAATCATATTACCCTGTTCAGTACTTTGCACATCCATTAGCTTTGGCTTATTTGAGGCAAGGACCATACTCCAGACTGCTAGGGATTTGGTATGAATATTGAAACCAGTCCCTCTTTTCAATCCATCTGCACCAATTGCCTCATAAGAAATGACACTCTCTTGCCTCCTTATCTGATCAAGCATAAATGCTTGCTCCAAATCCCATCCAAGCACTAGTAACATGTCGCTTCTCTGCACTTATTCCTTGGCCTCCTCTAGAGTCATTACTTCATTCTCAGGATCATAGGCATGTAGCTTCTCAATCAATTCCATCTTCTGCTCATTAGACTCTCCTAGCTTCATTTTCAACACAAGTTCACTCTGTTTTATTTTATATAACAAGCTCTTGAATTCAATGGATTTGATGAATTCATCATCCTCTAAGAAACTGCTGAGCTTGGATAATCCTATCATCTAGCCTTGCTGCTGCTAATTCTAAATCTGTGAGAGTATTTTTTGCTGCATTAATTCTGTTTTGTAAATAATTATGTCTTAAGTCAGCAAAATACTGACTAGTTCCTGGTAAAATTTGTAATGTCCTTTGTTTAACCTGAGCAAGAATGTGGACAATCTTCTATCTTTTGTTTCCCTTTGCCATCCATGATGCCTGAGGGGCATCTTCCTCTTCTACCTCAAGGGTTACATCTAGCTCAGGGCTGTCAGCGAAAACTTTATCTTCTTCTCTTATTGGGCCCTTTGGCATTTTAGCCATGATCTCAACATGGTATGACCATCTTCCTAATCCTCTAAGGATAAGGGATATCCATGTAGAATCCCACAAATTGGGGATCTACTCTTTTTAAATCTTTCCTCCACCCTTATGACATCATCAAGCTTTGCTAGCTTGTCAGCTGCCTCACCCTCTGCCACTACATTTGGAATAATATCCTCATGAGGCAATTCCTTGGTGCTTGGCAATACATAATTTCTCATTTCCTTAAGGGCAACCCTCATCCAACCATCAGGGTCATACATTCTATAAGGGCCAGTGCACAAATTGTAATGGTGAACAAAAGAGTGGATTTGGTCTAAGGCTTCTTTGCCAATTGTAAAATCACCAATCCTAAAACACCTACATAAGAGGGTTCCTCTATGCACCTTGGGTCCTAAATACTCCCCGTTGACCATGAACAATTGCCATATAAACTCAATTATTCCTAGCCTAGGAGGGATAAATTTAGGCAATATATGGGATGGCTAGGGACAACCATAGACTCTCATCAAAGAAAATGTGGGAAATAAGAAAATATCTCCCCAATTATGGTCAAGTCTCTTTCCCTCAAGAAGTAGGGCTGGTCTCAAAAGGCCCTTCAATATATCAAGAGCCCTAAAATATCCTAGATCTAACATTTTCATAGCTACAGCACTAAAATTATTGAAAAATGATAGGTGTTGTCCCATACCCATGTCCATAACTGCATTGGTAGGCTTCCATTTATATGAGAAGTTTGATCGATGAAATCAGAACTTATGTACCCTATATTCTTGTATAGAATCAGGTGCATCAACAATGAATGGTGATGTAAGGTGAAATCCTTTAATTCCCCACTCTGACCCCTGGCAATATTCTCTCGCATTACTTCTAGAATATGATTGACATAATCATATTCCCCAGCATGGTAAGCGTCTTGTACATCTCTTGCAATTATGAATTCTGCCCCATAAACCATATTGGAGCCATCCTTACCCACCACCTTACGAACACAATATACAGTTTTAACAAAATAATTCTTGAATTTGTCCAGTGGCATCATCTTGTCGACCTTCTTAGGGTAATCACCCACTTCTTTTAGGTCCATGGGAATATGTTGTAGCATTGATATCCTAGTGTATGCCTTGGTGTTTGCTTCAAATTTTCTTTGTAAATCCTTCAAATCTACAAGCTGACCCATAGCTCCATCTAATCCAAAAGCCTCAGTGAATGATTCTCGGTCTAGGGTACAGAGAATAGTTTCATCCCTCCTGTGGAAAGATTTTGTGGCCGGATTATAACACCGAAAAAGGGCCTTCATCAGGTCTACATCTACAAAGACCTCTGGGAATATCAACTTGCAAAGGTTCTTCTTCCACGGATTGCACACAGGAATTTTCTTCTCCCTGTTATAATAGAATTATTTGAAAAGTTCTAAACCTGTAACACCAAGGCATATGGCACCTTTGCATAGGGCGTATGGGTCAATAAAACCTTGATCATCTGCAGAATTTGTGTTGGAAGAACCTGGAAAAAGCTTTATCCATTTTTCAGCAAATCTTTGTGGTTTCTTCTATCCGGTTTTGCCTCCTTTTGAGGTTGAAGTTTCTGGAACTGCCATGTCTAAGAGTTGAATTTCTTCTACTTCCTTGGCAAGCATTTTGATATTATACAAATAAACATCGGATATAACAGCTGCTCTATTCCCAAGGAAGTCCTGAATAGCAAACTGGAATGCACAGAAAACTCTGCAATTGATCAAATTCTTTCTCTCTGTAAATGGCGAACTGTGATTGTGAAAAGAGAAAATCTTCACAAATTAATATGTGCAAATCAACATTCACCTTGCATTGATTTCAGCATGCTTGAAATACGATATCAATCCATTCTATCAACTCAATGAAGTGCCACCATTAATATCCAACAATGCACTTTTTGTACTACATTCAAATCCTATTGGTCAAGAACCTTACTATTGTTTCTTAGCTTAAAGAAATGGTTTTATTTTACTATCAAAACAAGGGCTATGATGCTACGACAAAGATTGACGAAAAGACCCTTCATAACATCATAATGTTATGAAAATGGTTTTCCAATGTTACGAAAACCCTTTGAAAAACCCTTGGCAAACAGTCAAATACAATGGCACGATCCTTTATGACCTTACGATCCCTTTGTTGTCGCAACATCGGCACTCACTTTATCCTCCTCTACGATCATACGGCAAAACGGCTTTGTAGCATCGCAAATTATCCTTTCTTAGCCTACAATCTTATGATCACAGTTACATTCACCTTTTCGTAACATCTCCGGTAATCTCTCAAGCTTTTAAGATGTCACAACAAACCTTTAACCCTTCACACCATAGCATCAGCGGCTTAACAAATTTCATGTGCAATCTTATGACCATGTCTTAATCGTGATATCGGGAGGCACCTTTTATAACCCTGAGATCTCACGATGAAACGCTCATCATAAGATCGGAGACTACCATTTACCATGCAGAATATATTATAATATCATTTTCTAGTCCCACTAATCCTGACAGCGCATACATCTGGCATTCGTACATTTGTTCTGACCAATTAGGAAACAAACACCTGTCTGACAGTACATCACCTTTTGTTTGCCTTTATCTCCTTTACGATCTTACGATCATAAGCCACCATATCATCGCAGCATCACAATATTTCCTTTACAATCCTTCGACGTCCACCTTTTCGTAGTATCGTAGCTTCATTATTCCCGACGCCGTGATAAACCTCCTTGCTGTAACATCAAAGATAGCTGCAATGCAAACCTTTTAAATTGATACACGATCATACGATATAAAGGAAATTGTATAGTCGGGAAGACTTCTTTTCTCGCCCACAACACTACAACACAACATTAATCCTGAGATCGAGAGACCTAAAACCCTTACTTGTGATACTCCCTATCGTAACATCGTAAGAAACAATGTATTTAGACAAAATGAAAACCCACTCAATTTCAAAAACCTAGGCTTAGGGTTTAGACCAAATTCATGGAGATTTTGCAATATGAGATGAGGATCAAAAACTTAGAGCACTAAACCTCACATTTGGGACAATTGACAGAAATGACTGGATCAGGGAAAGATTTTCTAAGGTTTCTTCTACGAATGGAAACAAGATAAATACAACCTTAACAGTCAATTTCATATTTTTACCATAAATTTGAAAAATTAACCCTAGTGAAAATAGAAGCTATCACTTTGAGCCAATTCTATTCTTGTTGGGTTGGGCGGCATTTCACATTAAGTCTGCAAATTATTTCAAGTCGTTCAGGGTTTGCTTCAATAGCTGCAGATGAATTTGTAGGCCTATGTTCATCATTTTGGAACTATTATCTGCATATTAGATGTGTGATCTACCTATACTACTCAGCATCCAGTTCCCTCCACCTACAATTTGCATTCAAGGAACATCAATGCATATTTGGCAATAACGTGGAGCCAAGAAGTGATTGAATAATTCATTCACAATTGTATTCTGCAAATTTGAAGATCAAATCGAGCATCTAGATTGGGGAACATTGCCAATCAGTTTTGAAAGATCAATTGTATTGCCTTTAGAAAACAGGTTCTAAGTTGTTGCATTCTTACTTCCAGTATTTTACGCAATTAATATATACAGTCATTTTGACTTTCAATTTCAGTTGGTGTAATTTAATAGTTAGAGTTTGTTGTTTTATTAAAGCAAATCTTTATATAAAAAAACTAAAAAACATCAAAATACAAAAACAATCAGTCAAACATTAGCTTGCAATCAAAGATTAGAGCAAAGGTTATTACAGTGGTATCAGAGCGGTTTCAGGGTTATCAAAACTACAAATAATCTAATCTACAAATAATAACCCCAATACCAATAGCTATAATAAGCCTTGTTGACTCTCAAACAATTTGTGCTAAGCAATTGATTTCTTTTTTTGTTTTTGAATTTTTGCAATTTTTGATACAACAATATTGCAACAAAAGAGAAGAAATTGCAATAATAATTTCAACTCAAATATTTGGATATTACATAGGGATTATACACAACTATGGAATCCTCAACCCGCTGACACACAATGTTGTTGTTCACCAGTGGCATTGACACATCCCCATGTCTCTGTGTAGAAATTACATCGTCTATACTGTAGGTAGGACTAATAAGTGTCGTACTAAATATAGGTACATCTGTATCATGGACACCTATTGAGGAAAACTCAAGCTTCCTTCCCTACAAACTTGACGTCGGCCTCCTAAAGGCAGAAACCATATACCTCGCTGCCCTCGCAATTGTCTCTAGATCCGACAAGCTCTTTGCCAACCTCTGTTGATAAAGCTTAACTTTCTCCATACTCTCCCACAAAGCATTCATTTTCATGTTAACTTCCTCATTACTCCATTGGCTTCTAGAGCTACCAGTCATCCTATGTCTGTCCATGGCTAGAAAATGTTAGAGTGTTGGTCACTCAAAATGAAACAGCAGATCCGAAAATAAAATAACTTTCCTACCCCACCGGATGGCAAGAAACTGCTCTGATGAGCTCTGTTGGCTCGTAAACAATATATTCTAAGAATTGATTTCCTTTATTGTTTTTGAGGTTTTGCAATTTTTAATCGAACAATATAGCAGCAAAATAGAAGATATTGCAATATTTTAACTCAAATACTGGAATATTTACATAGGGAATATACAGCTGAAAATTTCAGATTTTAATATCAACTTAGTTATCGATTATTTTCACAAAATACCAACAACCCAATTGATAAAATATCCCCTACAATCTAAATCAACAATATCAAGATAAATTAGAACTTAGAATCCATGAACTTACAGATAAGACGTGCCTTCAAACCCTCTAAACTGAAGACTAGCAGCAGCAAAAGAATTCTTCAACAAACAAATGCAACTGCAGATTTGGAAAATGTTTTTCCCAAAGTGCAGATGAAAAATAACAGACACAAATGGGTACTCAACCAACTCCAAATTAACCAGCACACAACCGCTTCTCAGCACTAGTAACAATAGTATGAGAAGACAGCAAAATCCAAATTCTCAACACCACTATGTGTACAGCTATGGAGATAAAGAACAATTCTCAGAAAACTAATTCGCAAAACCTCAACTATGGATTACTGTGAACTTCTCAAGAACAAACCCTTATACTTCAACAAGGACACAGAAAATAAGAACTCACAAAGATGACAAACAAAAATAAGATAATCAAATAATCGGATGTCTCTTCCACTGAAATTAGCTCATATTTATAAACCATTAGTGCCAAAAGTTTCCGAAAAGACTCAACTCCAAAAACTACAGAGTTTCCCAAAAGAACTCAACTCTTAAAACTTTCCAACACTTTCAAGAAATATCTCTTAATGACATTATTATAATAATGCGACTTAATAATTGATTATTAAATAAGAGCTTGTGTCAATAATAACCACATCCACTACAAGTAACAATCAACTGCCAAAGTCACCTCCTACACTGCCAAAAATAGGCTTACTAGAAAGAGTAAGTTTTCAACTGAGACCCTCAAATCAACCTGTCAACTTACGAGAGTTGTTATAACGAATTGACTCAACCAACCATAGGAACCTACTAAAAATGGGGACATTACAGTCCTCCCTCCCTATAATTGCTTGTCCTCAAGCAATCCTAGAGCAAAATTAACATCACAGTCAGAACTGTGTACTATCCCTACTGTGCACAAGCAACTCTTATAGTACCAGTACCTAGATAACAAACATCAACATCAGAATCATCTAAAAACTAACTCTAGGCACTGATGAAGGCAACAACTCACCAGAAGTCAACCTAACTGAAATACCAACTTTGTCCCCACTTGAGTTCCCATCAAACAAACACTCACACTCAACTGCACTATGGAAATGACAACTACCATAGGTGCCTGACCTCCAACCCTTGATAAACTATCTTGGGTATGCAAATACTGCACGTGGTCTAACTTGCAATTGTCGATCCCATCTGCGAAAGCTTGTGCTAACCCATCTCATAACAGATGGTATGAAACTAGAGCCAACCCATACCAACGTGAGACCAAATGCTCTACCTATGGGTCAAAAGAGAAGTGATAAGCACTCCTCACAGTGTAATGTTGATAAAGACTCCTAATCTTTGTCAAGGGCTCATTAGTATCAAACTGGGAATCGGAACATGGCTCCAATTTCTGACTCTGAACTTCCAATTGGACAGGATTCTAGTCAATCCTCTCAACAAACCCAACCACAAAATCACTGTGGCAAAGCATGGTAGACAAAGTCTGTACAATATTTCCCACCAACCTCTGAATAGAATGAGAGCTTCAGATGAGAGTACCCTCAAACACTTTGTATGAATCCTCCCACATATCCAAACTCTCCAAAAGATACTCCATGAAAGACTTCATGCAATAGAAATTATATGTGGAAGCATCAACCTACTCACCTTCTACCCATAGTTGATGCCTCCAAAAATGTGGCACTACCAATTGTCTAATGCTAGCAGCTATATCAAAAAAAGAAACAGATTTGCTTCTAGTGGAAGGAAGCAAATCACGATGAGAACCTCTCTCTTGATGCTCTCACCTCCTCTATACCTACTATGCCTATATCTTCGATGGACGTGCCTTCCACATCATCACATCCCACATCCCGAAATGTGGAAGCAAACTCACCACCAACCACAATATGCAACTGAACAAGTTCTAGTGCTGGTGTCAACAGTACCCACTCTAACTCCATTGTAATCTCATCCAATCGTGACTGTGACTCCTAAAGAGCCAACTAAGTACACTAAAGAGAGTCCACAGTCACCTCAAGCTCCAAGGTGAGCTCAACCCCCTCCTTCTCTTTCCCTAACAATGTCTCATAACAGGTGCTACCCACTCCATAAGGTAATTCACGTCAGCAACTAATTGAGAGTAAGTATGCTTCAAGAGCCTAGCAACCTCTCAAAGTGCATGAACCTTTGCTTGAGAAAGAATACTATCATTGTGCTCATCTAAGATAGGAGCACCCCAACCAGATGCAGCTAGCATCAGACGAATAGCATCACAATGCTTGAGAGCTTAAGAAGTGCAACTATCACTCACCTTCAATTGATTAGTCACATGATGCCTTTGTAACCCTTGCCTCCTCTGCAAGCTCTTTGTCTCACCAACTGCACTATGATAGGAACCCAGATCAAAACTACCCACCACAAGATCAGTCATTGTATGCATACTAGTGACCTCACACACATCTACAATCGAGGTACAACTACTCGGCACCTCAACCAACACCTCCTCTAAAGAAATAGAAGCTCTCGCAATATCAATCTCTTCACCTGTCTCAGCTTCCACCTCAATAATAAGATCTTGTAAACATCGATCCAGGGACCCATCCAAAACCTCATTGGAGCCATTAGTTGATACCTAACAAGGGATATCATACCTAGTGCAAGTCATAGCATTATCCAACAAATCATCAAAGGTGTCCATACTATTTGTATCCCCATCACCTCACAGAGCCTCAACTATTGTCACTCGACTCTGCACACATGACTCTATGCTAGGATGTGAATCAATAACGCTAGAGCATGAACCCACATCTTCTGACTCCGTTGTAACACCCAATTCGCCAACATCACATTTGGGTGACTCCATACATGCATCGGTCCCACCTTAGGAAGCAGCTACCTCCTCTACTGGAGCAACACTACGACAGCTCACATACAAATCTCCAATAATAATCCCCTCCTCGAGAGAGTCTGAACAATCAGCAACAACTACTACCCCAATAACAACTGCACTATACACAACAAATCTGGAATCCTCAACCCACTAATGTGTAGTGTTAATGTCCACCAGTGGCACTAACACATCCACATGTCTCTATGTGGAAATTTCATCATCTACACTGTGGGTAGGACTAGCAAGTGTCATACTAAATATAGGTACATCTACATCAAGGACACCTATTGAGGAAAACTCAAGCTTCCTTCCCTGCAACCTTCACGACAACCTCCTAAAGGCAGAAACCATATAGCTCATTGCCCTATCAACTATCTCTAGATCTAACAAGCTCTCTGCTAACCTCTATTGATAAAGCTTAAGTTTCTCCATTCTCTCCTGCAAAGCATTCATTTTCATGCTAACTTCCTCATTACTCCACTGGCTTCTAAAACTACCAGTCCTCCTATGTCTGTCCATGGCTAGATAATGCTAGAGTGTTGGTCACTCAAAATACAAAAACAAATCCAAAAATAAAATAACTTTCCTACCCCACCGGATGGCAGGAAACTGCTTTGATACCACAGTAATGAGCTTTGTTGACTCTCAAACAATATGTGCTAAGAATTGATTTCCTTTTTTGTTTTTGACCTTTTGCAATTTTTAATACAACAATATAGCAGCAAAATAGATGATATTGAAATAAAATTTTCAACCCAAATATTGGGATATTACATAGGGAATACAGGGCTGAAAATTTCGGGTTTTAATATCAACTTAGATATAGATTATTTTCACAAAATACCAACAACCCAATTGATAAAATATTGCCTATGATCTAAATCAACAATATCGAGATAAATTAGAAGTTGAATCCATGAAATTACAGGTAAGGCATGCCTTCAAACCCTCTAAACTAAAGACTAGCAGCAGCAAAAGACTTCTTCAACATACAAATGCAATTGCAGATTTGGAAAATGTTGTTCCCAAAGTGCAGATAAAAAATATTACTCAACAATAGATACAAATGGGCACTCAACTAACTCCAATTTAACTAGCACATAACCGCTTCTCAGCAACAGTAATAACAATATGAGAAGATGCCAAAATCCAGCTTCTCAACACCACTATGTGTACACCTATGGAGATAAAGAACAATTCTCATAAAACTAATTCACAATACCTCAACTACGAATTACTACAACTTCTCAAGAACAAACCCGTTTACTTCAATAAGGGAACAAAAAATCAGAACTTCAAGAAAAGTCACAAAGATGACAAAGAAAAATAAGATAACCAAATAATCGGATGTCCCTTCCACTGAAATGAGATCATATTTATAACCCATTAGTGCCAAAAAAAAAATTGAAAAGACTCAACTCCAAAAACTATAGAATTTCCCAAAAGAACTCAGCTCTTAAAACATTCCAACAACACTTCCAAGAAATATCTCTTAATGACATTATAAAAAAAATTATTATAATAATGTGACTTAATAATTGATTATTAAAATAAGAGCTCATACCAATAATAACCACATCCATTACAGGTGATGATCAACTGCCAGAGTCACCTCCTGCACTACCAAAAATATACTTAGTTAAAATAGTAAGTTTGCAACTGAGACACTCAAATCAACCTGTGAACATATGAGGGTTGCTATAATGAACTGACTCAACCAATTCCAAGAACCCACTAAAAATGGGGACATGACAATCACCTTCCAATAACTTTTGCAAATACAAGTGATAATCATTTGGAAGTCATCACTTCCTCCTGATGTACACAGGGGCTAGGCCCATTAAATCATGCAATCACACACATGATACCAAAAGTTTACATGAAGTCAAAACTCCCTCTAATTCCAAAATGATCATGATCTTCAAAGATCAACTGAAACATATCCTCTATCCGCTCCTTCAGACGGATGTGTCAAATTCCCTCTGAACATCAATCTTTTGAGCTCCTTTATCTTTGAAGAAGTGTCAAACTCCCTTTGAATGTGATACCGATCCTCCGTTTCATTCTTGAAGGAAAAGATCAAGGCACGTACCTCTTATAGAAAATAAAAAATAAGAATCACCTTTAATAATTATTCTAAATTATAACAACATTAGAAATCTGATTGTAAACTTAGTCATGATGAATTCATTTCATTCTAGTTATTATCCATTCATTCATATGTATATAGTCATAATAATAACATTTAATCCTAAACAATCAAGTCACTCTTACTTATGTACTTACCTCCCACTAAAGGCTATCGATGGCATCCACGTACCCATCTCCTCCATTTCCTACATTGGGTGGGTCCATATTGGACATGGCAGCTAAGGTAGAAGATTCAATATCACCTTCATACTCCACTCCATCACTTGTGACTTCAATTTATTCCACTCTACAGGTCCAACCAAAAGAAAGGTTGCTTCTTATCCTCAATGACTCTTCTATTTTGTATAAGTTTAATGTGCTCGATAATCCAAAGAGACACTTGTCTTTTGGTGGAATTTTCTAACCACCACCTGAATTACTTAGAATTTAAATAGTGCCTTACCTATAGAATCAACAACAATGCACTGCAGACATGGACACTATCTCCATCTTCAAAAGTCGTTGTGCAACTATTTGTCAAGATGGGGCCCCTATAGACACCCGAAAATGGTGCTACATTGTGTTGTCTCTACATATTCATTCCAACCTCTCATTTAGGAGTTTTCATTATCCTAGCCATGCAAAATCATATTATCCTCTCCAAGCATATTCTGATGGATCATGCTGAAAATGCTTCCTTTTAGATACAATTTTCTTTATCATTCTTTTCAGTGCCCATATCACATGGGTCAAATCTACGTACCATTCAAAGGGTTTTCCACAATTTATTCCACCTTCTTTTATCGAAGGTTATCCTTGAGTATCTAATGCTCAACAGTGGTGGTTTCAAACGTGAGTCATCCAATGAACGTTCTTTAGATGTTCATCTTTTCGTCCGTATGTGATTTTAGATCCATCGCTGATTGTTTCGAGCCCTCTATTGTCTTGGTTAGGGATGGTACGACACCCAATGTCTGTATGAGATATGAGAATCTCTTCTTCCATTGATTTTCCACGAGGGGAGTAATAGTTTATACACATTGTGGTTGTGCATTCATTGAAATCACCATGGTTGAAACTTTTCACGTCCAACCCTAGGCTTGAAAGAATAATAATATTTATCTTATGTGCAAGATTGACATACATAAGGTATACATTCGAAATGTCTCACAGAACTTTGGGTTGCCTTTGTTGGACCATATCATCTCACACAATTTGTTGAATGAATCAGAGTGAGGCATTTGATGAAGGCAAAGCTCTCAGTGCACTCTACTAGAATAGCTTTCTGTAGGGTTGGTGGTGGTGGCCTTTTCTTTAATCTCTGCAGGCAAAGAACATAATTCTCATGCTAGAGACTCCACTTATTGGAGCAGACCCATTGGAACTCCATAATTCACAATAAGAATCCCCATTCTTTGTAGGCATTGGTTACTACTGCCAACACAGGATGATTCTGAAGGTGAGTAAATCCTTTCCCTCCCTCCAAATTGAACCCAAATTGAGATACATCAATCACAACCAGATCAACTTGATTTTGCATTACTGTTATTGTTGATTATTATTCTCTTGTGTTTGCAGCCTTGCTGTGATACCATGTTTTTCAAGATCACTACAAATGTAATGGCACTACCTTTTAAGGTATGTGTTTTTCAAATGACAGAGATCTCTTATTTATATTTAGAATAAGCCATGAAGAAAAATGTCCCTTCACGAGACATGTCTATTCACTAATCAAATAATTAATATAATAACAAATTTTATCATAGTTATATATGTATATATATTTTTATTATATTAATTTCTATCATATAACAATAAACTTATATCTCAAATATAAGGAACACATATATATAAATTACATCTCATATTTAATTATATATATGTTTATCTGACTGAAGCTATCAAACATCAACATAAGATCCTATGATATTTGGTGCCAAATTTATGTCCCTCATATTGGTGACTCATTCATTCACATTAACCCACATTGATGACATTTCTATAGTAAAGTCAATTTCTATTTAAATTATTTTATGAGAAACCCCTCTATGAAGTCACTTCCCTCCAAGAAGGAAAATTGAAGTTAAATAAATTTATTTTTGCAGGGGGCCAACCCATTGTGTATGGTGCTCTCATTTGGTGTTTTAAAAATGAAAACAAATATTGTCAATGGGGCAGAGCAAAAACTCATGATGGCAATGGTGGTGCCTAAATTCTATCCTATTTTTTGACTCCAATTTTGTAATACCCCAATCACAAATCATTTTTTTATAAGTAAACTGCCTCACAAAGTTCATTAATCACTTCGTTGATCTTGGAAATGAGGTACCTATTTTTAAACATTTTCTTATAAGTGTCTTGTAATCAATGCACATGTGCCTAGTTTCATCCTTCTTTCTGACCAACACTACAAAAGAAGCGAATAAGTTGTAGCTCAATCTGATATGCCCCATGTAAAGGAGTCCTTTGGTCACCTTGACAATCTCCTCTTGATGCCTTTCTGGATGGCAACAACTAGTATTGATGGGATTGACACCCTCCTCAAGCTCAAACACGTGCTCAAAACCACTCTCCAATGACTAACAAAGAGGAATATCACCAAAAACTAAATTGTTCTTACTCAATAGTGACAATAATATTGTTTTTCACCATCTATGCAAGTCTTGGTGGAAATAAAACATTGAGTTGCCCATCAACCTCACCACTGCACCATGTCTGAAAATGCACTTCATCCTTTTTTCTGAAACTACTTCTAGTGCTCCATAAAACATGCCTCAAAGAACCACCTTATTTCCACCCACTTTGAACTTCAATTCCCTTGTTTGTAAGTTCTATAATTTTTTCCAAAGAGAAGTTAGCCATTTGGCCCACGAAACAGCGTAAGTTTCACCAATCCCAACTGCATAATAGTCATCAATCAATCTATTATAACCCAAAAAGAGGTTCATTAGAGATTTATTTTCATGACTTGTGAAGAAACCATATGCAGCCATGACATTAGAATCCTTGGATGTACTGTAATGACCTATGCCAATTTCTATACCAAAAGCTCGCTATTTGCACAATTTTTCAATGTATTGGCATTTCATCAAACAGTTTCTTCTGTAGCAGACAACTGATTTATTTTTGTTTGTTTGGTCATAATATTGGAATTAATGATGTGCATGTTTGATCATATAAAAACTAATAAACCATTCGCATATGAATGCTCAAGATAGATACAATTGCTCATTACTGAACTCACTATAATTTTTCATTTATTACCACAGCACAAAGACTTCCTAGAATAGAATATTATTACTTGGTAAAGACAAACTTCTAATCAAATAAAGGTTATATTCTGGAAGAAATCGTCAACAAGAAAGTGTTGGTGTAAGTAATTATTTACTTATTATACTTTACTTAAGTTTACTTAGGTCAATGCATTATTTTATTATTTATTAGTTTGACACCTAAGAGTATGCGTACTCTTATGAGTTGTCTTGTTGACAACACAGAAGTTAGCACTCCAATTTATGCACAAGGTGTCTACAACACAGGGGTTAGCATCTAATTTAAGCACATGGTTCTACAACATCTCTATATGAGATACACCTTGTCGTACTTATCATCTCATTGATGCACGTACTTTCATGCACAATGGAGGATAATCCACTTATGGTGGACGTATGCTTAGTTGTAATGCTTATCTCCTAGCTCATTCTAGAGACATTCTAGATGCATCTTAGAGGCCTTTATATACAGGCACTCCTAGTGTGTATGTACACATGACATTATATGAATACAATTTCATATTGTTATTCTGATCATACTTTGGTCTATTCTATGCTTATGCTTCAATTACCTTGATTTTGGGTGATTTTTCCCTAAGGCAAATTCTTACGTGGTATTAGAGCTGAGAAAATTTCTCTTCACACAGCCATTGGAGACTATCTTCTTGCTTTACCTCTTGGAGGACCTCGACTCAATTCCAAAGTATCGCAGTCATTGGGAGCGTCTAGAGCTAAAGCGGACCTCACCATTACGTTCGGAGCATCAATTCAGTGAAATTTGACTATAGATTCGCCTACCCTAAGCCATAGTCGAATTTGAAGAAAAACTTTTTTGCAAACTAGCAGCGGAAGGCTCGATCTACAAATTCGGTATGATCATTTTTAGATCTATTTAATTTATTTTTCAGATCTAAATTATTTCTCTGCTATTTTCGTCAGAAATTTTCTCCATTTTCAAAGCAATTCTTCAAAAAAAAATTAGGCCATCAGGCCTACAGAGAAAAAAAAATTGTAGGAATCAGGTGGTGAAACACTGGCACCCGCAAGCAATATTCACTGTACCTAGCGGAATATTCCTTGATATATCGGCTCACAAGTTCAGCGAATGGCTCATTACAAATTTTGGCCACATCAAACCACAGCAGTCACCAATCTTCTACGGCTCATGTTTTATTTTTCTTCGGTGAACCCCTGAATTAATATAATCCTTTGCACCGCTGTGGGGTGCATGTGGGATTAAACTCCCATCCCACCACCGAAAAACTCCCTTTCCTAGCACTATTAACTAACATCCAGTGTCTCCGGCACTAGGCAAGGCACACTCGGCGATAGCATTTTAAAACCTCGAGCACCGGCTTTAACCTCTCCAGCGTACATTCCAAAATCGCTAGCTTTTCAACCTTGGGCGACGGCTATTTAATTCCGGCACCCTGTTGCTTTCACCTCCCGAATACCGAAAACCCTTTACCGTCTTCTGTCACCTCCCAGCGACCGGCGATCACAAACCGTGCTGGTTGTCAGCAAAGTTCAAGCAGCCAATCACTGCACTTCCGACGATTTTTTAACTTGGCCATGTTTTTTTTGAAACTCAGTGACGGTTTTTTAATGTCCACCACTAACTGCATACAACTGTCAGTCCACATCGGCAACTGCCCCATCAACTTTTGGTGACTCAACATCCTACGTTGACACATGGATAATCCGTACATTGACACGTCAACATCCCACGCAGGCATATCCATACACTGACGTCATATGTCCATACAATTGACGCCACTACCGCATCATCAAGGATGTCATCTTTTTGCTATGTTGAATTTGACAGTCGTTTTGCTATCATTTGTAGCCCAGAATACACTGCCACAACGGCTGTTTGATCGTCGAATTTAATCTCGCAGTTTGCTGCTCAGATCCCTCTCCAAATTCAGTTTTGATTTGACAGTCTAACTTTGGGAGGCCATATCTCAGTCATCCGGACTCCAAATCAGGTGCAATTTTTTTATTTTGGATAGAATTTCCTAAACTTTTCAGTGGTGTTGTTCTTTTTTGGTTTGGGCACACGGATTTGTCAGAAATTGCGTTTTTCGGCAATTGTACCTGTCCAATCCTGCATTTTGCAACTTCAAACGCTCTGTACGGGCTCTTTTGGACACATTTTCAACTTTCCTTTTTTTGTTGAAGTGCTTAATTTTTTTATCTACTTTCCAAATCTGCAATCAAATTATAGGGTTGTGTGGACAAAAATATCACTTTCAAAATCAGGTCCTTTTCTGCATTGTATTGCTTTGATTACCCTTCAAAATTATTGTACATCTAAGCTACAATGCTTAGTACCAAATTTAAACCTCAAAAGGTAGTTGTAAACAGTAAAATCAGAAGTCTACTTTGTCCATTTTGACAAGTGGCCTATTGTAACCGCACTACATATAAAGTGCCAAAAGCATCATTTTTATTTTTATTTTTGTGCGGGGGGTGGGGGGGGAGAGGAGGTATTCTTTGATTGAGTGAATAGGAGGGGTGTGTATTGCATTCTTCTATTTCTCTTTTGTGCTCTTTTACTTTTCTGCATCATCAGTTCACTTAAAACTCCACTTCTAACTTTACACAATTATACTATATGGAAAGATATTATATGGAGTAGATTAACGGAAAAAGGTTTAAATCTATATGTTGTTGGTACAATTATAAAACCTACCAATGCTACAGCACTACTTGATTGGCAAATTAAAAACAATCAAGCTTTAGGAATCATTCGGAGTTGTGTTCATAACGATCTCTTCTTCCACATTTCCAGCTTTAAGGAGGCCACAGGTGCTTGGGATAAACTTGCAGGCTTGTATGGTAAGGTGGATGAGGAAAAGGGATTCCAAATTGAGGACGATCTACTTCTCTTGGATCCTAAGAATTTTGACACAATTCAAGACTATATCAACAAAACCAATGAATTGAAAGCACTACTTAAGGATTGTGGTAATCCCATGAAGGATAATAGATTGATTCATCACATTTTGAAGAGGCTACCTTCAGAGTATGCATCTTTTGTTTCGAGTTACAACACTCACAGGTTGACCATGGGAAGTGCCTTCACTAAGCCTACATTTTATGCATTTGCAAAATTGTTGACGTTGGAACAATCCAAGTTGATAGAAATTCTCAAGTCATCAAAGACCAAAGCATTGGTGGCTACAAATGAGAACCAATCAAATCAAAGTGGCAAAAGTTCTACCAACAACAAGAAAAAACAGTGGAAGCAAAAATCACAATCAGAGACAGAACAATCTTCCTTCTCACAAAAAGGCAATTCTTCTTCCCACAAGAAGGGAAATAATGATAAGAAGGATAAACTGTTTTGTGCATATTGCAAGAAACCAAATCATGATAAGCATCATTCCAAGACTAAGAGAATCGATGAGTTGGAAAACTTACTTAGAAAGAACAAAATCAATGTGCCAAATGCTTCCAAGGATTCAACTCCGCACACTTCAAAGGTAAAAGGGCAAGCACTTATGGCGAGTTCAAGTTTTCAGGGGAATTGATTCTTGACTCAGGTGCCTCATATCATATGGGTTCTTCAAAAGGAGACTTTTCTTCATTAAAATAGTCTAAGGTACCACACATCTTTGTAGGAGATGATACAAAAATGGAAGTTGAAGGGAAAAGACAAGTGGAGATGGAAAATGAAGAGTTCAAAGAAGTTCTCTATGTTCCCAATCTTAGCTCTAATCTCCTTTCAATCTACCAAATCACTCACTATGGAGATGGCAATAAAGTTGAGTTCCTTCCTAATTCATTGGTTGCAATCTTAAAGATGATTCATTGGTTGTAATGGGTAAAGTCAATCATGACAAAAGGCTTTATTCCTTCTCCCACTTTGTGCCTAAGTCTCCTTCACATGCCTTGTTGACACAATCTCAATCACAAAGTAAATTATGGCATGAGCGGTATGGTCATCTTGCCTTCCGCTATCTTCATCAACTTTGCTCAAACAATATGGTCAAAGGTCTACCTACAATCAACTTTTCTAAGGGTGAATGTTCAACTTGTTCAACGGATATGCATCTAGAAGAGAAGATTGATAAAGGGAAGTCTTGGAGAGAATCAGTCACTCTTGAGTTGGTTCACACAGTTCTAGTAGGTCATTTTGCAATGACATCAGTTAGCAAGGGACGCTACATCCTCACTTTCATTGATGACTTTTCACGCTACACATAGGTCTACTTTCTTGATCACAAGAATAAAGTGTTTGATAAGTTTCTAGCCTTCAAGAGTCATGTTGAAAAGCAATCAAGGAAAGCCATCAAGGTTCTTCGTATGGACAATGAAAGCAGATATGTGAACTCAAGACTAAGAGACTTTTGTGAACTTGAGGGTATTGATCTTCAGAATCTAGTAGCATTCAGTCCGCAAAAGAAAAATGTTGCAGCAATGAGGATTAGAACTCTTAAGTCAATGGCAAGTTGCATGATTCAAGCCAAATCTCTTGATCCATCACTTGAAGTCGAAGCTATAAACAGTGCCAATCACATACTTAATAGGTCTCCTCATTATGTCTTACATGGAAAAACTCCTTTTGCGGCATGGTGCGGCAAAAAACCAGTGTCGTAGATAGAAAAACTCCTTTTCAGGCATGGTGCAGGAAAAAACCAGTTGTGAAACACTTCGGAGTTTTTAGTTGGCCAACATGGGCACACATATTTTGAAGGGAATGCAAGGCACCACCACCACGGCCTTGTACTTTCATTGAATATGAAGACAGTGTTAAGACATATAAACTTATGGATCCTGAGATTCATGAAATCTTCATACAGAGGAATGTTCACTTTGAGGAAAGTTCACCTAGCTTATCCTCTAATCCTTTCCATACTTCATACATAGTGGAAACTGATAGTGACAACAATGTTAGTGATTCAATAGATTCAAATATGTGGGATCCTATTGACAGATACAGGACAAGGTCACCGTATCAGCACATTCCACATGCATACATTGCTACAATGATAGGTTCATGCAATTCAATACAGTTGGGTACACCTTGTCTTCCAGTTCCAACGTAGGGGATGACTACATAACAAATATTTCAAGTTTGTTTGTGGAGTCTTACATAGCAGACTTGGGAGACATCATTGATGATATACATCTTCTCTTTGATGAAGATGATCCTTCTTCAGTTGTTGTGAGGGCTCACTCTAACACTCTTGTCCATTCTCTACATGATCTGTCTTTCCAGGTTCATATGATTGTGGATCTTTACGTACAACAGTTGCAGGAAGTCTCTTTATCATTTGAGGAGACACATGGTTCTTTGGGATATGTTCTACATCCATCCTTGCTAGATCCAACATTGTTCTTTTCAGCAATATTGGAAGGGGTGACAGTTAGTATTGACACAGGGACAGTTGAGTAGGGTTCAGAGACACCATTCATCTTCAAGATTCTTTCTACACATTGGGGAAGCATCTCATTTGTACCTATGTAATTGTTTCTTACAAAGGGAAGGAACATTATTCAGCAATCATGGATCAACTTCTACATTGGAGTGACTATCATTGATCGGCATTCTAAATTGGGGGGAGGGGACTACCTTGTCTCCTTTCTTCTTCTTCTTCTCTCTTATGGGGGGGACCTTTTCCTCTTTTGGGATAATGTTCTTCTCATACTTCTCTATTGTATATACATGATGTATGTCGTAATGGGGGGGTCTTGATTACTCCATCTATCCATTCCCTCTTTCTCCACTTTATGAGAAATTTCATTGCCTTTTGTACATGGGTACCTAAAATGGCCTAGTAGTCAGAACCAATCATGCATTTTTATCCTAGCTTTCGTAAGCTTAAATGCATTCTTCTAAGTTGCACTTAAGGGGGGGTGTTGGTGTAAATAAGTATTTACTTATTACACTTTATTTAAGTTTACTTAGGTCAATGCATTATTTTATTATTTATTAGTTTGACACCTAGGAGTATGCATACTCTTATGAGTTCTCTTGTTGACAACGCAGGAGTTAGCACTCTAATTTATGCACATGGTGTCTACAACTCAGAAGTTAGCATCTAATTTAAGCACGTGGTGTCTACAACATCTCTACATGAGATACACCTTGTCATACTTATCCTCTCATTGATGCACGTGCTTTCATGCACACTGGAGGATAATGCACACTTTGCATGCAAGTTTAATCTCGCCGTACTTTATTTTCAGATTGTGTTCTTTGAGTTTGTAGGCTGCAAATGATGTTATTCAACACGTCTAGCACAAAAGGTTGTTATAAAAATGATATAATAGTTGTCAGACCGTTGAGAAACAATTACATGACTGAAATTAACTATTACAGCTGATAGACATAAAGACAAACACTTGCCACGAGTCTCAATATACACCTATAGCAATTAGGCATTTCTACAAACAATTGGCAGGCATACTAATGACTGAAACACGACTACAACTTGACGTTTCATCAAACTATTTTTATGCAACCTTATAACCCCTTAGAATAACAATTAATAATGGCTGCGACTTTGAGAATTCAATCACAATATGAATTACAACTTCACTACTAAGTCTAACCAGATCACATGCAAAGAACCTGATAAACGCCCAAAGACAAGAATTTTTGTTGCCAATTTGCAGTCTCAAACAGTGTCGGATATGATGCACAGATGTCACAGCCAGTATGAAGATAATATACAGCAGTTCACCATCCGATAAGCTGCACACAATTGCTCAGTATTAGACTAATGACAATTCCAATCTATAAGGAGGCACTGATTTGTTGGCAATAACTGGATATTATTGCCAACTCTTCATAAGAATGCAGCAAAATATACCAAGAAATGTGACAGATGTCAACGAATGGGCAAACCAACTACATCGGATGAAATGCCCCTGCAGCCACAAATAGTTGGTAAACCATTTGATAAATGGGGAATAGATTTTGTTGGACCAATAGAACCTCCATCAAAAGGTAAGTTTTACATTTTGGTATGTACTATGTTACTAAATCAGTTGAAGCAAAACCTATGAAACATGTTAAGGATAATAATGTTGCAAAATTCTTGTATGAAGTTATTTTTGCAAGATTTGGTGTCTCTAGAGAATTAGTGACTGATCAGGGAGCCCAATTTACCTCTAATCCCATTAATGCACTCATGAATGAATATACCATTCAACATGGTAAATCATCTCCTTACCATCCTCAAGCTAATGCACAAGTTGAGATAACAAATAGAGAGTTGGAAGCACTTTTGACAAAGATTGTTCAAATACATAAGGACTAGGCATCTAAGCTTCCAGAGGCATTATGGGCATATCGAACAACAAGGAAAACGACAAGATTTACTCCTTTTCAGTTGGTCTATGGGAAACTAGCCAATTGAGTTTGAACACAAAACACTTCGCACTACATTAGAACTCAATATTGTTCTCAAAAATCAACCTTGAATGATACACAATTAATTCAAAAGCAACGCAAGAAGTGGCATGACAAAATTATTAAGGAAAAGAAATTCAGTGTGGGTGATTGGGCACTACTTTATGATTCAAGATACCAACATAATCCAAGCAAGTTCTAAACCAGATGGTTAGGACCATATGAAAAAGAAGCAATGTATGATAATGGCATTGATCGGTTGTCCACAATCGATCCTGTCAGTTTCAAGCTACTGGTAAATGGTAACAAACTCAAAATCTACAATAAACCGCATAGTAAAGCGGACTTCCAACAGTTCAATTTTGCAGAATCCCCTGCAACCGAGGCAACTGAGTCTTCTACTCAACATGCCCTATTTCTTTGACTCCAATCAAAGTTCACAATAATTCATCACCTTGTCCATAATAAATCCATCTCACCTTCTCTCTATACCACCCATCTGCCTCACCCTCACTCCACCATTCAGCTATGCGGCGATGCAATATTTTCTCAAACTTTACCATAAGGTTAGTAACATGCATTTGTAACTACTTATTCATTTCCTTTAATTTCATAGTTAAGTTTTTTATGCCTATACAATCCTTTGCTCTCAATGCATGGCAAGACCCATGCCTTATTTTAAGTTGGGGGACAGAGAGGTGGGAATTGTATGGAAATCTTATTTTATGCACATCATATCTCATAATCGCATGATAAGTTAATATCTTGTACAGTGGGTGATCATTAGAAGATATGTCATATCATAGGTTTTTAACTCATTGGAATGATGTGAGACTTACCTCCCTTTTGAAAAGTACGAAAAATAAAACCCATTTATGGAATGAAAAGGACGAGAGATAAGTTTAATAATTACATGATATTATGTTATTGCATGTTATGAGACAGTATCAGTTTGTTTCAAATAATTTAATTTCTTTTATGCTTGTTGTCATTTCACAACTCCTCTACAAATCTTGGAAAAGAGCTTTTCTATTTTTGCCAATTCTGTGTTTTTCCTCTAAGTGATATCTTGTTAGCATAACAATGGGGGGAGATCCAATACGACATGAACCCACAGTTCATAATATTATCCTACAGGATAATGATTGTCAGCCATTGTTTGAAAACCGTGGATGACTTCAATATTTTCAGAGGTTTATAGCTTGGGATGAGGAGATTGCATTTTAGTTCATGAATTCCTTAAACAATGAGGTGGCCACGGTAAAAGGGCTCTAGGTTGAATGTAACCAAGAGATAATCGCTGAAAAATATGGGTTATCACAAGAAGGTGAAATTTTTGAAGAAGACTGGACCCACATTTGGCAAGGGCACAATTCACCTTACCTACAAACAATTCGTTGGAGATAGATAGGCAGCAAGGAACAAGGCGGACATCTGTACAAGAACCCTATAATCGGTGTGCTCTTTATATCATGCAGTACATTACATGTGAGGGAAGGTATCAATGGTTATACGATATTCATTTCAAGCTTCTCAGTTGTTTGAGGCATAACAACAAACCGGTCAATTCCGCACTTCTTATTTAGTCTATTGAAGAAACGAGTTGCATCTATACAAGAAGGCAAGCCAAATTCGCTCTCAAACCACTCTATGATTAAATTGCTAGTTGAGAGGACCTTAAGTCAAAGTTCTACTTTTTCATGGGATGATTTTCTATTAATGAGTGAATTTATTCCAACAAGTGGAGGACCTAGGGGCTAAGGAGCAGGAAGAAGGGTTTCTACAACAATAGGTACTGTTGAAATTGTAGAACGGATTATATCCATTGAGTACTCAAAGAGCCCTAGGTCATCTAGTCAGAAAAAGAAGATAGTGGAGAAATCACCATTTGTTCATGCTGAAAGGAAAGGGAAAGAAAAACTTGTTACTAAAGAGAACCCCAACTCACCTCAATAGTAGACTAGTGCAAAAACCAAGTCTTTTGTAAGGGTGAAAAAGAACTAGTTCAAGAACCATTAGAAAGTAGCCCAAATCAAACAAAAGAGTCAAGGGATGTCAAGGTTAAAATTGTCACACCTTCATTCTCCATTAAAAGAAGGAAATTCCAAAATGGAACTCCTTCAGCATAAGCTAAAGGAAAATCTTCGAGAAAGAAGAAAAAGGTGTCTGAAATTGAAACACCTGTGAGGAAAAGTAAGCGAATCTCTAAAGGTTTTGTTCCTAATGACAATCCTATTGATGAAGTTACTCAATCAGATGTTTTAAAAACTAATGAAGAAATCCTTGAACATGATAAGATGGAAGAATTGGCAAAAGGTTCAGAAAATGTGCCACACGATCCTAGTCAGTCTCAGTAAGATGTACACATTAGCGATGGCAATAGTGACAATGATTCTAATCATTGTAACTTCAGTTTTCGAAGGAAGGGAACAAATCCTCAAACTATGTATGAGTCTGATAATGATACCATTTTTGTTTCCAGTAATGAACAAGTAAAACCTTCAAATGATAATCCACAAAGTCTTTGGATCAGAATGAGATCACCAGAGAGAATCAAGCTAGACCATACCGAGAAGCGGAGGAATTGGAACCATTATATCTAAGGCCTAAGGCAAAAGACCCACGGACATATTATTATGATTTCTTGAAGATAGCAGTTAGTACTAAAGGGGAGGAGCACATTAAGCCTCTTAGGAAGACTGCTTTGCAGAATTTAAGGAATTCCAAAAAAGAGAATTGAAGGAGGCTGAAAGATCGATAATTCAGCAATGGATAAGACTTCCAAATGATTTGCAAGTCCAAGAACCACATTCTCTCCAGAACTTCATTATGGCTAGCTGATGAGCCCCATGGTATGGACAAACCAGAGGAAGCTTTTGGATTCCACTCCAATTTTAGCCACCTTTACTTATGCATCCACTATTGGGAATCAACGAAGATGTAAATGAGCATGACATGACCGTTGAGGAAGAGATTTGGAGAAGCTGAAAGAGTCCAAAGGATATTAGTGGAGTTGGTAGAAATGAGGATCAGGAGCCAGTATTGCAGAGGATTTCAAGCTGAAGGCTAGAGTCAGAAAAAACATACTTGTTGGAGGACCAGCAAAACCCTTAAGTTGGGGGAAATGATGGGCTTAGGAAATGGCATAAGCTTATAGGTTTTTATAGTTATTGAAAAGGTTTCTACTTTGAAGTTTGAAGACTTTTATCATGATATTCTGTACAAACCTATAATTACTCTTCTTTTCATAGTTTCCTGACGTTATATAGTTTCATAATCATACTGCTATGGTTAAGACTTATAGGAGATAAATGGGATTATATATGTGTGTTTAAAGGTAACAATGTTTTTTCCTTTCTTACTTGTAAGGGGTAGGTTCTTAAAGCCAAAGTATTGTAAGCAAGGATTGGTCTATATGTACATTAAATGCTTATTATGAATTATTGGAATGAATATGTGCTGTGGTATATTGCATGTGTACTAATCTTTTGTAGGAACAAGTCAAAGAAAGGAGCATGTGCAAAGGAAATAATGGCAAGGTTATGCAACCACTATGTATTTATGATGCAGCTGAAGAATGGGTCAGCAAATTTAATAACTGTCACGCAAATCTAGAAGTTGTTATGTGCTATATTTGCTAGAAGACTTGCTCAGCTGAGATGTGTGTCACGATGATGTAATTTATTGTGTTGTTGTATCCTCATTTGATGAGGCTAGATCTTAGGAAGTTAGTTTTCATAGTTCATTTAAATATAGTTGTTGAGTCGAGCCATGGATAGTTAGAAAAAGAGAGATTGTAATCGTTCACTCATACAAGGGGGCCCACTTGGTGAGCGGACTTGGTAGAATTAGCTTTCATTGTTTTAGGATTAAGTAAGAACTTTGTTGCTCCTACAGCCATTGGTAATAGAACCATTAGCTGTTCCTGCAGCAAAGCCAAACAATGTAGAATCTTGTTTGTATTTCCATTTGTCACTTAGAATAAGGTTGTTTACACTTGCATATAGATTTAGTATTTTTGTTCTTGATTCTAAAGTTTAGAAATGAGAATTAACGAGGTTGAAGCATATACTTTGCAGACATCATTTCAAGTTTACTTCGCTGGTGGATAAAGTAAATAGGTTTAATGAAGAATTTTGGATGCTCTAGTTTCCAGTCCAATCATTTAACCAAGCAGCAACCAATTAAGGTACGGCCAGCTATGCATTGAATCCAGACTTCAAAACAACCTTATATCTCCTAGGAAAGTGTGTAGAAAGACATTGCAAAGTTTAATGGTTATAATAACCCACATGAATGATACTACTTGGTACAAGAGAGTTGTATGACCAGCAAAAAAGATCAACAGGAAGTGTTCTACAACGATCGCTAAAACTTATAAAATGTGATGCTAAATCACTCCAACAACTTGCAAATCAAAACACATCAGAAATCTCCATCACTAGGAGCAACGAACTAAAACTTCAACCTAGAAAATGGTGATTTCTGAATCAAACCACACCAATCTAGCTAGTGACTATCTCTAAAGTCTGAATCAAGAAATCTCTAGAGGGTTTTCATCCTCTAAATATTGTGTAAGAACTCCCAGGTTAAATCTAACAACAATATCGATCAATAGTTTATCCACAAATGATTCCCATCAACCTCTTTATATAGTTTTGGAGGGGAAAATACCCAATTAGAAATTATACAAAATTCACTTTTCCACCAAAAAGACCTTTTAAATGACTAATAAACGATTTCATGTGTAAAGACCCCCTATTTTTCCTAGGCATCCACTTTGAGGGACATAAAAACCACCTTAAAAAGCTTCAAGCTTCTTACACATGAGCCATCAACTTAATAATAAACATTACAATCTTAAGCGTATAATTAAAATACTTAACCCGAGTTGCAAAAAGTACTACAACGATATTGAATCCAATTTATACCACAAAGTGGTGAAGCTAAAGGAGTGGGATGAAGATTGGAGACAACTCGTAGACAGTAAAAAAAGATATAACTCTCCAAGAATTTCAAGTTCACTCAAAGCAATAAAAATGCTTCTAAAAGTGCTATTATGATCCATACTGCCAACTGGCCTCATTAACATAAACAAAAATCCTAAAATATTGAGTCTTTGTAAATATAGGAAAAGGGTTCATGTTATAGTACGATGGTTAGTTAAGTGGTGGTGGTGTTGGGGCCATCAAGGTTCAAACCCTTGTTGGGTCATTGTGAATGCACGCTTGTGCCTTTGTTAATACAAAGTGCTCGCGAGTTTGAACCTCAACGTTGATGCTGTTATTGTCATTCATGCCAAAAGTTTCACAAGCATTAATGTGTATGCTCCATACCCTCATTGCACTAGTGTGGTCCTAGGTTTGAGCTTAACATTGATGCTATTACCAATATTCATTCCACAAGCTTCGCAAGCATTCATGTCATTTCTCCATAACCTTATTGGGCTAGTGTCCTTGAGAACCCCGTGCCCCTATTGCTCATTAATGCTTGCAAGCTTGGATTGTTTGACTTTGAAGTTCATGCAAAAAAAAATTGCAATCTAATTTCGCCAAACTAAATAACCCATGTAACTAATCAAAAGAAATATAAATATAAGAAATAGCATTATTATAATTGTTATTAGATCCCTACAAATACCTACTACACCAAACCAAATCTTAAATCCAGTTTAAACTAGACCCAAATCTAATGGCTTCCCCCATAAATTCGATAACATAGGGATAAGGCATAGTTGAAAATGGACTTGGCAATTACTCAGTTAAAAGGTGTGTATGCGTGCATGGGTGCGTATGTGCGTGTGTGTGTGTGTGAATTTTTTTTTTTTTAAACTCAAACATAAACATTATTGAATTTACAGAACATATTACTCAATTTCGCACATCCTTGAATTCAAGGAGCATATTACTGATATTCTTCATATATCAGTGAAATTCAAAGTTCAATACTTGTAATAGACCAAAAACAAGTTCAAATTCTCAATACACATGAACTTCAAGTTTCAATATCGATAAAAATTACAAATCATAAAATTTTGATACAACTAAAGCTCAAAAAACTCTATTGCCGATATGTGGCTATCAACAAAATGGATGGTCTGCTTAAAGCATCCCCAACAATAACCAAAAGAAGCTTTAGACATAGGATCAACTTATATATGTGATGAACCAACCCTATGGTGGCTTGCCAACCTTGCCTTCTACATCCTCATATGCTGCCCCGTGTACTTTCCATCCAAATCAACCCTTTCCAAATCAGACACCTCATCGATGGTGATGAATGGATCCTCATAATCAACAATCTAATTCAAACATGGATCAATATTATAAGGTCAAGTGCATGATATCCTACCCCTCCTAACTTTTTTTTCAAGTGGCTAAAGGTTGTAACACACTAAGACAAGGTCATTCATGTGCTTTTGAATCAATCTATAGCAATTCTCCATGTATACTCTGGAAAAAGTCCTTGTTGTACTCACAATTGAAAGAACTATAGGGCTGAGATTAAATGTGGATGACAAGTTTTCAAAGTTTTCAATGTTGTGGCAACAAAATCTTCCCACTACAAATCTACAATGACAACATCTATACTTTTGTAAGGAGTTCAGTAAACTCAAAAGTAAAATAAATGGTAAACTTGTAAGCCCAATCCCCACACCCTATAGCACCAAGTATCTTTATAATGTCCCCGTTTTTAGCAAGTTCTTGTAGTTGGCCAAGTCAGTTCACCATCGGGACCCTTCTGAGCTAACAATAGGATTTGAGGGTCTTAGTTGTGTGGTTATGTGGTTATAGGCTTTCCAGCAGCCTATGGTGTGTTATGGCTCTATTTGAAGGACTTACTATTTATAGAAGTCAACTTGTTGTTTCCAATGAGCTCAGTTGAGTCAGAGGAGTTGAAGGATGCTCTCAGTTTTTATTTTGGGCTTCTGGTTTGGGCTCCAAGAATCTTAGAGGAAGCATTTATTTACAATAATTCACCCCGTCAAGTTCATTCATCGTCTTTTCCATCATCAGGACCACTTTGGTGTTGTCAAATTTCAATTCTGATGCTTCTTCTGTTGTTTTCACAAGACGGGTGAATTATTATTATTATTCATCTAAATACGCTGAGGTTGTTATTTTTGTTGGTGTTGTTGGTTGGTCACCTCAATATCATAGCTCGTTTGAACCGGGACGAAAAATTTTAAATCATGGGAACAAGAAACAATGGCCTTACATGTCAATATTTGAAGTTATGGTGGAAAAGGTCATTTTCAAAGCCAAAACCAATTAAAAAATTAGTTTATAATGGCACTTTATTATGTTTTAAAATTGTGTGTGGGAAGCTTCTTAAATGAAGTTCATTTGGGAAACATTGTGTCATTTGGAGATTATAAATATAAGCCCATTTGATGAGTACGACATCCAATTGATTATTTTCTTTTGTTCTCTGTGAAGAGTTTCTAAGTTTGTTGATTTCTTTGCCCTTGCTGAAGTATAAGGGTTTGGAATTAAGAAGTGCCTGGTAATTCAAACTTGAGGTATTGTGAATTAATTTTGAGAATTGTCTTAATTAAATTATAGTATTTCCCAACTGTTATGTATTGTACCTCGGAATTTCATTGTGGCTGGAGAATTTGTGATTTGGAACATCATTATTGTCTATTGTTTGGCGTAGTTAAAGAGAAATGTACTATGGTTGTCGCCCCTATATTTGGCAGTGATTTCAGACTTTGTGGAAGGCTGCAATCAATTATTGGGGGCAGCAATCAGGTTCTAGACCACCTGCGATTATAAGTGAGGAGCAAGTATTTCTAAACCTACGAGTAAATTGGATTATTTCTTGAGAGCTGCAATCCATATTTCATCTGTTAGAAGTCAATTTCCAGTTCATTATTGCATTCTTGTAAATTTCTAGAAGTCAATTTTTAAATTAGATATTAATAGCATTGCCATCAATTATAGAATTACTTATGAATTGTTTGGTGGTGTTCATTTGTCCAACTTGATAAAGACTTAATCAATTAAAATTATGAGCAGCTGGCTGTGAATTTAAAGAATTATTTATTGAGTGATAATAATTTGCCTGCCAAATGTTTGACAAAATATCAAACTGTTGATTAGCAAAAGGAAATTGATGTTTGTTAAGGATATATCCTGTTGAGGGTTTTTACAATCTTGAAAATGAGATGCCAATGGTTCCACCACTTTGTCCATCTAGGCCTGCCAATTTTGACCCTCTTGCATTCTAACATCCTCCCATCCCATTTGCCAAACCCCCAATTCTGCACCTTGAAACAACATATTGTTGGCATAAAGAATGGAAATACATCCAAGTAGCATCTCATTTCTGATTTCACAATGCCTCTTGCCATTCCATCTTTCAAGTATGTTACTCCCCTTTCCTTCAAGCATGCCTTTCCTTAGAACCTCACTATTCAACTAAAGGGTTTCACCTATCACCATGGCCAACTAAGGATGCCCATTTATGGCCTCAGTTTGGATGTGACTGAATGTGGAAAACTTTCAAACGCATATATAGCATGTATGGGCCCAAGTTAGGTCGTCAACCCATATATGAGGTGCGCAACTTCATAGGTTCACATCTTTCAGCCATTTCATCAAGTCTCAACTCTAATTTGAGCACTTTTGTCCAACTAAAGACAAAATCCCTTGGGATCTAGAATTAATGGACAAGACCCCACTAGTTTCTCAGAGTTCAGAGGACAAGACCCTTTTGGAATCCTAAGGGCAGCTTCATATGTAGGTCGTATCTACACTTCAAGTTTAGTATTCCATTGTTATAGACATTTGAGCATTCAAAATATATTTGAAAGATATTGGTAATTGTTGTAGATGCAAATCCTTAAAATCATTTGCAGCAAAATTGTATTTGAAAGAAATATCTAGTCTTGACCAATGTTATGCATAAATCACCGTTACTACAATTGTATTGACAAAATATTTTGGACGCTATTTCAGATCAAGTGACGTAAAAATGTAGCTAAGGACATTACAACCAATGATATAAGTCTCAACATATGCCTAATATTATATAGGGAAACCATGTTTTGATAGAGTAAAAGACTTGCATTCTTGATGTCAAAAACATCTCCAAATGCTTGCTAAAATGGTATAGCTAAATCAAATTTAGTCATTAGTAGGACAAATAGATCTTTAAACTTGAAATGCTAATAGAAGCCCTATTTTAGATGCTGTGTATTTTGAAATCCCTCTTTGCTTCTAATGCATTGGTGTATCACACATGCAAGTACACCATGAAATTGCATACTTCAGAATCACATCACTAGTTTACTCACAAGATGTACTTTCTTTCTACTTTTCTACCATTTATAAATTATAATTATGAGAATCGGTTCTTGCTTTCACCCTTATGCAACATCACCAAAGCTCTAATGTGTGTAATTCTAAAAAGCATTTCACATGTCCATACGTGGAGACAACAAAAATGAAAATGAAAGCAAGCAAAAATCACAAACCTGAAGTACTGATTCACGTACATCTGCAAGATCTGGATTTACTTGTGTATCTTCTGAGCTACTTTCCAATGCTGCCTTCAAAATCTTGATATTCAACAGAGTAAATGTTGAGTAAACCCAAGGAAACAATACATAAATGAAAACGCACTAATGCATCTGCTGTATTCATGTCTCTGGTCATTACAAATTTCATTTATGTTTAATAAATGTAAGATGTAACAAACCTCTTTTGCTTCCTCTCCACGTTCCTTGAGCTGCAACAGAGCATTACAAACAGCTTGCTCTGCCTGAATGACTGCACCTCCTCGTATTATTTCTGGATGCGATAACAAATAAATAGTAAATAAAAGATCATTTTCTCTAAATCTTAATGCCCTAGAGTAAATGATATTTGATTCATCATGTAAATCATGAAGGAAACCATGGCCAAATTTCACCCCTAGCAGTAACAATAGATAAACCAAATACTATTCAAGAGTAGGGTGGCTTACCAAAACACTGGGAAACAACCAAACTTATGTCAGCTCACATACCCCTTCTTGATTTGGTAGTAAAATACTATAATTAACATAACCTCACAAATCACATACTATGATCAGAACAAGTTTATGATATAAACTACTATTGATGAGCAATATCAAGTGACTAATTACGTGAGAAACTTATTTTAAATAAAAAGTAGTTCCTAAAGTTATTTGTATTCTACTCACAAACTTGCAAGTTGGTTTACCAAAATCAATACTAACTGTACCAATGAATGAGCATGGTATATATCATCTTTGTTTCCCTTTTTTGTCTGAAAACTATAGAGCTTTGTTTCATTCTATCAATATGGTATCACAGTGCAAAGAAATAGGTGTATGTGTTTAGGGTTTGAAGTTGTGAGAAGCCAGAAGACTTGATAGAATCATAAGCGTTCAGGAATCTCTAGAGAAGAATGGAGTTTGAAAGAGGAAACGTAAACAAGATCAGTGAGAAGTAACAGCCTGAATTACCGTCTTGCATGGAGTGAAATCGCACCAGTCACTTTAATGTTAACAGATTATAACTATTTGAAACCAAAGCAGACAAAATAATTGAAACAGACAAACAAAAATAAAAGTACTATAAGAAAATAGATGTATCTGTTCAAGTACAAGGCAAATGGTTTGGTGTAAAACTTCTGATGAAGTACAAATTTGACAGAAAGTTTCAACCTGTTTCAGAACAGCTGTTCTAAAGGACTGTAACAATCTGTCATGGATGCTGTTTAAAAAAGAAGAATAAATATTCTTCTAAAGGAATAAAGCGTTGAATTTGCCAACCAAGATCACTAAATCTACAACACCAAATAACCTTTCACACGCGAGAGAAGCAACAATTTGAAGTTATTCCACCAAACAAGAATACAAGGACAAATACAATATTCACAAGATGCTCAAGATGTATAATGTGCAAGAGATGCCTTGCTTATAAAAGCAACATGAGACCTTAAAAAGGATAGGATTAAGACAAATGTCACAATCATGATATGAGACAAAAAGAAATTAGTATCTTGTTTTCCCTAAAACTGGCCTAACTAAACTTAAGAACTAGGTGTGAATAGGTCCTAGAAGGAAACTATTTAGCAAATAACCCTTTCCCACCAGCATAGAGAAACCTGAGAGAGAAGGAAGGAGCCTTCTCGAGAGGTTTTGTGAACTAATGCTATTCTTTAAAGGTGACATTATCCCTTCGACCAATTAACTTGATTGTCACAATCTTTTGTTAACTTGTAATTCCCAAATCCAGGAGGATCAATGACTTTCACTATCTTTCTGTACAACTACAATGGCAGCATTCCGTGCCACATGACATCTACACCAAAAGCTGCAAGATCATCCCCACTACATGTGCTAGTGCTGCAAAGCCCTAACTCTCAACTATGTTGCAGAATTTCAATAGTGTCAGCCCTATTCAACACAGTTCATGTACTTGCCAAATAAAAATGGCACACGGAGAGCTTGTCTAAACCACAAAGCCTTGAAAAGGTTATTGTGAATAACCACCATCCCATTCCACAGTTGCAAGATTTCTTTGACCAGATCATTGGTGCAAAGTTCTTTACAAAGATAGACCTCAAGGCCATAAAATATATATTAAGCCCTATGATAAACTTGTAAGCAAAAGGAAGGCTTGTTCGGATGGTTGTTTATGTTCTTCATCTTGTCCAATATTCCCACAACGTCCTTCAACCATTCAATACTTGCCTCTCTGGTTTTTATCTTCATGGCATACTCCTTTTCAAAAAACATACAAAGAAAACCTGTCAGGTCTACAGATTTTCCAGCCCTTTGTGGAATAAAAAATTGTGTCATTTCAGAGAGATGTTCTTTCACCATTTAGAAGATTGATAATCTTGAGTTTATCATTGCATGGAGTAAATATGGATCCAGACAGTAACTGCATCCATTCACGAGATGCTTTTGTAAAGGCACTCATGGTCTCACAGAAATATAACTTCACAATTTCTTAGAATTGAAGAAATTCTATAGAAAGTTTGTAGTTGGTTTCTCAAATGTTACTTGGAAATTGAATCAAGCATATCATGATATAGGTAAAGAAATTTTCCGCACCTTAGCCACACTAGAAATATTAAAGAACTACAATCTAGAGCTTTTTATACAAAACAAGTGTGCATTAACTAACCTTTAGCAACTATTCACTGCTTCAATCAGTACTTTCTAGCCTGACAGCATGCTCACCATCGGCATCAACAAAACATATGATGAAAATTTGCATCAACATTCAAAAAAAATCTAAATATATGCAGTCAGAAACTATACACATTGGATATCCAAAACCATATCCACATGTTGCCAAAAAAATTATCTTTCCAGCCATGTGATTTAATTTTTAAAAAGTTTGATGTGACTATTCCTAAACTTAATTTAAAAACTTCATTAATGCAGTTTCTATTTTAATTTATGTTTTTTTCTGAATTTTTATATTGAAGTTTAGGTTATTTTTGTTTATTCATTCGTTATATTTGAATTTTTATTTTTAATATTCTTTAATTTATATTTGAGTTTTACTTGGTGCTAGTTTAGATTAAAATGACATTATTGATGATTTGATTATGGTTAATGGTTTGTATATTATAAATAAGTAAATCAACTCATAATTATTTATGTAGCAATTATGCCTCTATGTTGCTTCTAAAAGTAATGAAAACCTACTCTAATAACTTTAGGGAATTGTGTTAAATATGTGTTAAGTGTTTTTCATGAATGTCATTTGATGCATAGGCTGTATCTGCATCTAATACCATACCTATATCTGTATCTGTATCTGTGTCCAATACAATACCTGTATCTGCATCCGTGTCCATGCAACTTTGCTTTATATTCTTTGTTTCTTTCTTTTTTTCTTTCTTTCTACTTCATTTTTATTCTTTGTTTCTTTCTTCCTTTTCAATGAACTTTTCTTTTTTGTTTCTAGTGACAATTTGCCATTAATTATATAGTGTACCATGAAGAAGCATATGAACTACACCATGTATTGTTCCCACTTTTATCTCTACAGAGTCTAGTGGTATTGTTTATTTTACCAATATCCCTTTCCCCCACTTCTATTAACATTTCCTCAAATACTCTAAACTTCCCTGTTAATTTGTCCCTCCCCACTGCTCCTCCATCTGTTCCAAGCAATGTTTTCTAAACCCTGATGTTAGCATTGATTCTACTTCCTACCAATACCCAATATTCAGACTCTGCTTGTGCATCGGTACCTCCCTCAATTTGTTGACTACCAAACACCCTGTACCATTTTTCTTTGGGACCTTGATCACCAAATCAAGTCAAGCAGTTATTCTGGTCAGTTTTACTTGGTTTTGCTTCCTGCCTGTATCTCTCTCAGTACTATAAGCTCAGATTTGATCTTTATGGCAGCCAACTGACAAAATCTAGATCATGTATTATCTGTATTTTATATGCTTTTTGAAATTATAACTCTAAAAAACATGACAATACATCTGTTTTAACTTTTAAAAGTGCTAGGGAGCATACCATTCTTAGACTTTGCCAAAAGCTCCAGGTTGTCCCATACACTTGCAGATATAACATCAATATCATCAACTTCAGAGTATAGACAGGCACGGGCAAGAACTGATAATCCGAGAACTGTAAGTGGTCCATCTTGCATTGAATAAGATGGCATACATAAACCTGGTAGTATAGTATCAACGGAACTGAAAAATGAACGCAATTGATAGTGTTCACAAAATGGAATGAATCGTCCTAACAACTCCATAGCTTCCTTTCTTAAGGTTAAAGATGGCTCGCATGCTGCAAGAGATGCTATTCTGTCCCAGGTATTCGCAACCAGTGCTGGAACAACTCCCCGTTGGCTCACTCTCTTCACAGTCATAACCATATTCATATGTGAACTTGAGCTTCCTGATATAGATGAAGATGTAAGCCTCCCAAGTTCTTCAAGTTCAACAATCCTACCGAGATGCTGAAGAGCTATATATCTTTGCTCTGGTTCAGAATGCTCAAGCATTGTGCAAAATAAATCAGCTAAAGACGACGTAGAACTTGAAAAATCCAGACAGTCTCTTTGAAACAATTTTGACAACCACCTTCCTGTCTGCAATCTCCATGTGACTTTGGGTGCATGACAGCATACAAATGAAAGTGCACAACATATACGACCCAATACACCATCCAAAGAAAAAGAATTTGGCAAAGACAAAAGATATTCAAGAAGCATAGCTGCTACTTGCCAGCAGTGGTTCTGCTGCAAAGTCAAAACAGCTTGACCTAGACCTTGAAGAGAATTTTGCAATACAAGAGAATTTTGTTCACTTTCAGATACAATTTCGGAGGATTCATTTCTCTTAATAGCTTTGTTTGAATGAATTGATTGGTAATTTAACAATAAGGATCCAGAGTGTAATAAGCAGGCTGCTCCTGTCTGTGACAATTTGCATGTCATTTGTGAGTGAAATTTCCAGCAAATCTCAACTGTAGGGCTTAATGTAAAAATCAGAGCCTCTAAGCTCTGTGTGAAATCTTCAACATCTGAAATACATGAAAAATGTTGCAAAGCATTACTACCAGCTTGCTTTGTTCCATGTTCAATGATATCACCATCACCTGTACTTGTCTGATCTTTCACTTGAAAAGAGTCTGCCACTTTAGACCTTTCTTCTTGACATTGAACTCCATGTAGGTCTGAAGTTTTCCTTCCCCCATCACTAAGTTCTATATCCAACAGCTCCTTGCAAATGAAGTCATTTGAATCTTTTCTAGAGCAAGGATATTCAGTCATCAATGAAGCACCGAGGTCTCTTAATGTTTCTTGCACCAAAGAATTGCAACCTTCTAGAACCTTTTGAAATGCACACAGGTAATTGTAGTAAGTTGTTGTTGCTTGAAATCCAGTAAATCTTGCCCATTGCAACAATGACTGCATAAGTTGCCTCCTCCTTGAAATAGATAGATCAGAAAGAAGAGATCCAGCCAGAGAAATCAACAATGCACCTTGTGAATTGTTAACCATTGTGCCTTTCTTCTGTTCAGGACCAGATTCGAGCTGATTTATAAGGGCATCAAAGCACAAAGATTCAAAATTCATGCTTGAGGGATCATCCTCTACAAATTTCTCTGAAGCAGATGCTGTTGCAACAGTATAAGAAATCAGAGGCTTTAACACACTTAGTACTGAATCTAATAAAGGCACGTCACAATAGGAACTGCTGCACAAGGACAGCAAGACCTGAATAACCCTTGGTATCTCAGGGATAATAGCTTCCATGTGTTCCAAAACAATTACTTCCAATATGTGCAGTAAAATGCACTTCACATTAGACACCACCACACCTTTCAAAATGTCATTATTCGCATCAACATGTGCATATTGATCTCTATCTAAATCTAAGAAAGGGCTAGAGCACAACTCTGAAAACCAACTTAATAAATCTGGAATAGAAGAAGGTGGCAATGCCTTTACTTGCAAACAAACAGCTTCTAGCATAATCTCAGCATATGTGAAAAAATGCTTTCTCAAATCTGGAAAGACTATATCCATTTCGGGATAAAGTGCATGGACAACACCATCAGTATCTAATGAATCTAAAGGACTGTTTATGGTAACAGGCCTCTCGAGTTTACCAACATTGAGTTCAAGAACGCAAGCTTCTTGCAATCCTACATTCCTTTTCCCTTTAAGTGAACCTTTTACAGATATCAGTTCATCTGAAAAGATAGATAGCAAGCCAGTCAGCTGTCGCATGTCTTGTGTGAGAAGCAACCCTTTTTTCTTGTGTTCAGCTGCATAATAGGCTAGTCCCATCCATCCTATATATCTAACCAAAGGCAGTGGCGAGGATGAAAATCTTGATATTCTGTCCATCCATGATGAAACCGGAATCAAATCCCTGTACCAACACCCTATTCTGCTATGAATGTTGCCATTCTCCATTATGCCATTGCCACTAGCCACAAATACTATTCTTTGAAGAAGAGCCCACTGTCGCCTGACTTGATGTATTTTTGCAGGTTCTACTGGAGGACTGGTTTCCTTTTGTTCTTGATGAAGAGAAAATAACAATCTATTCAATCGCTCAGCAGACTGCAAAATTACATCAACAACATTCTCTGAATTGCAAGATAAGTGTGTTGCTGAATATAGGAAAAATAGAAGACCATGCAAAAGAACTTCATACATGTTATGCTGCTCCCTTTGTAATTGCCTAACTAAAAAACCACAGAGTAGAGACTGATGCTGACGCAGTAGAGTAACAGCATCAGTTGACTGTTCATCATCAGGGAAAATTTTAATACCATATGGCCTTTCTTCAAGCTCATAATCTATTGATTTATCCTCAAACGAATTTTCATTTGAAGTTGCATTATGAATTCTGCTGTCCCATTGTGCAGCTTGAAGAAGAATGTCAATTACAGTCTTATCTCTCATTCCCTCCAGTTGAGCAATTATTTGCACTCCCGATTTTCCAACACTAACAGAAGGCTCATCCACAATGATCTCATTAACATGAAATGATGTCAAGTCTTTACTGGCAACAATTCTGTTTGTAAGCTGTTCATTTTCACTGGAACCCATCATAAAATATGGATTCAGATGGCACTCTGCTGCTAAAAGTAATGCATCAATTGCAGCATCATGACTTTCCAAGTTTATCTCAGATTGTGTATGCAATTCCTCTGCAAAACGTCTGAACTCTGAGGCTCTTAACTCACGGTCCTGATGATTCACTAGTTGCAAATATTCTCTTTGCAAATCGAAGTATTCATTTGCACAGCCAATGTCCAGAATTAACTTTTTCTTTGATATATTGTCTTTTTCTTTAAATAGTTTTCCGTCATGCTTCAAATTTACTTGACCAAAGCTCTGAGTTTCAGAAAGATTTCCCTCAAAAGGGGTAGAGAACTTCCTAAGTGATATGTTTTTCAACTCTGTAGGAGCAAAAAGAAGACTACCATCTTCAGTTGCATCACTCCTTGAATTTCCATCTACCATGTCAGATTTTCCATCCACATCTTCCTCTATACCACTGGTTTTACCCACTGTTGTAGGGTGAACAGAAGAAACAGTTAAAAATGTAGATGCCTCATGCTCTGCACCTTTAGTTATCGAACTTTTACAAAAATTGATCCCAGGTGGCAATGGCACATGAGGAGCCAAAATGGAGAGAAGCACACTACACCACATTTGCAAAAGTAAGTCATATGTACATGTATAGAGAAGTACAATTCAAAATTTAGACAAATAATAGATAAAGACAGTAAAACCAATCAGTGACTCCCAATTTGTATCTCAATTCCATGAACCACAGGAATATTTAACAAAGTAGAAAATGCATCATGCATACTGCCTATATTAAATAAATAGAAGGTGAGCAAGAATTATAATGAAAAACAGAAGTCCAATGCACAAGAGTTCTAGTGATATTTGGGGGAAAAGAAAACAGAAAACTGTATAACTTACACAATAAATTATTTACATGAAGCCTATAAGAATTTTGTCATTGACACAAGTTAGTGAGTAGACAGGAGGAAACCCATATCTGAACCCTAAACATTACCATCAAACCAGGCAACTAGAGGAAAGAGCAACTCTGTGCTAGTCTTTTTTTGTCACAGAAGAACATCATTACAGAAAGTGGGTAATCCCAGTAGGGAGAAGCAAGCTTTTAGACAGTTTCTGTGACTAAACTCAAGGGAAAAAGCATCTTATACCTATATGACATTCTAGCCTATTTATTAAAACTTATTATGCACTTCAATCTCTCTAATTGCTGTCACATTTCATTATTAATGGCTGCATCAAGTGGACTCTCGCGCATGTTTCATCCACCATAATGTTTAAAAAATGGTTTCTCATTTAATATTTCAAAGCTTTGAATGAAGTACCTTGGTTCCACAACCCCTCGTCTCCATTCATTCTCCAGAGCTGGTAGGACAGCAGGTCTTTGCACTGCAGTACAAAGAATGTCCAGTGCTATCGCACAAATCTTTTCCTGTTTCTCCAAGAAGACAGTAGATACATCTCCAAATGCAATAGTATTCTTTATTGTCGTGATTGCTGGTACTAAAAAGGGCTCTAACATTTCAATAAGAAAAAGTAAACTGTGTTTTGCATCCTGCCATGTTAAATAAGAAAAGAAACTGCATTACATTCATATTGTGGGTCCATAAAAAATATTATTAAGCTAAGCTATACCTGCATTTGTTAAGACAGCATGTAAACAACCATAGAACATTAGAAGATAGCTGAAAAAAACCTTAAACTTTGGAAGAAGATCATCCATATGCCCAGACAAGGCTAGCATTATGTAAATCAAAGCTGCACGGGCATTTGCAATAGCATGTTGAGCATTCTGCAAAATTTAGAAGAGATGACCTGTTAAGGTTTTATGTTTATCAAATAAACAAACTACACAAAAATAAAGTGAAAAATTTAAATACAGAGGATTCAGATAATGAACACATTTTCTTGTTCCCATAATCATTTTCAAGTCCAAAAGAAGAAGCATTGGTTTTTTATGCACTTTTCTTACTGCAGAAGAAAAATGATGACCTTTTTTTCAAAAGTGGGCAAGCATTTGCTTTTTGTCTGAAGTTGATTTATGAGAATATATATTGAAGAAGTTGAAATAGATACATGTTTAACTAAACCAAGGGAAATCTTTGTGAAATACCTCAATGGTAATGCAAGCTCTGAAAACTCTTTCACAGACCTCGTATAATAGCTGCAAATTCCCACAAATCCTCTCAAATGTGACAAAGTTCTAGGTTGTCACCAATCACTTACTGCCTTGAATTTTTCTTCATCCATGTGAACCCATTAGGCACTAATTTTATGTCTCAAATAATCTCGATTAAACCAAACTCATATTTGGGTGCTTTGGCATAGAAAGAATGTTGCTCAAGCATACCAAGCATCTCATCTATGTGGACCAAATGCTCCTCCCATTACTTGTAATAAATCAAGATGTCATTGAAGAAAACTAGCACAAATTTCCTCAATTGTAAAATACATAATGAGTTCATCGATGACCAAAATGTGACTGGTGCATTGGTCAACCTAGTTGGCATAGCCAAAAACCATACTGCCCATAATTAAACCTATAATTTGTTTTGTGCACATCCTCATTCCTAACCCTTATTTGATGATATCCTAAAACTAGATGAAACTTATAGAAATACACTACACCTTGAAGCTCATTTATGAACTCGTCAATCCTAGGAATGGAATAAAGATTGATTTTCTTTATGTTGAGGGCTCTATTGAAATGTTCCCTTAAAGTTAACTATTATCATTACCACCAGTGGAATAAATCATGTTATAACCCTTCTATTCAAAGATTGGTAACTCGACATTCAATGGTAGACAAAGGAAGACCAAGACAAGTAGCAATAAGGTCAACTTTTACACACCCCAAAATTCTAACAATCTTATATTGGAAGGCACAATTACTATTGACAAAAGCCCACACTCTTAGTGTAACTAAAATGTTGATTAAACGCTTTAGTATAATTGTTCAACAAGGTTTTTCATTGTCTACCTTCCACAATAGAAGAGCCAAAAATGATGCATACACAAATTGTTCATGAGATGAAGGATGTAAACAAGAAGCAACTTTAACCCCCTTAAAGGCTCAAAAATAAGATAAGATAAGACAATGATACTAATGTCCAACAAAAGACCAACAAAGGTCCAAGGGACTGGAAGATACAACAAGGACGATGAGCAACCCATCAGGAGCACCAACTGAGAAAGAGCAAACAATAAAGCAAAGAAATGAAACAAAACCAACTGACAAGAGAAGAGCTAAATATCCTTTCTCAGTACAAATAAATCCAACACTAAAGGATAAGACCCGGGATGAACAGGGGTCCAGACCCATCTCTGAGTAGCGCTGGAGATAGGGTGTTACTGCCTAATGAATCCGCGACAAGGTCTAATAGATCTAGTACATCCAGAGATGGGTGTATCTAGCAGCCGCTTCATGCCCCTTAAGGATGACATGGGCGAAAAAAAGGAGGTGAAGAGCTGATCCAAGGCCTGACTCTGAGGCAAACATAAGCTGTAAAGTGTGGTCACGAAGCTATGAAGCCTCTCGGAGGTAGAGAACTAAACATCGCTGGTCGGGGTGACTGAGGATGGCTGAAAGAGATCTGCAATCTCTGAATAAGCAAAGGAACCTGCCTCTGATCTCATAGTAAATGGGGCATCTAAAGATGAAATGGATTTTAGTCTTGGTCTCTAATAGAAAGCAAAGGTGGCAAATCCAATCATTTCTGGTCGAATGGTGATCCGTCTAACATCGTAGCCTGTGAGAACCAATTCTGAAAGATCCCAAGGAGATATGGAGGGCATGACTCCAATGCTAACTCAAGTAGAAAGGGCACGCAATAGTCACATCGTAGATCTCAAGAAAGTGCTCCGAGTAAAAGGCCATCTGCAGGCGCAGACCCCCATGAGGGTTAATCCAAGTCGTGGTGATCTATTGTCTGTATATGTCAAGTCTGACATGCCCATTCAACTCCTATTGTAAGGGGAGGACATGAGCAGGAGCATCCAATGAGAACTAGTAAGATGGGAGATGATCAATATCTATCCCAATCGAGCTCAATAAGGCATTGGCCTGGGTATACCAATAATAAACTTTGGGCCTCAACTAGGAGTTGGTGATGTCAATGGAGGAGCCGTATGCGAGGTAGGAGTATCTATGATAACCATCTGCAGAGTCTACAAAACCCCTGAGGTGATGGAGAAACCAAATCAAATCGAAAATAGAGCTAAGCCTGAAAAGGAAAGCCCTGAACTTTGCCAAAATAATACTGTGCAAGGTATAATAGTGACATCTAATGATCCAATGGAGGAGAAAGGTCTAGACCTGCTCGACTGATGCCCAATCAGAGTTGAGAAGTGAAGGTCCCCAAACCACTGAGTCGTATAGAATTGTTGGTCTAACCAAAGAATCCAAGAGAGATAACTTGGACTCTGTGTCTTGAATGTGATGTTGGAAGCATTGTCTCTCCAAAAGGGCGAGAGAACCCATCCCCTTGGCAATCCTGGACAAGTGGGCATGCCTCATGCTGAAGCGGGGGCCAGAGAACTTAACCCCGAGGTAAGTGTATGACGAGACAATCTCAATCGCCTGACCTTGAAAGGTAAAATGAAGATGAGTCTTCAAGCAGTTGCAGACCATAACCCGAGTCTCACTCAAGTTCACAAGCGGGCAACAATCACAAAAGGAGGCTAACCGATCAGTAAGTCTCTAGAGCCCCTTCGAGGAGGAGGCCAGGAGAACCACATCATCAACAAAAGAGAACACAAATAAGAACTTGGTGTAACTAGCAACCATCTCTGGGGAGCAAAGCCTCACTGAGGAAGGCCTTGAGCTCATTGATGTAGATACCGAATAATGTGGGGGAAAGAGGGCAGCCTTGCTTCACCCCAATGGTATTGTGAATCGAATTAGAAAAACCCTCAGGACTCATAAATCTACCAACCACTGACTCGTACAGTTTCATAATCGGTGTCAAAGCAATGTCTGAAATACCAATTTTCCTAAGCGTTTGGAAAAAGGCCCCATGGGGAATAGAGTCAAAAGCCTTACAAAAGTCTACGAAACAGCAGTAGACTTTTGCAACATGATATCAAACCTCCTCAATGATAGCTTGCAGCGTCAATATGTGATCCATAGTTTGAAAATTGGTACAAAACCAAACCTGTCCCCTAGCACAACATTGTTTCCTAACAAGCTATCTGGTCAAGATAGTATTCAAGACTGTGGCATAAAGCTTGGCAAAGGTATGCGCAATCATGATGGTTCTATAATTGTCAGGGTATAAAACCAGCCCGGACTTATAGATCGGAAAACTCACATGTGTCAACCTACAATTAGGGAACCTAGTACAAACCACTCTATTGAAGATTACCAAAAGAAAGGAACATAGGATTGCAATATCGAGCTTGAAAAGATCTACCTAAAATCCTTCCTCATTAGCGGCTCTGTTGCATCTCATGAGTCTGATGGCCTCACTAATAGTGAAGGGAGTAAAAAGATGGCAGTGACGAGGGATGGGAGGGTGAATAGGCATCTAGCCTAGGATATCATAAAGGGTGGAGGTATAGGACACTAACAAATCCCAATCAAGAGTAGAGGACAAGGGAGAGTGGCAGGGGCACAAGGTATGCCAAAAGGTTTTCAAGTTACGAGCAAGAGTGTCATAGAGGGGTCTGTACTACGAATCCACAAATAGTAGCTTCTTGAAGCAAAGAAGGCGGTGGAAGGAGGAATGCAATTGAGTGTATGAGGGAGAACGTGTCGCAAAGGAAGCACGTAGGGAGCGGTGGAAATATTTGCAGTCGTTGTCGTACCACTGGTTCATGGGACAGGATTTTTGGCTAACAAAGCTAACATGAGATGGAGAAGTGCGGTGGGGGATGGAGAGGAGGGCAGACTCCCATATGTCAGTAGCAACAAGGTCAAACAAAGACGAAGCATGGGAGGCATCTAACAAGCGTTCTAGGGGAGAAGCCATCTGAGGTGGAGGGTGAAGAGATAGTAGTTGCACTCCGAGTAGTAGAAAGTGGTACAGGGGCCTAAGGATAAGGATTGGAGGTGAAGCAGGGGAAGTTGGGGTGAGGGAGCGAAGTGAACCATGAGACTAAGGGTGGAGTGGTCAACCAAAGGAAGGCGGGCGATAGTGAAGCTACTAATGAAGGGGACAAAAGAGGCTAATGCGAGAGCATAGCTGACCACACTCACACCCCCATAGTGAGGCTAGCAAGTGAAGAGCTCACAACACGGAAAGCAGGGGAGGGCATTCAGGATCAACAAATCGGAAGACTCACAAAGCTGGAGGAGATGGCGACCATAACAAGAAAGAGGCCCAAGCAAGTCCTGAGAGTGTCGTTGTAGACCCAAGCTGGCGGGATCAATCTCATGAGTGCAAGTCGAGTCTAAAGTACGGTCATGGAGAGGGGTCTAAAGATTCTAGTCTATGCATTGAAGTCCCCCAGGATGATGTCTCCCAAGCCCAAAAACTTGGAGATACACTCGTACAAATCAGAGAAGGGATATCCATCCACCAGGCTATGCATGGCATACAGAGAGGTGGCTAGCAGGAAATAACAAACTGCTATAAATGTCTCTGAGACGGTGACTAGTATGGCTGATCTAGATCCACATAAATCTAGTTGTGGTGTCAAAGTGAACCACCATCGTAGCACTGATGAGGTCATCTCTAATCAAATAGGCTACACCACCACACTAACACCACTAGATGCCTGAACCTCCTCTCTGTAAATAGATAGCCACTGATGACCAAAGAACCATGGGAGAGGGCGGACTGGACTCTCATGAGTCTTCGTGACCATAGTTGAAAAACTCGCCGAGCCCCCCAAAAGTTTAATCGGGAAAAACTCGGCCATTTAAAAAAAAAACTTGGGAAAATTCGGGAACCTAAAAAAACCGCTAAAATTTAATTCAAAATACATTTTTTTGCAAATTTCAATGAGAAGATGCATCTAATGAGTTCATTATAGAGAACACAAAAGAAAGAAGCAGGAGTTTAGATATATATAAATGCATAGTGGGTACAAAATCACATTCTCATGCTGAATGCTGATGGCGGGAAGCATAATAGTAAATAATTTGTGTCAAACTAGAAGTAAAAACATCATTACAATCACATTTTCCTCTTCCTAGCTCTACTAGCATATTGTAACTCTCTATCTTACATAATATATATAGGCTTTTTGCCTTTTGTTTTTAATAAAAATATTAAAAAAAATTTAAAAAAATTTAAAAAGAGTGCTTCTGAAAAACTCGACGATTTTTTGCAAAAACTCGGCAATTAGTCAGCGATTTTTTCTTGCGATTAAATTTGGGAAAAACTCGCCAGTCCCAAAAACTCGGCGATTAGTAGAAACTCGCCGATTATTCGGCGATTATGCCAACTATGTTCGTGACCACTATAATATCCTTTGAACTAACCACATTAAAAAAAAAATTGGGTAATGACCAAAAAGTGTCATTACCATTCCAACAGTTGACAAGGAGAGAAACAAAGTAAGGTTCTCTACCATGTGACTGCTGGTGTGACCGTCATTTGGCTAGAGGAGCCTATCTCTGTTCCCATCCGCTAGGGGACGAATCCCAAATAATAGCCCTCAAGTTTTGGATTACCACCCACTTCCCAACCCATCTAGCCTCAACCACTACCCCCCTAGAGTGTCTGAGCTCTACAACATTTACTCTAGTAAGATCCTCATCCAAAAAGATCTTTGAAGGTAGAGGGAATAGCTTCCTCTTCGATCGAAGATCCCGTAACCTATCAGAAAGTGAGGAACAGCAGAAAACGGGTACCATCCGATACCACCCAACACTTGTCTAAAGTGATATCTGAGATGCCTAGCTGCTCTAGGAGAAAGGACTGTCCAACTGTCAAAGGATTAGTAGTGAAACTAAGGAGGCCACAAATCCTAAAGTTAATTTCGCAAGCCCGTCTCTAATGCTCCTCAGTGAGCTTCCCCTGGAAAATCTTTTCCACACCCGCAAGAGGGGCAAAATCAGGATTGGTGCAAACTGACATCCAAGATTTGGCATTATCCTTAGTCTTGGATAAAAGGGAAGTGTATTTAGCCACGAGTTCATTCTATTGTTCCCTGAAAGTGTCAAGCTCCCCATGTTGTTCTATGATTGTATCAAAAAGGTTCTTCATGTTAGCAATGTCGAAAATGAGAGTGGTCGAGATATTAGAGAGGTTTGATGAGTTTAAGTCAACCTATACCTTTATAGCAGAAATGGTCTCAATGAGTGCAAGCACTTTATCCTTCACACATTGATTCTCAGCTTCAACTTTGACCACCCTGTCAAAAAGCCTTTGATGGGTTAAGGAGGGCGCAGTGATAGTGAATGAAGCCAGAGGAGAAACAGGATTCAGCCCGACTGGAGACACATAAGTTCCCATGGACAAGACTGAACAAAATCAATGCAAGAAGCTTGGGTTGTGTAGCACAACAAATTTTGAAAGCAGTCCCGAGTCTGGTAAACACACACAGAGCAAACCCAAACACCAAGAAAACATACATGGAGCAGTAGACAAACTAGAAAACCCACACAACCCAACCAGGAGGAATATCCGGTCAACCTCGAATCAAATCCTAAGTTATGCAATGGAAACAAACACGTAACACACCTTGCAAATCAAAGTAAAGGTTGTCGGGAAAGAACAAGGTGAATAGGAGAAGACGCAAGAAAATTCTCCTATCATGCAAGCAAGGAAAATTTGCACAATCCAGCAGTCAAATCACAAATTAATGCATGAACCACGGCAGTGAATGGAGGTAACAAATGCCAGCGGAAGAGGCAAAAAGGAAAAGGCAAACATGGGGACCCACGACGGTGAAAAAAGCAAAAACCAATGAAGAGAAGTGAAGCCAATGAACACTTGTAACCCACAATCAAACACAAACAATGGGAAACCACTCTACACGCGGTCACCATGGGTGCTGGAGCAACCGGGATGGTCGCGGGAGACATCGCGAGGGATGGTCGCAAGAGTCATGGTTGTGGGAGTCAAGAAATCCCCCCTTGTGCATTATCAATGTTTCTCCCCAAGACTTAGCAACAATAATGAAAAGATAAGGGAGATAGTATCATCTTGTCTTAGCCCTCTTCAACATGAAATTAGTTTTTTTTTTTAAAGATTAGTAATGCTAATAACAAGGGCAAAAAACTTGGATATAATAGCACATTCTATTATAAGCTACAAAATCGTCCCTTTAGACCCAAACTTCTTTAGAAAAGCTAACAAAAAGACTAGAAGAGTATATCATAACCTTTAAAAATATCTAATTTTAGAGTCAAACTAGTTTTTTTTCTTAGAGTACATGATCTCTAAGTAGTGCGGGCACTAAAATGTCTCCCTGAAAATAAGTCTTTCTTATCCTAAGAAGTGAGATGGAAAAAAAATTATTTTTATAAACAACCTTCGAGATAAGATAAGATAAGATAATTATATTAATGTCCAACAAAAGACCAAAAAGAGGTCTATGGGACTGTAAGATTACAATAGTGAGGTTGACACCAGCCGGAACACACAAAGGTGTCCGAAAATAAATGACAAAACTAAAACAACAACAAATAAAGAGACAAAGAGAACGCCAAAAGAGACTAGGAATCTTTCTTAGGCGAAAAGAAATCAGTCACTGAATGATATGCTTGTCGATGTGTAGAGGCTTTGTACTGTCTTTGGCCACTTGCAGAGGAGTGTCGCTGGTGCAAATAACCGGAAGGGTATCTGACACATGTGGAAAGCCCAATAGATCTCGTGGAGCTAGAAGGCTTTTTCGCACCACGCAAAGGAGATAATGGTGTAAAGAAGGCAGTAATGAGCTGAGTAGACGAGTGTCGATGTGGACGCAATGACTCGATCGTGCTATCACGGAGCATAGTGGCCTCACAAAGATAAAGTGCAAGACATCGCTGATCATAGTAGCTGAAAAAGTCATAGAGAGAAGCACTCCTGGAACAAACAGAAAAATCTCCCTCTAATCTCGTAATATATAGGGTATCGAAAAAGAAAGTGACTCTCAGTCTCCATCACCTAAAGTACAGAGCTTACAGATCCGCTCCCCACTATCAATACGATGATCAGTTTGAGCCTGAAGACAGTGAGAACCAACTCTAAAAGAACCTAAGGAGATGCGCAGGGCGTGAGATCAAAGCCAGGAAAGGTAGCTAGGACAAACAAATCCCATCAAAAATCTCCAAAAAGTGCTCTGCGTAAAAGGACATTCACGGGCATAACCCACTAGAAAGGTTAACCTAGGTAGTGGCAATGTACCGTTTATAGATGTCAAGTCGAACATGCTCATTCAACTCCTGCCGAGAGGGGAGAAGATGAGCTAGGGCATCCAATGAGAATTGAAAAGGGGGGAGACGACCAATGTCAATCCCAATCGAACCCAGCAAAGAAGAGGCCTGTGCATACCAACAACATGCGCGAGAACCAGACTCTGCACTCCCAGTAGAAACAAACGAAAAATAAGCTAAATAGGAGTACTGGTCATGATCACCAGCATTATCCAGAAAACCACGAAGGCGATGGAGGAACCAAACCAAATCAAAAATCACCGCAATACTGAAAGGATGAGCACCGAACTCAACAAAAATGACACTATGAGGAGTGAACCTGTGACATCTGATAATGCGCCTTAAGAATAAAGTCTGAACCCACTCTATCGAGGCCCAATCAAAACTAAGAAGAGAAGGGCCCCAAACCACAGATCCATAAAGAACAGTCGGCCACACAAGAGAGTCCAAGAGAGATAACTTGGACGAGGTGTCCTGGAAGTGATGTCTGAAACATTGTTTCTCAAGCAAAGCAAGAGAACCCATACCCTTATTAGCTCAAGGCTGAACAGTTGGTCCAATACTGAATCGTGGACAGGAAAACATAACCACCAGATGTGTAGGATGAAGTGATCTCAATCTCCTAACCCTGAAAAACGAAGTGAAAATGAGAAGTCTTTAAACAATTAAAGATCATGACCGAGTCTTACCCAGGTTAACCACAAGCTGTCATTGATCACAAAACGAAGCCAAGCCATCAAGAAGTCTTTGTATCCTTTCTAGACAGGAAGCAAGGAGAACCACATCATCTGTAAAAAGGATGGAGATTAGAAACTGATGAAGGTAACATCCATCCCTAGGGAGCGAAGACTTCAAGAGGAAGTCCTCAAGCTCATCAATATATAACCCGAACAAAGTAGGGGAGAGAGGACATCCCTGCTTAACCCCAATGGTGCTATGAATCGGATCCGAGAAGCCCTCAAGAGTCCTAAATCTGCCAACCACAGTCTCATAAAGTCTCATAATAGCAATACGCAACATCTCAAAAATACCAACCTCCCTAAGTCCCTCAAACAGAGCCACCTTAGGAACAAAATCAAAAGCTTTGCAAAAATCAACAAAGCTACAGTAGACCTTCTCCAATCTGTGTCAAGCCTCCTCAATAATAGCCCATAGGGTGAAAATGTGATCCATAGTTTGATAATCTACCCAGAAACTAGCCTGCCCTCTAGCCCTACAACCTTTCTTGTCGAGCTCCACAAATAGCATAGCATTAAGGGTTGTCACATACAGTTTGGCAAATGTGTGCCCAATCATGATGGTTTCATAGTTCCCCAGATCAAAGAGAGGGCCAATCTTATGAATAGGATAAATCAAATGCCTGGACCAAGAGGTTGGAAACCCAGTGTGAATCGCTCTATTAAAAAGAATAGATAGGGGCTTAGAACCAAAGCACCGAACTTGAAAAGCTCAGCGTAGAAACCGTCCTCATCAGCAACTCTACTACACTTCATGGATCTGATGGCCTAATAAATGTGGGAAGAGGTGAAAAGGCGGGCAAAAGGAGGCAAAGAGGGGTGGATAGAAGGCTGCCTAGGAATGTCATAAAGAGCCATGGTGTGCAAGGTAAGGGAGTGAAAGTCGAGGGTGGAGGGGAACTATGAGGGAAAAGAGTGCGCCAAAAGAGCTAGGGATTGCGGATCAATGTGAAGCAAAGGGATTTGCACTTAAAAGCGGAAAAGGTATGCTTCTTACTCCGAAGAAAGTGGAGGTAAGATAAGCAAATGTGAGCAAAGTCAGTGGAGTGAGCCTCAAAAGCAAAACGCATAAAACAATGAAAAGATTTGCACTTCGAATCGAGCCACTGGTTCATAGGGCAGGTCTTACGATGCTTGTTGCGAAGGGGCAAATGAGGACGATGAGGAATGGAAAGGAGCGCAGACTTAAGGATAGCCGACGCAAGCAAGTCAAACATGGAGGCGGCCTCGCATGAGTCCGAGAAGCATGAAGGGTTGAGGAGTCTCAAAAGATGAGCGGAAAAGAGCTCACAATCACCATCGAGAAAACAGAAGCGAATGGGCGAGCGAGTAGTGAAAGATGAGGCGACAAGAGAGGGGGCAAAAGAAGAGGGGAGAGGCGAAAGTGAATACTCAGGAAAGCATGGTCTGCAAGAGGAAGGCGCAAGATGGTGAAACTTCAAGTGCATGAGATGAAGGAGGGACAGGCAAGAACATAATTGACGACACTAGCACCACCACAATGAGGCCAACAAGTAAAGAACTTGGATCTAGGGAAGTAGGAAAGGCAATTCAAGATCACAAAGCCACAGCAACTGTCTACCATACACGGATACCAGCCCAAGAGCATCCTCAGAATACCGTTGAAGCCCTAAAGAAGTTGGATCAATCTCAGTGGAGCATATGGAATCTGAACTGCGATCATAAAGTGGAATCTAGAGTACTCTGGTTCTCGCATTGAATTCCCCAAGAATAATAATGTCCCCTAGAGCAGCAAACTGAGAAATAGCCTCACAAAGGTTGACAAAAAGGTCTCTGTCATCGGTACCATGAATAGCATAGTGAGAGGGAGCCGATGGAAAATAGCAAGCAGCCAAATAAAGATCTCTCTAATAGTGACACGGTCAATGCGGACCCACATAAATCTGGCAAACATATCTCAGTGTACAATAGAAGTACCGCTGAAAATATCCTCCTTAATCAAACAAGCTACACCACCTAAGCCCGATACCCCACCAGAAGCACAAACCTCTTCTCTACATATAGATAACCACTGATAACCGGTAACACCGGAAAGAGGACGCAAAGGACTCTCATGAGTCTCAATAATAACAAGAATATCTGTGGATCCCACAGCATCATATAGGAGACCAAGTAATGACCATAAAGACCCATTACCATTCCAGCAATTAACAAGAAGGGAGGAAGTGGGGGTCTCCCTGTTGTTTGACTGCTGGTGGGACCGCCATTTGGCCTTGGAGACCTGTCTCTCTTCCCAACCACTGGGGGAGAATCTCTAATAACTGCTTTCAAATTCCTGATAACTGCCCAGTTACCAACCCACCTTGCCTCAACAACAATACTACGAGCATGTTTCAGCTTTGTAACCTGAGCCTTTGTGAGATCTTCATATAAGAAAATCTTGGAAGGGAGAGAAAATAACTTCCTTTTAGCACGGAGAGCCCGAAGCTTGTCTACAAGTGAAAAAAACTGACAAATAGGATGTCACCATGTCCAATCCAGCACTTATCCAATGTGATGTCAGTAAGACCAAGTTGATCACAGAGGAAAGAGCATCCAGCTGCAAGAGGATCAAGAGTAGAAGGGAGTCCACAAACTTGCAGGTTGAGCTCACGAACCTGTCTCACCCTCTCATCCTCAATCTTACCTTGTACCATTTTGTCAATACTAGCAAGAGGTGTAGAATTTGTGCTACTACAAAGAGAGGCCCATGACTTGACTTTCATTTAGGTTTTAGTTACAAAAGAGGAGTGCTTAGCTGCCATAACGGATTGTTATTCTTTGATGGCATCAAGTCCCTCCAGTTGTGCAATAATGGAGCAAATACTGGTTTGCAGGCCTGTTGTCTCAGTGGTGAATGTACCTGAGAAACTTTGGAACCAAGCCAAATTGGAGGTTGTGGCACTCTTAACTTCAGAGATGGTATCAATTAAGGAGGTAACCTACTCCCTCAGCTGCAGATTGTACATTTCCAGCTTGGAAATCCTATCACATAACCTCTGATAAGTGAGGAGTTGTTGGCCATAGGTTGAACATGAATCGCCACTATCTACCATAGCTAGAAAGAGTAGAAAACCACAGCCTAGTTGGTGAAAATATGCAAAAGAGGAACACCAAAACCAACACCTGCCCAAACCCAACAGACACACTCACAAACACACTGCAAACCCCCTGCAAAGAGACCTAAAAACGAAATAGAGAAGAGGAGAACGGACAACAGGAGAAAGGGCACACATGGCAAGAATGGCATGTAAAAGAAAGCAAGCACCCTCACGTCACGGACGAAAACCAAGTGGCAAACACACCCCGTAAAACACACGAAAGTCAGGTCGCCGAAACACTCTGTAAAACACCAGCAACAAAACCCGCGATAACACCCCAGGAAAACCCACAGAAGAAAGCTAACAGAACAACACTCCCACACTAGAAGTCCGTGGAATCCACTTCGACACAAGCCATGATTGACCACAAGAAAGGTCACAGACGATGTTGAGGTTGCAGCAGAGAACAATATCGCGAAGGAGGTCGCGGCAGAGAAGATTTTCTAAACAGTGTTACAAAGACTTACAGGTTTAAAATCCACTAAAATGGCTACTTCTTCCTTTTTAAGTACCAACACAATAAAGGTTGTATTGAGTTGTTTCAAAGTTCTGGTAGATCTGAGAAATCTTTTCTAATGGCAACAAGATCCTGTCTAATCATATCCCAAAATCCTAGAAGAATGTAGGAAGAAAAACATCCAAGCCAAAGGCCTTATAGATCCAAACGAGAAGACAGAAGCCCGCACTTGTTCCTTGTTGATATCTTAAACGTTTCAACATTATCCCTCATATAAGACATTTAGAGTTGCATCAAAAATTTCATGCAGACAACATATGTTCTGAGAATTCTTTTAAGGGGTCTTTTGAAATAAAGAAACAACAACATCACCAATCTCCTCATCTGTAATTAAGTGCTAGTGTCTGAGTTGACAAGACTTCTAATGATATTTATCTTCTATACTTAAAGGGTGTGTTAATGGAAGAACATAGCTCTTATCTATTTATATAAGCCATTGAATCTTAACTTTTTCTCCCAGAAGATATCTTCTCTTGTCATGAGTATGGCATTCCTCTTCATGTGCATTCTGTTTAATAAGACAAGTCTCCATCGTAAGCCACATTGGCCATTTTTTCCTATATGCCCTTCAAATCCCTAGATAACGAGTCTTTCTATAAAAGATATCGACAAATGAAAACCTATTCCAGCTTCTTACTTTATTTCTAACCAACTTCATTTTTTGCGTTAGATGGAATATGGAGAACCCCGAACAGGGCTAGTCTACCAATCTAAAATTAACTATCTAAAGTTTGAGTGGGAGGCTCACATAATTTCTTACTTCAAAGGATAGGAACCTTTTCTTACTTGGTTATCCCATTGGAAAAGAAGCAAATTGTGATGAAACCCCACTCTTGCAGAGGCTTGAGACTAAAATTAGAAAGAATATTCCATGCATTAGAGATTAAAGTGTCAATCTTACTTGAATAAGACTTTTCCCCATTGTTCTGTGAGACCAGCAATGGAAAGGAAATCAGCAAAATCTACTATACTTGTAAAATAATCACTAGCCCTCTAAGCTTTTCAAAATGAAAGAGAGGAGAGCTAAAATGCCTTGCAATTATTGAATTGCAATCAGGCTGACCAAAAATTACATTGGGGAGCTTCTCCCACAAGATGTTTCTTGCAAACTTGTACAAGAGAGCACAAGCATTGTTCAACCTTATTATCAATAATAAATCTCTTGATAAGATAATGTTTATGATAACTTTAAGTCATCTAACATTCGAAGATAAATTTTCATCAGATGGGAAACAATCCATGTATCTTCGAAACTACACAAATGATCAGCTATTATTTGCAACGTGAACCACCCCCTCCTCAACAAAGTAAATCATTTCTCAGTTCTCCTCGGCTTTTCCAAAGAAACTTCTCTAGTTGTTTCTCTAAAGCTAGTTTCTATCTAAGTAGGCCACCCTTGTTTGAAATCACATGTGGCATCCCTTTCTTTCTAGTTGTTTTCTTCCTACCTTACCCAATAAGAGTCAATTTCGTCTCATTTATAAAATCAACCATCAAACTTAGGTCCCCAACTAGGACATTACTTAATTTACCCTAAATTTCCCAACTAGGATTCATCCTGCACTTGGGAATGATAAATTTGTAACATTCCCCACTAGAAGGCGACTAAGTTCTTCCCAAATAATGAGTCTGTTCCCACCCCTCTTTGCTGACCTATAACAGAGGATGGTGGAGGTATTGTGCTAGGGTGTGTGACAAAAATTACTTCGCCTCTCCCTAAATAATCCCCCTACTGTACATAGGCATTAGAGAGAGAGATTAAGAACAAGATTCATTTGTACATTAAACATTGAGTGTCCACTCAATTCCTAAGAACCAAATTGATTCATACATTAGATTATAAGTGTCAACTAGCTTCCTTAACTATTTAAGCATCATCAGATTGCTGATTATTATTATGCAAGATTACTTGGCAACTTAGTATAAATCAGGTTTCATTATGATTGATGAGACCTCAAAACTCAATCAACACACACACATATATATTCATTCCCGAATACCAAATATAAATAACTATTTGTGTGACTATTCATCGGTGGGACTTTAAAATAATGTAAACATATACATACATACATATACATACATACATATACATACATACATACATATATATATATATATAGTAATCTATGTTTCCTCCTAGTCAAGGAATGTGCTTGGAACTTCCTCTATTATCTTCTAAGTTGTAGTGTCCCCTTTTTGGGACATTAGGAATTCTAACGTACAATCATTAAATATTAATTTTGGTTTAACGAAGCTTAATGCAAACTCATAAAATGGGTCAAATTAATATTATAAACTGGATTAAAGGTGACAAGAAGGAAAAAGATGAAGAAAAGGAGAAGGAAACTGAAGGGTCACCATTTGACCATAAAAGAGGAAAGCTTCATTCATTTGGATAGGGCTTGACTATTGATTTGGTTTAAGATTTCTCTTGGAAAAATTAAGGAAGCTTCAGCTTTGATTCAAGATCGGAGGACACGAACCCTCTAGTTCTTGTTGGTGGATTGGACATAGCCCCAATTCATCATCTGTGGTGAATTCGTAATGCAGCTCAAAATTGCATTTCTGGTTATCCAATCTAACTGTTATCACTATTTATATGATTGGATTGTTATTGTATTGCTGTTTTATAATGCAATAATGAATTCTGGAGTATTTGCTGGTTATTTATTGGTTAATGTTGCTGGTTCTATACTAGTTAGTTGCTGGTTATTATTGTATATATTCTTGTTTATATTTCTGAAATTTACTGGAGGAAAAATTAGAGAGAATATCCAGGTAGAATATTACATAAGCCCAAAGGTGGCAACCTTTGAACTCGATCAAACACCTCCCTTGTCAATCTCTTCATTACTAAATCAGTTTATATTCAGATTGCATCTTTCTATGACTAATTAGTATAGTTGCTGCCTAGCAAATGACCAACTTCAATCACTATCTTAACAATATTTTATGACTGTCATTTCGTTAGTCAATTCTTTCCTTACATTGATAATCTTGGGTTTATATCTCCTGAACAATGTTGACTAAACTCTATACCTTGTCAATTCTTCATTCATCAATATTGGTTCTCACTTATCTGAATCCTTTTGGCAGTTTAGAATTGTTCTGTACCATTCCTATTACCCATCGAACTTCGTCTTAGTTTTAATTACATCTTGCCCATTATTCTTCCTTTGTATCATTACCCACAATACTAATTCGTGCTACCTAGTGTCTGATTATGGTAATCACGGATAACTAATTATTAACGCACCTCCTCTTTAATTATTATAAACAATTCTTTATTACTTCCTTTGCTTTCTTCATTCTTGTGATATATATATATTGATTTCTTCATTCTTGTGATATATATGTGTGTGTGTGTGTGTGTTCAGATTTCCATACATAATCGCTGTTCAAGGGAGTCTTCTATAGTAAAGCTAAGTGAAATTCTATCAATCTTTAATTATGTTAATCGTTGATCATGTTGCCCAGTCATGCAATCATTGCCCTCGCAGTAATCAATAGCTGAGAGTGTTAAACAATTGTCTTTATTGGGTTATTGGTTAATACCTAAGTTGTTGGTTCAGATTCCATCACAGATGCGGATTCGAGATTCGGGTTCAAAATTCATACAAATATTTTTTGAGTTGGGTTCGGGTTCATTTTGGGTTTGTCTATACTAAAACATGTGGGTTTTTTTTTTTAAATATATGTGTGTGTGTATATGCAACAACAAATAAGCCCATAAACCACTTTGCTAATAGTAAAGCAACATAGGAAAATACTCCACCATATCCATGTTTCATTTCAATAGGATATTAATTGCATCATTTAGCCATACATACAACATCATACGCTTTCTCGGTCGCATGCATGGGACATATTTCCATATCAAGGAACTGTTTGAGAATGAAAGGAATCATAAAAAGATAATTGTAGTTATCTGAATTATTTTTTTATTGGTTAGAAGATTTCTAACCAAGCTAGATCAAAAGTTGAGATTCACATTTAAAGCCCTGAATTCAAAGAATATATCATTTTTTTTTAAAGAAATTCCTCTATAATAGTCAATTTGGACTTCACCAATTATCAATTTGGATTTTCTCTATAAGCAAGTTTTCATCTTCACTCAAAAATGCATAAATAACATATATACCGTCTTTTTTGGCCTTTAGTGGTTACTTTTAGGATTGGGAGGATCGAATAGACCAAATTACGTTTTAAAAAAACACTTTAAAAAAGTTCAAAAAATTGTTTTGAGACCAAAATTGGTTTAGGTTCGGCTGTTGGGCAGAAAATTATTCAAAATTCACTCCAAATTTCTGCCTAGATTCCTCCGACAAAATCTGCAGTGAATTTCTAGCTCTCTAGGTGAATTTGGGGAGAATTTGACAAAGGCCAGACTTTGTACAAAATTGAACCAGACTTTGAGAATCTCTGGAGAGAATCTGGTAACTTAGATTAATACTGCTTGTTATACATTGCTTATTGTTGGGCCTTCCAGATAAGCTAGATGTTGGTTGACTATTTCAACCATTGTTATGTATTATTTTTATTTTTATTTTAGTTTTAATATTATTAACATTATCATATTTCCACAATCCATTTGTCATGTAACTATTTCAACCACTGTTATGTATTGTTTTAATTTTGCTTTTAATATTATTAACATTATCATATTTCCACAATCCATTTGTCATAAAATTTTGCTTCTGGATTTGATTGTGTATGATTTAATATTATTGTTTATTATTAAATCTTATCTTAGAGAGGGAACATGACAAAACTACTCAAGGAAAATCTCCAAACCTTCAATTAATTCAAGTTTTGAGGTGTCTTTCAAACCCTGCAAAGTTGTTTGTCTTCCATAACCTGCTAGAGTTGTTTGTCATCCTGTCCATTTAAAGAGCTTAATATGAAAAACATGTCCTTTGTTGAGTCCTTAGTACTAATGTCAAGAGGCTTAAGATTCTACCAGCAATGCTTCTTTTGCTTGGGTTTTTCAGTGTTGTCTCCCTTCATGGATTACTTAAAACATTTTTTGCTGCAAGTCCAGAAGCAACTTTAGATAAAGAAGAAAATAAAGCAATTCATGCAAGCCAAATATACTCTACACGAACAATTCCTATTTTGGATTGCATCCACTATTTAGCATTTTTTTACTCTTAAATGTGTCTATTATATTTAAACTGCATTTGTTTACCTTCAATAATCCCTCAAAAGAGTCACTTGATTTCTATTTTTTCTATTGTTAACTACAAAATTTGCATCCAATTGCCAAGGTCCTAAAACTTCAGCATTTTTGGAGTAACATGGGAACAATCATGAGCTTGTGGGTAACTACAAAAATGATTGAACCTTCAGATTCTAGGCCGGATCCTATCTGATATGGACTTGATATTTCACCTATCCTAATGAAAATTGTAAACTTGATGGAAAAGGGAAGAAGAATGGACTTTAATGGAAAACTTGAGTAAAATGCAGACTCAAGGTGATACATGAACTATGAAATGCAGATCAATTTTATATCTTCACACAATGATCAACCTTTACAGATATACACCAAACACATTCTGAAGAACTCGTTACACATATTAGTATTTCAAGAGGAGGCTCTAAATGGATATTATGAAAGGAAACTAATCACATTCAGATATATCACCTAAGTGTGCAACTCATGACCTATTAATAACAGATACTAACTGCGGAAGATGCAGAAATGAGACATTACCAAAAGGTTTCTGAATAAAACACATCAAGTAGCCTCAATCAACAAGTATACAACCAGATATCTCTCCAAAAAAGTGTCTAGGAAACTGTGTTATGCTCATAGGCCAAAAGAACAATAGATCATCACTTGAACAATATAGAAAATGAAGAATAGTGATAAGGACCAAAATTTGTCACATATGCATATATCCATAGTTTCAAAAATCGCCTTAAAATCGCCCAAATCACCAAAATCGCGATATGATTCATGCTAGGCAAGTTTATATGAATCTTGAATCGGCTATGGCGATTTTTTTGCATGAATCGCCTAATTTGCCGATTTAGGCGATTCATGCAAAAAATTGCATGAATCTTTCCTGTGAATTGCCCACGGCAGCTAGGAAGATGAGTTGAAAATTATTAAAAAAACACATGTTTTATTTGCTTTCTTTTTTGTCTTTCCTCTTTGTTATAACCCTAAAGAGCCTTCTATTTCTTAGCATGAGTAGAAGAGAGGAAGAGTGAGAAAAAATAAGAGAAAAGAAAATCCATAGGTTTCCAACCGGCAAGAAGGAAGAGCACCAAAGAGATCAGAAGTCCATCTGGGGAGGCCATCAATTGCATTGGGAGCATTAAGGAGTCGATATCAACACTCCTCAACTCATTTACAAGAGGTAAGTGCTGATTTTTTTTTTTGCATGTTAGCGTATTATGCATTTTTTGTTAAATTTTTTTAGTTTTCATTTGCAAATCTTGAATGTTTTTTATTTTTACTAAATTGCAAACTAGGGTTTGTTGTTTTGTAGCTTTTGTTTATTAGTGTCAAACTTTGATATTTTAAATGACTTTTTTTATTGCAGCAGCCCTTTGCTTTCATTTTCCAATTTCCACAATGGGTAAAAAAAATGAATGTTGGAAATATAATGAAGAGTTTCCTGGAAAAAGAGTTTCCTAGAAGAACCAAATTTTAAACAAAATGTATATTTTGTAAAGAAAAAAATAAATTCTGGAGGTATCTATAGATTGAAATACCACATTGCTAGCATACCTGGACATGATGTCACAATTTGCACTCAACAAACTACTGAGGCAAAACACACTTGTTTAGTGGTATTAGAAAAAATTGAACAAGACAAGTTGAATAAGAAAATGCAACTTGAAGGGTTAAGAGGTATTGGCTCTTGTGCTCCCGCATCCACAGCTGCATCTATATTTGTATCTGCATCAGCTTCTGCATCTGTAGGTTGTGTTGGAGAGGGTTCTTCCAAACCTCCTTTTCGTCCTAGTTCTAGTGCTCATGCGAGTGCTAGTGGTAGTCGGTCTTATACTGAGACAGAGTCCAACACCAACCTATTGCAGCCTAGAGTGTGGAAAAATAGAATGGATAGTTACTTTGTGCCCCGCACTACTCCTAGCTCCCAACCCATGCTTGAGAGCATGGGTTTGAACAAGGAGATTCATGATGCTGCCAGAAAAGAGATTTGCAAATTTTGGTACTTTTCCAACATTCCATTTATTGCAGCTAGGTAATTGATTCATTTTTCTTTGTTTTCTTTAAAGTTAAAGTTAAAAGTAAAAGTAAAACTTTAATTATATCTACTTGTTTTATGATTTGAGTCTTTGACATCTAAATTTCTAATCAATATTATTATCTATTTGTGACAGGGCTCCTTATTGGCAAAACATGATAGATGCAGTTGCTATTTGTAGTCTGGGGTTTAAAGCCCCAACCGAGGCTGTGTTGAGTAGATACCTCCTAGATGAAATGGTAGAGGATATGAGGGTTGAGCTTGAGGACAACAGAAAGGAGTGGATCGAAAAGGGTTGCACCATCATGACTGATGGTTGGACAGATAGGAGGGGAAGAACACTATTCAATTTTCTTGTATCCTATGGAGGTGATTGATCATTCTACTTTCCTACATACATAATTTTGAATCGTGATTGACTATTTCAAATTTTGATTTGTTGATTTGCTAATTATAATTCATTGTTTTGTTACTTGTAGGATATACCATGTTCCTCAAATCCATTGATGCTTCTGCTCATGTAAAAAACGCCACTTACATATGTGAGGTTATTGAGGAAGTCATAGCAGAGGTGGGGGAACAACATGTGGTGCAAGTGGTGACGAATAATGTAGCAAGTTATGTTGTTGTACGTAAACGTTTAACTTTTCAAGTTTTGAAAATAAATTTATTTGAATTTTGAACTTTATCTAATTCTAACTTAGAATTTCTAAGTTTCTTAAGTTCTAACATGTTTGAAATTTGAATTTCTAATTAACTTAAAATTGTTGTAGGCAAACTTTTGATGGAGAGGCACCCCACCATATTTTGGTCTCCTTGTGCTACACACTGCATTGACCTCACATTGGAGGAAATTGGCAAACTTGAGTGGGTCAAGTCATGTGTTGAAAAGGAAAAAAAATATGCAAGTTTATTTATAATCATTCATTTGTCCTTAGCACAATGAGGAAGTACACAGGAGGCAAAGAGTTAGCTCGTCCAGGGATCACAAGGTTTGCCTCGAATTTCATCACCTTGCAGTCATTGTTGACATCAAGGGATGATTTGAGGAGTATGTTTGTTGGGCGGAAGTGGATTTCATCTTCATATGTTGCGACCACTGCAGAGATAGATGTGGTGGATTGCATATTTGATGATGATGGTTTTTGGAAACCTGCTAGAGAAATCTTTAAGGTAAATTTATTGCAATTTAACATTTAATATTTTACAATTTACTATGCTAATTATTTAATCTAATGATTTAGTTTTACCTTAAGTTATATTGTTGAATTTGTCATGTCCCCATTTTGGCTAACATCGTTTAGCATGCCAGATCAATCTATCATAGGCTCTCATAGACTGGTAATGATGTGGAGAGAGTCGACCAGCAACTATTTGGCAGTATTTTGTCCTTATAGTTGATCAGTGATTTGGGCTTACGTTTGTTATAAAGTAAAGTTATTTTATCCGAGCCCAGTTTTATAATTTGATGTTGAGATGCACTTTTTATTATAAAGTAATATTTTATAAAAAGTGCACTTTATTTCATAAGAATATTTGGATGCTTCTAGAATGTTTAAGTGACTTCTAGAGGAAGCTACTGAAAAGTGAATAAATAGACCCTATGGGTCTTGCATATCATCATCCAATTTGTATTTTCTCCCTTGACATCAAATTGTGATTCAGTCACAGTCTATTATGGAGCCAAGTGGTTTCAGATAGTCATTAGGTCTTTGGGAACGGAATCTCCCTTGGATTTTGCATAACTGAGGAGGTGAAATATCCTTTGAAGAGTTGCACATTTGGAAGTGATACTACAGTCACTTCAGCTAGGGCATCATTGGGCCTAAGGCCATTTTCAGCATTTTAGGAGGTATTTTTAGCAGGGCCGAAATTATAGGAAGCCGTTTTTAGCAGTTCCGAAATTATAGGAAGCCATTTTAACAAATCTGAAATTTTAGGAGGCTTCTTTCAGCAGACCCGAAATTATAGGAGGGTATTTTCTGAGGACTGTTCATTTTCAGTCATGGATTGATTGCAGGACATCTTTAGAAGGCTTAATTGTGGTGGAGGAAAGATTTATAGCTGCTCGTTCGTTTTTGCTACAAGTCTGATCCAATTTTCAGAATTTCAGGATAGGGCTTTAGAACCACATTTTTGTTCATATCTTCCTCATTACTCAGCATATCATTCTGGGTATTTTTGCATCGGATTTCTATCGTTGAGGAGATAAAGATAAGTGCATTTTGGAGTTCCAAAATGCCATGATTTATTTTTAAGGAATTTTTCAAAACTCCTAGACATTTTCAAAAATTTGCAAGGAAGTACATTTTCAGATTTGGGTGACTTTGGCTTGGATGTTGGCATCTTCAGCATTGGTAAAAATTATTGCAGCCATCTACAATCAGGTTCTTCACTTCTCATTTGGCATTTGGCATATTTTCTGAGAAATGTATGTTTTCAGCTGAGTACAAAATTTAGCTTCAGCACTTTATTATTTTACATTGTACTTGTCTTTGTTTGCCATTTGGCATTATTGGTATTAAAGGAAAGCTAGGATTTTGCAAGTAAAAGAGTATTATAATTTTTAGATTATCTATATTGCCAACCTAGGGTTTGATTATCATATTTTGTAATCCATGTAAATGCCAAGAGTCTTGGCCATATTTCATGAGCATAGTATTAAAAATTTCATTGCAATTAAGGAGATAATAGTTGCTAGTGTCATTTGAGCAATTCAATATCATTTATTATTAGCTAGTTAGTTTACATACCAACTGTTTGTAAAAATGCTAGTTGACTGTAGGTGTTCATTTCTCATGCTTAGATCATATATATGCATTGAATATTGTCAAAATAAGTTGCATATTCATGTTAGGTCATTGTTTAGTCAATTTAGAGTCATTTGTAAACATTCTCATTGATGCTAATTGAAGAAAAGAGTCATTAAAGCAAACTGAAATGTTATATCAATCATATGACCCTTGTATGTGAAGTGTTTGACAAAATTCTTCAAGCCTTCAATCAGCATTTTAAGGTCAGATTTGAGCAAGGTCATTACAGAATTATTCTATAGTTAAGTTTTGACTCAAATTTTTGTTTTACTTTATATGTAGGCCACTGAGCCCCTTGTATCTCTCCTATGAACTGCTGATGGGGAGAAGCACTCTATGGGCTACATATATGAAGGCATGGATAGGGCCAAGGCGGCCATTAGAGCCCAGTATGGAAGAGTGCAAGAGAAATATGCCCCTTTTTGGGACATCATTGATAGGAGATGGCAGAATCAGCTCCACAGACCCATCCGACATTTCATTTCCATCTTGACTTCAAGGCAGATGAGGAGGTTCTCACCGGATTATATACAGTGATCCAAAGGTTGAGTACTGATGAGGATAGCAGTGCTGCAATTATTAAGCTCGATAAATTCAATAATAAAGATGGGCCACTTTTCTCTAGTAGGATGGCCATAGATGCTCGAGAAACAATACAGCCAGGTAAAAATTAAATAATATATTCAATGTTCATGAATCTAGATTCTAAACTTAAAGTTGATTATGTAATTATAGAGTTGTAATTTGTAATTTGTAAATGAGACTAATTATTTTTATTTTCCCTTATTTCAAATAGATGGTGGCAAATGTTTGGAGCCACAACCCCAAAACATCAAAAAATTGTCATCTGTATTCTGAGTCAGCCAAGCAATGCTTCTGGATGTGAGCGCAGTTGGTCCATGTTCGAGCACATCCACTCAAAGAGGAGAAACAGGTTGATAGTGCAGAGGTTGAATGATCTTGTCTTTGTTCATTACAACCTCCATCTTAGGATCAGACAGATTTTGGGCACTGACTCCTCTTCAATCATTCTGGAGGAGATTGATCCAGAATCAGAGTGGCTCACACAGGTTGTGGATCCAGTCTTCACTGAGGAAGACTGTGCGTGAGTTGACCAAGTGGATATAGAGGCTGAGGCAGCTAGAGCACGTTCTTTAGGCATTGACAGACGCACATGCACATGCACAGACACAAGCCCTAGCGACGTTCGTGAGCCCATCTTACATGCGGGAGATATGGCTCGGCAGTCCTCTAGCACTCACATTAGATGCCTTGCTAGCAGGCAGACTGGATACTCAAAGGCTGAGGCTGAGGCTGTAGTGTGATGAACCTCCTTATAGCAATATCGTGAGAATGCTCGAAATAACAGAATACAAAGTGATCGCAGAACTCAGAATGAATCTACTGATCGCAGGCCACTTCGAGGGGGTAACCTCCTTTGAGCAAGCTCAATACAATAAATTCGTCCGTGCCCATCAAGGGCCTCAACCTATTCTTATATACTGAGTACGATCTAGAAAAGTAATACTACCTATGCATGTGGGATAATAAAATATACTCACGGGACGACTTACAAAGCATATGCGTCCAACAACACTACTCTAACAAAATAAACAGAAGGAACACACAGGTTCCTAACATCCCCTCTCCCTTAGAAAAAAGCTTTGTCCTCAAAGCTTAAGGTGTGGAAATTGTTGTTGAATCTGAAGAAGGGGTTCCCAGGTAGCATCCTCTGGTTGCATGCCATGCCACTGAATCAAGACCTCAGAGATGGAGCGAGAGCGAAGCTGGCGAGTGCGCTGGTCAATGATTGCCACCGGCTCCAGGATAATGGATCCTTCCGTATCCATTTCAGGGAGAGTAGTTTGTGCTCTGACAATGGTACCCAGAACTTTCTTTAGACAAGAAACATGAAAGACTGAATGAATGCGGGAAGAAGGAGGAAGTTCCAGTTTATAAGCAACTGAACCAATCTTCTGCAGAACCTTATAAGGCCCATAAAATTTTGGGGCCAGCTTATGACGCCCTTTCAGCTTTAGGGAGGATTGTTTGTATGGCTGTAGACGAAGAAAAACCATATCCCCAACTTGAAATGAGCGCTCAGAACGGTGTTGATCTGCTTGCTGTTTCATCCGATTACGGGCCATGTGAAGATTATCCTGTAAGGTACGAAGAATCTGATCCCTGCTGCGGAGAACTATGTCAACTGCCTGGACTGGTGAGCTGTTGGGAGTGTAGGGAAGGAGCACTGGAGGTGCCTGACCATAGACTGCTTCATATGGAGTCATTTTAGAGGCAGTGTGGTAAGAGGTATTGTACCACCATTCAGCTAAAGGGAGCCACTTGGCCCACTGATGTTGCTGTTCGGAAGTGAAGCAACGAAGATAAGTTTCCAAGCATTTATTGACAATTTCAGTTTGACCATCAGTTTGTGGGTGATAGCCCGAACTCATCTTCAGTTTGGTGCCAGTTTTCTGAAACAGTTCAGTCCAAAAATGACTGGTAAAAGTTGCATCACGATCAGAGACAATGGAAGAAGGGAGTCCATGAAGACGAAATATCTGGTCCATGAAGATTTGTGCAACAGAGGAGGCAGTATAGGGGTGGCTGAGGGCACAAAAATGACTATATTTCGAGAGACGATCAACCACAACCAAGATCACTGTCTTGCCACCGGATTTAGGAAGCCCTTCAATGAAATCCATAGAAATATCAGTCCAAATCCGTGTAGGGATGGGCAATGGTTCGAGCAAGCCAGGAAGGAGGGTCGTTTCACCCTTGTGGCGTTGGCAAGTATCACATTCAGCCACCATCTGTTGAATCGTCTGTTTCATCCCTTTCCAAAAGAAGTTTCTCCTTGCTCGCTCATAAGTTTTGAGGAAGCCTGAGTGCCCTGCTGAAGGAGAAGCATGGAGTTCATAAAAAATAGCCTGATGTAGAGCTGGGTTCTGAGGAAGCACTAGCCGACCCTTGTATCGAAGAGAAGCACCATCCCAAGAGTAATGTGGTATAGCAGAAGGATGATTGGCTAGCTGGTGAATGATTTGAGATAAAGAAGAGTCACTGTCATAGCCCTGCTGAACAGACGCTAACCAATTGGGAATGGGCATAGAAATAGCGGAAAGGGAAGCTTGATTATCAAATGTGCGAGAAAGAGCATCTGCCACAATATTCTCCTTACCCTTCTTGTAGGTGATCTCATAATCATACCCCATGAGTTTGCTGACCCATTTCTGTTGTGTAGGAGAGGATACCCGTTGTTCCAGGAAGTATTTCAGACTTTGGTGATCGGTTCTGATGCAAAAATGACTCCCTAAGAGGTATGGCCGCCACTTCTGTACAGCATGCAAAATAGCCATCATTTCTTTTTCATTAGTAGAGAGGGCTAGATTCTTACCAGAGAGGGCTTTGCTAGTGAACGCAATAGGATGGTCATCTTGCAGGAGAACAGCACCCAATCCATTGCCGCAAGCATCACTCTCAATAGTGAAGGGTTTGGAAAAATCTGGCATCGCGAGAACAGGTGTACTGCACATAGCCTGTTTCAGTTGTTCAAATGCAGTCTCAGCAACAGGGGTCCAGGAGAAGGCATCCTTTTTTAACAGAGCTGTCAATGGTGTTGCAATTTTCCCGTAATCTTTGACAAACTTGCGGTAGTAGCCAGTCAACCCCAAAAAACCCCGAAGGCTCTTGAGAGTTTTAGGATGCGGCCAAGTTTTCATGGCATCTATTTTGGTAGGATCCACCCGCACTCCATGGTGTGCAACAATATGCCCGAGATACTCCACTTCCTCCTGGCCAAACACACATTTAGATAGTTTTGCACAGAGTTGATGATCAGAGAGAAGTTGCAAGACAAGCTCCAGATGATGGAGATGCTCAGCCCAAGTTTTGCTATATATGAGGATATCATCAAAGAAGACCAGAATGAATTTCCGGAGGTATGGTCGAAATATGTTATTCATCACTGCCTGAAATGTTGAAGGAGCATTCGTGAGGCCAAAGGGCATGACTAAAAATTCATAGTGACCATCATGTGTGCGGAAGGCAGTTTTAGGTATATCCTCCTCATTAACCCGAATTTGATGATACCCAGAACGAAGATCTAACTTGGAGAAAAAATGAGCCCCATGAAGTTCATCAAGAAGTTCATCAACAACTGGAATGGGAAACTTGTCCTTTATAGTGAGATGATTAAGTGCTCGGAAATCAATGCAGAGTCGCCATGACCCATCTTTTTTGCGAACAAGCAGAACTGGAGAAGAAAAGGAACTGGTACTAGGGCGAATAATACCTTGCTTCAGTAAGTCACGGACAAGTATCTCGATTTCGGTCTTCTGATGAAATGGGTAGCGGTAGGGCCTGATGTTGGGCGGAACACTGCCAGGAAGGAGCTGAATACGGTGGTCCTCTGGACGAGAAGGAGGTAATCCCACAGGTTCAGCAAATACACCAGAATACTTGTCCAAAATGTGTTGGAGATCGGCAGGAGTGCTAGAGACTGCTGATGGCTGCATCTGAATGGAATGGAGCTGAGCGATGACACCATGTGAATTCTTCTTAAGAAGTTTTTCCATACGGTGTGAACTGATGATGCTGAGAGACCCTGGTTGTAAGCCTTTCAAAGTGTGTTGGTGCCCCTCGGCTGAAAACTGCATCCAAAGTTCAACAAAATCCCAGAGAATGGGGCCAAGAGTGCGTAACCATTGGGCACCCAAAACCACATCACAGCCACCTAAGGGTAAGGCAAACATGTCAGAGCGCATGTTATAATCTCCAATAGAGAGACGCACATTGCGACATTTCCCTTTACAAGGTAAAGTGCCCCCATTGGCAATCATGACTTCAAAGCTAGAGCAGGGATGGATAAAGCAATCAGCCTGTTTGGCTATTCGTGGATCAATGAAGTTATGAGTGCTACCAGAATCAATGAGTATAGTAAGAGGGATCTTCTTGAAGAAACCCTGGACCCGCATGGTTTGTGGAGTAGTGACTCCTGCCAAAGCATGGACAGATATCTCTGGTGGAGCTTCTGGTGAAGGAGGTTCAGGCTGGTGAGGCTCAACCTCATCATCCACTATTTCCTGAGCATCTACATATTCTTCCAGTTCCGGTGGAGAATCCACATCCAAGAGATAGAGCTTTTGCTGAACACATCTATGGCCCCGAGACCATTTCTCATCACAATTATAACAGAGCCCTTTGTCTCGCCTGACTCGCATCTCTGTTTCAGACAAGTGCTTGATCGGAGTAGTTCTGGGAGCTGGTATGACTGGAGGGTTGTGAGAACCTGTATTTCTGAATGGAACAAAATTAGATCTGGAGCGTTGTAGAGCACTAATCTTGTCTTCCGCTAACTTAGCCAACCCAAGGGCTTCCATCATTGTAGTAGGTCGAAACATTTTGACTTCTGAGCGAAGTGCATCCTTCAGACCACTGACAAAACAACTACGGAAGAATTCATCAGACAAGCCCTCTGTGTGATTAGCTAATTTTTCAAACTCTGTCTGGTATTCTCTTACAGTGCCTGTTTGACGCAGTTTAGTGAGTGCTCCTGTGAAATCATCAAAGGAACTAGGGCCAAAGCGCTCCAAAATGAGGGTGCACAATTCTCTCCACGTTGGGCCTACATTAGCCTTGATGTACCAACGGAACCATTGAAGAGCTTCATGTTCCAAATGAAAAGATGCAAGGGGGACTTTGTGGTTATCCAAAGTATTATGCAAGCTGAAATACTGCTCTGCCCTATAGATCCATCCAGTCGGATCAGAACCATCGAGGCGTGGAAAATCAAGCTTTGGTCCACGGAAATTGCCAGAAGAGGACCCAGTATCTCCTGAATGGTTTCGGCTCATGGCTGACTGCTGAAAGTTAAGACCCAGAATTTTGTCATCCACATCTTGAAGTTTGGTTTTGAGGGATGCCATTTCCTCTTCCATGATTTTTGCTCCTGTACGCGTAACAACCATAAAGCAAGGTTTTTTTTTTTTTTTTTTTTTTTTTTTTTTTTTTTTTTGTTGGAATGGGTAGAAGATGAGAAACAAAAACTTTTTTAGTTACGGCAAACTTGGATTTGGGTAAAACTCAGATAGGAAATGGGTGTTCGACGGGTGGTGGGAGACTATCTGGGGACAAGGGAAACAGAAAAATGAGGGTTTCAAGGGTAGGGAGGCGAAATGAGGCGAACAGTCCAAGAGGGATAAGGGAGCAAAATGAGGAATTGAATCTTGTGGCTCAGTTTGGTGGCGATTGGATGAGAGGTGAAAAAGATAGGGCAAACCCTAAAATTAGATAAATGAGGGATTTAGGGCTTTGATATGTAAAATTTGGGGTTGGGTCGCCAAGGAAGGAAGTATGCGAAATGATATTGCAGACGTTCTGCGGAAGTATGAGCAGAAACAGAAAGCAAACAAGGAACAGTCGACTTAGAAAAATTCACTCACAGACAGAACAACTGAAAAGAGTTATTGCAATAACAAGAGATATTAGAAGTGAGAGGAACCTGAAGGCCACGACAGAAAAAAAATTTGATGTAATTTCCACCCAGCGAGCCCAAGAGAGTGCTCTGATACCAGATGTGATGAACCTCCTTATAGCAATATCGTGAGAATGCTCGAAATAACAGAATACAAAGTGATCGCAGAACTCAGAATGAATCTACTGATCGCAGGCCACTTCGAGGGGGTAACCTCCTTTGAGCAAGCTCAATACAATAAATTCGTCCGTGCCCATCAAGGGCCTCAACCTATTCTTATATACTGAGTACGATCTAGAAAAGTAATACTACCTATGCATGTGGGATAATAAAATATACTCACGGGACGACTTACAAAGCATATGCGTCCAACAACACTACTCTAACAAAATAAACAGAAGGAACACACAGGTTCCTAACATGTAGCCGAGCTTGAGAATGATGTTGAGGATGATGATGCCTATGAGCCTAAGGCTTGAGCTAGAGCCCTTGTTTTTATATTTTGTTTACAGATATTGATACTGAATCATTGATAGACATACGTTTCAAACTTTCATGGATCTTCATCTTAAATTCTTACATAAATTTATGATTTGATGTCTTATGGATCATCTTACATACATTCTATAATTTAAATCATTATGATCATTTGATTTCTATTTACTTCAGCTAGCCTACAATTTACATTTTAGATAACATAATTACGTATGTGATGGATTTTATGTTTCAAACTTTCATGCTTATGTATGTTAAGTTTTAACTTCTATTTGATGATGTTATAGTTTGTTTAAGTAATATTCAATAAAGGGTGCATGAAATAAGTTTGAAATTGTTAAAATCTCTAAATTTAAAGGGTTTTTTCAAATTTTCCGATTCACAATTCGATTCGGCCTTGTCAATTCCGATCCGATTCCGATTCACGTTACTTTGCATATATCTGCTCCAAAAACTGAACCCATAAACACTTCAAATGATAAGTATATATCATGGTTACCAAGAGACTCGTCTCCTACACTTGGAGACGCGTCTCGGAGACCCCCAGTACTCTCAAGTTTAACTCTCACATATTTATAAATGTTAAAAAAAATAGGTAAAAATGCTAATGCAAGGAAAACATTGGATTAGATGCATTTTTCACATCATTTTAGTGCTATAAAACTATACATTTTCTCTATAGAAATTTAATAACTAATTTAATACATTTTATAATTGTGTTCTACAAAAAAAAATGTTTCTTTAAGAGATTTTAAATTTTAGTACTTTCTGAGTTGCCGAGTTTTCCCCGAGTTTTTGTTGAGTATATGCCGAGAATTTTCCGAGTTGAAAATTTTGGGCTTGCCGAGTACTCTCTAAGTCTAAGTCTGCAAACTATGATATGAATGGACCCGAAATGACATTGCAATTTCATTGAGGAACAAATAAAAAGAAAAACATAAGTCATTTCTTGCTATTCGATAAAGTTGGAAGTGAGAGAAAAACTTTACTGGAAAACCCTAGCCATGAGTCATCGAAATTTTTCTTCATTTTCCTCTTGGTTCTCTTCATGTCATGACTGCCTGTAGTTAATTCTTGATACTAAGATGTCGTGATGGAGTTTGTAGTTTCTACTTAGATGAGTCTTTTCTGCTGCCATGACCCTGGAGATTTCTCTCGTGGCCATTACTTGCTCTGGTTTACGAAGGTTATTTCTTCCATTCTGAAGCTTTAAATGCTTAATTTTAAGGCCATTCGAAATACTGAACTGGGGCTTGATTAGTGCATGTGGCCCCCTTAATTTATGGTATTTTAATGCCAGTCTGGAGGAGTTGTTGTAGTTGTGACTGGATCTTTTCTTCTGAGAAAAGCATGATTATTCTCTACTCTATTTCAAATGCCATGACTGGGTCTTCCTGTCTGAGCAAAACATGGCTTGTATTTCCAACATGGCTTGATGAGAAACCCTTGTCATGACTCATTGAAGGTAAGACTTATTCATGGTGCCTAAATATTGTTTCGTTTTCTTTTACATCTGAAGGTTTCCATTTGATATATTGTTTCGTTTTCTTTTACATCTGAAGGTTTCATATAAATAAGATCTTATTGCTTTTTTTGATATATCCCTAACCTGTAGCTTTGATACCCTTGTATCTCTTGCACGGCTGCCATGGTTCATTAAACAACAGGCTGATATCATGCTTTTCATTAATGTTTTTACTGCTTTATATCAAAGATTTCTGACATATCTTCTTCCTTGAGATTCATTTTCTGTTGTAATGCCCTGCCCATTATCTTGTTTTCCTTTTCTAAACCTGGCACTTTATTAGGCGTTCAGAATACTGAATGATTCTTCTTTCAAAATGTTTTATGCCTAATATTTGAATGATTAACACTGAATCTAGACTGCTATCACTCGCAACAGATTATATTCATTGGGTCTTTTACCATAAATATGGCTGTCATTCTCTCTTTTCTGGAGTTTATGTTCTTGATGTTATTTCCGTTTTCCTCTTTAAGAACCATGCTTGCTGTGCATAAATGATGACATTACCTTTCTTATTTCATTTGTTAGCAGCAATATTTGAAGGAAAAACTTTTACTTAACAGAGTTTGAGAGCACCTTCGATGACATTCTTTGCATTTCTTGATCTTGATTATGAGTCTAGCCTCACAACTGAAGGTAGATCTGGAAAAGTTTCTGAGGTTAATGTGACTGTTATTGTGCCATGAGTCACAAATCTCTTGCAGATTTTGTAAAGAAAAATATGTAGATATCTTTTGTAGAAAATTTGCACAAAAACCCCCCTTACTATTGTTACATTGGGGTATTTAGCTAACAGATATGCACATATTTTTCTTTGAAAAACTCCAACTCCATTTATGTCCACTTCTCTTCCTGCTTGTAGCATCTTTCCTGTTATTCATGTTTGATGCATTTCTCTCTATGTTGTAGAAAGTTAAAGATTCTGAAATTTGAGCTTCCATTATTTAACAGCTGAAATTGCATTGTTTTTCTCATTGAACTGGAATTGCATTCTTTTCTCAGTAAACTTTAATACACTCTTGTTACTCATACTGCATCAAATTTCGATTTCTTTTAGTCCCTTTTCATATGTGCTAGTCCTTTCCTATGCTTGATTGAATTTGGATGCTAAAAGGCTCTTTGATACTCTGCTGATGATAGTTGTTTTCTGAGCATTAATTTATCATTTGATCAGTGTAGATTAGCATCCATTGTTGTATTTTAGATGTTGATTGAACAAAAATACTTAATAAAACCATTTCATCTTTGCTGAAGTGAACTTGATAATAGTATTTGAATGGTTGTTTGCTTCTATTCCGTCATTGCTCAGTTATGTTCTTTTCTTCAATGAATGCTGAAATCTGCCTGCTGTTGTACTTTTACTGATATATACTTTAAGCTACAGCGTTCATTATTTTCTTTGTTGATATATAAACAAAAGGCTTCAAACTGGAAAACACTTCTGTTGTAAAAGTAAAAGGTTTCATAAATGAATATGTCCCTTTGATACCTCTATAGTACATTTTGATCAGCTACTTCGATCTTATCTCTAATAGGCACACCAGGCTCAATAACCCTCATGGGGGCCTACAGTTATATCCGCACACTTATTAGAGATAGGATGTTGCACAGGAAGCAAACATGTTAGCAATAAGACTTAATATGATTGTGATTGCTTCTCCTATGCTGGTACATGTTTCTGTTTTAGCCAAGTGTATGATATGATAGAAGCATAGAATGTTCATGCATTAGGTAAGGTGCTTCCGTCATTGCCTAGATCTGCTGGATCTAACACATCTTGTTATGTATGCAGGTTTCAGATACTTCGACAAGCTATGGACTAGGGCAGCAAACAAGTGGGATTGCAAGAAGACACCATGACCAGTCATTACAAGCAATGACTGGTTCCCTATGGCCCTCTCATTTATGTTCTTTTGCTCTTTCATGCACATTAGGGGCTACTCTCACAGCCAATTCTATCAGAGGCATTTACATTTCAGCATTTAATTTCATTTCAGCTTTATAAATATCAATTGTATCTATTATGATATGTATCAGTAGGGATATGTATCAGCATATTAGGGGCTACTCTCACAGCCAATTCTGTCAGAGGCATTTACTTTTCAGCATTTAATTTCATTTCAGCTTTATAAATATCAATTGTATCTATTATGATAAATAATACAAACACCATTTTGATACTTTTCTTTATTCCGAATGAAATATGATTTAACAATTAATATGAGCTGAATGCAACAAGAAATGTATACCTTACTTTCACTTACACATTGTTTAGGACTGAGTTTTGACATGTGTGAAAATTTAGTAACAGCCATAAAGGTACATTGCTTTGAAATTTGGTTTTCTCATATAAGACTCCATACAACAGTTTTTGTATTGCAAATCACTTATAGATGTTTTACTTATATGATCATCAACATGAGACCAATACAAATTCTTGCAAGCACAACTATGAGACTAATATTAGCTCCTCTCAAGAAACCACCTATGGTGGACCAAGGCTCGCGATATAGAAATCCATTTATTTAGAAGCCACCTACAGAAGACCAGTTGTCACAACTTAAAAACTCCATCATCCATGTACCATTGAGATTTGAATGTGTCTCTACATTGAGAACTCAATGCTTTAACCAATTAAGCTCAACCCCTTGAACCCGTACACTTTTCAATATTGCATCCATCAATTTATCACATAAAACACACATCATATATTCCAAAGTTTGTGTTGACTGCTTAAGGAAACAAATGGGGGAGAGAAACTAACTTGAATTACACCCAAAAGATCCTCAAGTAGTTCAATTGTGAGATCTATCTGAAATAGAAAAATGCATATATGTTAAGTACAGAAACAAATCTAAAAACACTTTAGAAACTCTGATATAAAAAAATCCAAAAGAAAAGCCCACCTTAGCTATCACCATAGATATCCATGGAGCAAGTGGACCTGAACAGAGATCTAGCAATACACATGCCGTTCTTGCCTGCTAAAGGTCAATCAAGTCAAATGAAGTTTCCAATAGATAATACTGAGAAGAAAAAAGCTGTATAAAATATGGTTCATCAAAAACAGGTAACATTTGATTTCAAAAAAATCCACTTAATTTCCATAATTCAATTTATCACATTAATATTAAAATAGATATCTATACATATGATTCAAGCCTGTAAATATCCCAAATATTGGTTTTAGATATAAGAAACCTTTGCTGTAAGTAATCACAATCTTACAAAGAAATTCAAACAGAAATCTGAAGAATAACCCCATATTTATTGACAATATGTATTGTTATTACAGTCCGTTTCCATCCAGAAAGATTCCATATTTATTTCTGTAGTATAAGAGTTAGCACAGAAAACTCCCATATACCATTAGCATTTGAACTTACACAAGAAATGCTCAATATTATATCAATTTTCAATCTTCATTTGATATGAAAATTTATCAAAATCAGAAGGCAAATTTCTTCCAGAAATGAATTTTCCAAAAAAATGTGGGGAGGATATCCTAGGAAGATGATGAGTCAACAGCATCTGAAACTTTAGGCAAAGAAGCTTAAATTGTTGAATAGATCTTTGATTGTCATCTAAAAATTAGGTGATCTCTAAATGAGATCACTCTAAGGAATGGTGGGTTTTCATGCTTAGCTCAGGTTAGTTGAACAGTAATTTCATCCTTCACATGGAGTAGAAATCAAATAAATAAAATATCTTCTCAATTTGTCTACTTCTCCTTGCTTGCCCTCTCTTAAATGGCTTACCCTCCAAGGGTCATAACTCTTCAAATGCCCTTTGATGTTTAATTCTAATTTCTTTTTATATTATAAATTTAATATTTCCTTGATTTTGAAAGACTTGTATTTGGCTCCAATTTTATCAATCCCTCAACCTAATATGTAATATCCAACTAGGATATTATCGCTAAATTTTCTCAAAATAAATTCAGAACATAAACAGATAAATGATGAAATGTAAACCAGCAAAATAACCAGTAAACTCTCATTAAACTGCCTCAGAATATGTTATTGCATTAAACATCAGCAATACAATAACCAGATATTAAGTCAAATCTTAAATACAAAAAATACAATCAAATTGTAATACCAATAAAATGCACCTGTAATCCCAAGTGTGAATTCTGATGTGAATCCACCACAAAGATGAATTGGGGTCACGTCCAATCCACCCAAGAAGAGTCCGAAGGTTTCCATCCTCAGGGCCCTCAACAAGAGAAAGCTAGCAGCTGCCCAAAGTTCTCCAAAGAGAAACCAAAAATCAATCTCAAATCCAAGCATGCTGAAAAAGAACTCCTCATCCTTCTTTTATGCTCAAAACGGTGACTCTTCAGTTTCCTTCTCCTGTCCTTTCATCATTTTGCTTCTTGTCACCTTTAATCCACTTTATAATATTAATTTGACCCATTCAATAAATTTACATTAAGCTCCCTTAAGCCGAAAATGACACTTTATGAATTTGACTTCAGAATTCCTAATGCCCCAAAAAGGGGGACATTGCAAGTCCTCCCTCCTCGAGATTGCTTGCCCTCAAGCAATCATGAGTCCACATCTAATAACAGGATCCCATATCAATCGCAAGAAAGTTGCTACACCAAGCCGCTATGCTACTCTGATACAAACAATACGTCTAGAACTGTGAAGCTGCTCATCAATTCCCCACATCCGCAATGCACCAATCATTCTAATACCAAGATCTTGCATCACTACATGTGCATAAATCAACTGACCATGTGCTATAATCACATGAAAGAAAATCCTCAATCCATCTCAGAAACTCACTCCAACTAAGATCACAAGCACTGCTAGCGTCAAATAGAGATGCGGACTCAATATCATGCCAACCAACTCCCTAAAACAATAATCGTTGTAGTACCCCGGCTGGGTATCGTGCTCAACCCCTCAAAAATGAAACCACAAAATAATGAACAGCAAATGCATGTAACAGATTTTACAAGTTATTAAACCCCAAAGCAGCAATTTCACCAATATCACAACTTAAAAACAACCTCAAATTTTCTATTGCATCATACATCAGCAATACAATAGCTCTTATTACCACCCAAATCCAATCTTACAAACAAAGATAAAGTCAAATTGGAAGAACTGGAAATAAGAAATACAAATAAGTACTATTGAGACACCTCAAATAATGCCTCCACTACGATGGGTTTCCATCCACCGTCTTCTGACTTGTGGGTTTTCATCCTCCAAGCGGGATGAAAGTTAAAACTTTTAATTGACTCTTCATGAGAGCACAATATCCAAGTCACCAAGGATCCTGAAATGAGCTCCTCCTTTTATAAACACAACCCGGTGACCTTTCATGTCCCTCTACTTGACTCTTCATTGTCCAATCTTATCCTTGTCCTTCTGCCAGTTCGTCTCTTATTGACTCCCCCTTTTTATATAAAATTGACTTTAATAACTTTGTATTAAGTCCTCAATAGTCCGTATTAATATAAATGAGGTTGGGCAATTAATTTTCAAATGTCCCAAACAAAGGGGATATTACAATCCTCCCTCCTTGAGATTGTTTGCCCTCAAACAACCGCATGCATGTGATCACGATGCCTGGGTCCCATATCAGCCTCGTGAAAACTACTCAAACAATTTGTTGCGCCACTCTGATATGAACAAAACTCAACTGCAAAGCCATTCACCAGCTCCCCATAAGAACAATACCTCAAACATGCAAATATCAAGATCCCAAATCATGTTGTCATGACCATCAGTTTGATGAGATAGAAATGTATCGAGGAGCTATATATATCACAATAGATTGTAACGACCCAAACTAAATTGTTGATGTAGGAAACACACTGCTCAATAGCTGAAATCAACACCAACGGCACATAAAGTATAATACTACCATCATCACTCTGGAGGACCCCTAAATACATAGGTGCCATGAGTAAGAATGATGCTGAAAAACCATTTCCTGCAATCAAAACATTACTCTCATCAATCCTCCACCAAGACCTATTCAACTGCTGAAGTATGAAATCCATCCAAGTCATATACAAGCTAGAATCTGAAACCATGTATGGGCTGATCGAAAGATGAGCAACAGTAGTCAATTCACCACACCAATCCTGTGAGCAAAATTCACTGCTAGGAATTGCAACAAGATACATAAATCTGAAGTCAATATCATCCTCTTCACGAAAATCAAGAAGAGCTCTCTCATCCATCTCAAAAAGTGGATTATTAGAAATTCAATCAGCATCTACCTCAAGCATAGGATTGTCTATCAGTTGTATGTAACCTAAAATTTTGATATTTGGTCTCTCGGGGCAGCTATCAAAGTCATAAGTTTTTTAAATGCTATCAAGATCATTAATTACTTCTTAGAAAAATTCATGCCTTTCTCTATTATCATGTTTCCTAAACTGATTTGTGACCTCAATATGATTTTTTGCTTCATGAAGAGCAACCCATGTATCATCCAATGCCTCTTGAGCATCATTAAGTTTCCTATTGAACTTATCAATCTCATCCTTTCCTTAACTCAATCAATCAACATATTTTCCAGCAACCTTAAGAATATAATCCCTATCGATCAACACACATAGATAGTCTGATTTCATAATTCAAGGGTTGTTTTTACTTCCTGCAAATATGCAATACATAAACTACCTTCCATTCCCTTTTGAGCCTTTCAATGGAGATCCTCAATGGTCCTGCAATTGTTGTCATGACATACTAGTGCTGCCACAACCATATCTTCACTAACCTTTAGCTGATTCTTTATGGCATGCATCTCATTATTGTTGTATTGAAAACAAACCAGCATCCTCTTGTAGTGTGATCTTTGATTGATTTTCTAAATTCATGTTGTGTAAAAGAAAAACTTGATCCATCACTTCCCTCAAGAATGTCATCAACATCATTATAGGCCACAAACTCCTTGTTCGTTTGATTTGAATGAAAGGCAAAGTTGCCACTATGTCATCATTGTCTTCCAAACATTCATCATAAAAAGATTTCAACATGCTCTTATTTTGAATACAACCAACTTCATCAACATGTTTGTCAAGGCTAACCTCCAAATCATCAACATCGAAACTTGTATGATCCTTATCCACAGCTGAAATCATCTTATCTATATTTTTCCCTGTGCTGGTCTGAATTTCTTTAGCCTCCTCTTTGTTATTAGGATTCCAACAAGCATGATCGGGTGTATTAGTATCCTCACATGTCAAGCAAATTTGTTCCTGACTCATAGGAGTTCAACACACTATCCGTCATGCGATCCTGAAATTTGTTGATTCTATGCTTAATTACATCCTCTAGGAGCTTGAAAGCTGCAAAGGAGATCATCAACTTGAACAATATTTTGCAATATTTATGTTCCTCCAAAAAAACTAACAAAGTTGACTGCAACATCTTGCAGATTTTAACATCTGCATCAAAAATTGAGGATATAATGGTATGCATGCTAGCCTTTACTTTCCTTTGAATGGTGCTTCCTAATTCCAAACAAGAAGCAATATAACAGTTGAAATTTTAAATTGTTGCACTCAAGGTCAATCATAATGTAAATGATTCTCCTCTGTCATAATATCTATATCTTAAGTTTTTTGGCAAAAGTAGGGTCTTTGTCATCATGTAATTGTAATGTCCCCACTTTAGCAATCGACCAAGTGTGTGTGCATTAGCCTAGTTCTACATGGTCCCGAGGGCTAACAAAGGGTTTAAAGGGATCTTAAAGTGTTTTGGCCTAGTCATCTCCAGTTTGGGCCAAAAGGGAGTTGATTTACTCAATCTCAGGCATACCTACTCATTTTAGTAAGTCAGTAGGACATACAGGAGGCTAGTTTTGGTGATTGAATTTGATACTCCGTGGCGAGAGCTTTCCGACGAGCTATCACTTGTGCTATTCGAAGTCCAATAGCTAATATATTTTTGTGCCTGAAGTTTAAAGAGTTGGCACAGCTCAAGCAATGGAGATTAGTTGAGACATACATCAGTGAATTTCAGAGGTTAGTTGTGTTGGTTACAAATATTTCAAAGAGAAGATCAGTAGTGCTATTTATGGATGGACTCTTATATCCCTTGAGGGGTTGGGTCAAGGGGCATGACCCGGCTACATTACAGGAGGCCACTAAGAAGGCTCGTGATTTAGCACCTTCTTCTTCTAAAAGCAGATTTCAGCCTAGGGATTCACATACGAAGAAGGATAAGGACAAAAAACCTTTTTACTAGAATGCACAACTAAAAGGGGATAATAGGAAGTTGGATAATGACACCATGAATGAGTTGAGAAGGAACTAGCGTTTTCATTGTAGAGAGTCTTGTGACTTATCTCATAAGTGCCCTCTCAAGCCTAAGGCAAATCAAATGGAGTATTTTTCAGCGAAGGAGTTACAGTCAAAGGGGGAGGATCAACACTTTGATTCGGATGAGAGTAGCACTCCAGAGGAGAACATCATTCCTAAGGATGATAGGTCGTTGGCACGATTGACAAGGGCTCAAAAGGCAATCACATTTAGGGTCAGAAAGTATCTCTCTCATTGACACTGGGGCTACACATAACTTCATAGATGCACGGTTAGTAGCCACGAGAGGTTTATAGACTGAGGAGCATGTTGGGTTTAGAGTCATGGTAGCTAATGGTGACAAATTGTTATGCACTCGGAAGATATCTAATCTTCACATCAGGTTTGGAGATGGCTATGAGTTGGAGGATGAAAACTATATAGTAGACATGGGAGACTATGATGTCATCCTCGGCATGACATGGCTAGCCTTGCTAGTTGAGTTCACACTCAACCTAGCAAAACTAGAGATGAGATTCCAGCATGAGGGAAGAACTATTGTACTCAAAGGACTTTCGGATGGGAGTTGCAAAATAGTCTCCCTAAGGAGAATGCAAAGACTTTTTCGGCATAACGACATAGAGTGGGCAGCAAAGTGTTTCATTATGCCAGCCCTACAAAAGCCATAGGTAAAAAGTCATCCACTGGATATCCAGGAGATACTTGATAGGCATGCCAAAGTATTTGGCAATATTCCACACGGGCTTCGTCCTGACAGGGGAATAGAGCATGTTATTGAGCTCGAGGAGGGAGCCAAACCGGTCATGATTACCCCCTATCATCATCCTAAGAAACACAAGGATGAGATAGAGAAGGCACTTAAGGAGCTATGGAGATGGGGCACAATAGGGCTAGCAAAAGCCATTTTGCTTCAACAGTAGTTCTAGTGAAGAAGAAGGATGGGACGATGCCCATGTGCATCAATTATAGGGCACTAAATAAGAAAACAATTAAAAGCAAGTACCTCATTCCTAGGATCGATGAGTTGATTAATGAGTTGCATAGTGCACGCTTCTTCACCAAAATCGATTTACAATCCGGATACCACCGAATTAGGATGAGAGTAGAGGACATCGAGAAGACAACCTTTCGATGTCACTATGGCCACTTCGAGTTTATGGTTATGCCATTTGGGCTAACCAATGCACCTGCCACATTTCAAAGTCATATGAACCAGGTGTTCAAGGGGCAATTGGGGAGATTCGTCCTGGTCTTCTTTGAAGACATCTTGGTCTTCAATAAGACCTAGGAGATGCACTTGCAGCATTTGGAAGAAGTGTTAACTATTCTAGATAGGGCCATTGTATGCCAAAGAATCAAAATGTGAGTTTGGCATGACCGAGCTCCTTTATCTTAGGGATATCATTAGTGTCAATGGTCTTCCGGTTTATCCTGAAAAGATAAGAGCTATTGTGGATTGGCTTATTCCCACAAACCTCACACAACTTAAGGGGTTCTTTGGTTTATATAGTTTTTACAGGAGGTTTATAAGGGGATTCTCACAGATTGCTACACCTTTGACAAATCTTACTAAGAAAGAAGCCTTCACATGGACAGAGGCAGCGCAGAGATGTTTTGACCACTTCAAACAGTGATGTCATCTTGTCCAATTCTAGCTCTACCTGATTTGACGAAGCCATTTGAGCTTCAATGTGATGCTTCAACAGACGGGATAGAAGCAGTATTGATACAGGAGAGACACCCCATTGCATTCGAGAGTAGGAAGCTTCGAGTTGTTGAGAGGAGTTATTCTATCAACGACAGGGAAATGTTGGCCATAATGCATGCATTGGCCAAATTTTGATCATATTTGGTAGGTGGGTGTTTTGTGATCAAAATTGATCACAATAGTATTAGATACTTCATGACCCAACGTGATCTTAGTGATTGGCAACAAAAATGGGTTACTAAATTGCAAGCTTATGACTTTGATATAAAGTTTGTCAAAGGTAAGAAAAATGTGGTGGTTGATGCTTTATCTCGGAGACATCACTTATGTGCTCTGGCAGAGGTTTCAAGAGATTGGAGAGATTGAATTGCAACGGAGTATGTAGGAGATGATTGGGCTTCTGGGATAGTTACGGGCACCATTCAGGATGACAGGTATGCGATGTTGGATGGGTTGATCAAATAAGGACAAGGTTTATTTGATCCATACATCACAGCTTATAGAGGAGATTCTGAGGGCATTTTATGGTGCACCTACAGCTGGGCATCCAGGGGTCTTCAAGACCTATATGCAGATCCAAGAGTAGTTCTCATGGAGAGGGCTCAAGGATGATGTTCAAAAGTATGTCAAGGAGTGTGCAGTTTCTCAGCATAATAAGGGAGAGTACACAATTCCTGCAAGTTTACTACAGTCCTTGCTCATTTCGGATAGGAAATGGGGAAATATTTCTATGGACTTCATCATTGATTTACCACGAGATCAAGGAAGAGATTGTATTTATATGGTAGTAGACAAATTAGCAAAGTTCACTCACTACTTTGTTATTCCTTCTACTTATACAATAGCATAGGTTGCAGATTTATTCTTCAGAGAGGTCTTTAGGTTGCATGGGATACCAAGATTTATTGTTAGTGATGGGGATAACAAGTTCATGAGTGCCTTTTGGCAGGAGTTGTTCAGGCTGTGTAGTACAAATCTTACACCTAGTACAAGTTACCACCCTAAGACAAATGGGTAGATGGAAATAGTAAATAAATGGGTGGAAGATTATTTGCAAAACTATCTGACTACGCAACAGAGAGCATAGGTCAAGTGGTTATACATGAGGGAATATTGTAACAATACCACATATCACATGACCATCAGGATGACTCCATTTATGGCATTGTATGGGTATGAAGCACCCAGCGTCATGGATTTAGTTTTGGGGAACAACCGAGTGTCCAAAGCCAAAGAACTGCTGCAGGATAGTTAGGATATTCTGAGAACACTCAAGGAGAACATACAACAGGCTCAAAATCAGCAAAAGTTGTATGCTGATCAGCGTAGGGTAGAGTGCAATTTTGAAGTAGGGGATATGGTGTATTTGAGGCTACAGCCATATAGGCAGTCTTTGCTCAAGAGGAGCGGAGCAGAGAAGCTGAAGCCTAGATTTTATGGTCCCTACAAGGTGATTCGCAGAGTGGGAGAAGTCGCCTATGAACTTGAGCTTCCAGAGGGTAGTCGGGTGCACAATGTAGTTCATGTGTCGAGGCTTAAAAAAGCCATTGGTCAGAGTATAGTTCCTTCTATAGATTTACCCCCTTTGGATGGGGGGAAGCTCTTGTTAGTACTTGAGGCTACTCTGGACACCCGAGAGAGGAAAATTAGAACCAGGATAGTGAAGGAGTATTTGGTCAGATGGAAAGACCTACCGGAGGAAGATGCTACATGGGAGAGTGAGCAGGCTATTCAGCAGGTTGGACTGAGATTGCTTGAGGACAAGCAATTTCAAACGGGGCGGACTGTAATGTCCCCACTTTAGCAGTCAACCAAGTGTGTGTTCGTTAGCCCAGTTCTACATGGTCCCGAGGGCAAACGAAAGGTTTAAAGGGATTTTTAGGTATTTTGGCCTAGTCATCTCTAGTTTGGGACAAAACGGAGTTGATTTACTCAGTCTCAGGCATAATTATTATTTTTAGTAAGTCAACAAGACACAGGGGAGGCTAGTTTTGATGATTGAACTTGATACTTTGCGGCGAAAGCTTTCCGAAGAGCTATAACTCATGCTATTTGGAGTCCGATAGCTAATATATTTTTATGCCCGAAGTAATATTAAAGTAACAATTAATTAAGTTGTAAAATATTAAAGTGTTACTTTAATATTAAATCTTATGGGAATAAGTGCAAATCAAAAGGGACGCCTAGGGGAGAAATAAGTGATTATTTTAATATGTTTTATATCGCACATCTTTTATCCCACATTGCTCGTGTGAGTGGAATGGACCCTTCGAAGAAGAATAAAAGGGAGCGTTAGTGGCTTCATTCAGCAAGTTGAATATGAGAAGAAATCAATGCATGAGTTGCAAATCCGCTTTTGGCATTAGAGGATCTTTATGCTCTCTTCTGACATTCTAGACGTCATTCCCTTGGGGTTTGGCATTTGGAATTCATTGCTATCAGCTTTATATCAAGCAGATTGGGTGCATTTCTAGCTACAGCCAAGTTACTATAACAAGTTACTATAGCAGCTGTGTTACTGTAAAACTGTCACTGTAGCAGCCGCATTACTGTAGCAGCGCATCACTGTAGTAGTCGCATCACTGTAACAGTCGAGTTACTGTAGCAATTACATATTGCAGTAGGTCAATGCAAGAACCACGCCCTCAACTATTTAATGTAAACAATGTTTATTCCACTTAATTGCTGGAGTATTCAGTGAGTCAGCTTTGCACTTGTTTATCAATTTTGGAAATCAATATAATATAGTGTGCTGGTTATTTCTGCGATATATGTTATGCTTTTTCAATTCCTATATTTATGTTACATGCCAAACACAACACAATACAGACAACCTTTTTAGAGCCATAAAGGTTGTAGCACATAAAGAGAAATTAAAGACTGCAAGCTAAGTGTTTCATAAAATTATCATATAGCTGTGAATACTTGTAAGCAGATTTTGGGGGTATCCATTACAATAATCCCTCTAAGTTTTCCATTATCAGCTGCTGAACTTTCCTCAACACATCGACATTATAGGCTGCTATAGGGGGTGTTATTCACATAATTTCGCTAGGACGTAAAGCAGTTACAAGCCTCACATCTTCATGTGGATGTTCCATAAACTTGGGCTGAACCAAGGTAACCATTGAAGGTTATAAAGCCCAATTTAGGAGCCTACAATCTGTCCGCTCAATTCTGGTCAAATATATTTCTATCACCTCCAACTTCCAAAGAATGGCATTTAACAAAGTTATGGAGTCTAATTCTAACCCAGCCATGTATAACCAGTTTCCCACTTCTATTTCTTTCAGCAAGTATCTTAGTTGTTCACCATTAAAGGTCTCATTAAATTCAAAAGAAAACACCTTGTTCTTCAAATTTTCCATTAACTAAAATTAAGTAGGTACAAAAGGCATATTGGCTGACTTGTACAATCTGTGAATCCCAAATGAAATGATTGTGTTCCCTTTACCAATTTAATGGACTCCATGTGTTGCTCTTATTCTGTCAAATGCAGGTTTGTTAATATTGCCAATAGTCTGTTTGTGTCAAGTATGTTGTGATATTCAATTTCTCCTCAAATGTTATAAAGTTTGCAGATGAACATGTGTTTGTATAGATGCCATATAATAATGGAGATGTCACCACTATAAAGTCTCCTATATTGATAAGAGTTTCTGGTTGTAGAATTAAACTAATCCAACAGCCTGTTGTGTTATATTACAATCGTGATAGTTTGGTGATCTACCGAGAGGTACCCAAATTCCCATTATTATGTATCAGCACCCACTACTTCCCAGAATGCTAAATACCCTCTATGAGCTTATTATGGGTAAACGGCTCTGTCAAGATTGTCATATTCTCAATGTTCAAGGTAATATTTAGAAAAGCTTATATGTGGCAATACTTGGCATTTTTGAGCAAGAACGGTTATACACCCACATTCATTTGTCAACTCCAGTGTCGACATTACAATGGCATCTTATTAATTCTGCCATTACTTCCCTTCACGAGTTTCCATCTTCCTATAAAGCGTTACTTTCCCCAAGTTTTAATCCTTTCTAGGAAGAGAGGCCTAATGGTTCAGGCCCGATGGTCCCAATATTGCTACTAGACTTTCCCCAGATATGTTACAACCTCTCACTCTACTATGCTTCCAATGTTTGGTTGCAAACTCCCTTCAATTTTTGATATTAAATGGTACAAAGGCCTACATGAATCTCAGAGGAACGGTTTTGAGAGTTGCCACAGTTTCTATAATCACCTAAAATATCTGTAGCAAACAACATAGGCACCACTGAGAAATATTGAAATGGAGCGATGATTTATTAATCTTCCTAAATTTAGTAACACCCAGTCAGTAGCAAATATTTCCTATCGATTGAGACTCCAAAATAAATTCCCTCGACTCAAGGTAATACGTGGAAACAGGAGTTTAGAATTTCAACTTTGAATGGTTTCAAGATGTTACATGCAACGGATGCTAAGCCTCCCACTATGCTCAAGCATGTCAATCTCCCATAATGGAATTCAACCTTATTTTAGGATGGTTTTGTAACTTCCAACTCCTTGGCAATGAGTGGCTAGCCAAAAATGATAGAATCGCATTCCAAGAAGATTCAATAAAATTCTGACTAACAAGACTTCATTCTTACAGCATTTGATCCAAATCTACAAACCTCCTCTAAACACTTTGTGCATTCTCCCATCCTATGCGGCTAAATCATTCACAGCTATAACTGTATAGGATTGCTATGTATATATTCTATTGACGTCTCCTTTTATGTACGATATGTGTCCCCGTCAATATTCTCTATCTTCCATGACTAATACAGCCCGACATACATATATCACCCAGTATTTGGACAACCAAAATATTTCAAGACTTTCTCTGAAGTCATATATTGCCCGTCTTGTATTCACATAAAAGAAACAACCATCCATGATAAGCAGCCAATATTTGGCTTATCAAATAATCAAACCAAGATTTGTTCTTCCCCAGTTATGCGATATTTAATCAATAACTCCTTGTGAGCTTTTTACAGCACTTTAAATCATTCTTCATAACAACACCAAACTATATTGAATCAGGCTTGGTGAATAATTAATTTCCAGAATATTAGACACTACTTATCTAAGTGCCAATAATAATAAATTTTTCCCCTACACAGACTTTATCCAAACCTCCTATGTGCAAGAGTATTGGCTCAATCTTCATGTGATGTTCAATACAATAGCCTCTATTTTTTTCTCAATATTATGAATAAATTCTGAAATTTGCAATCCTTACTCTCATTGAGTCTACACAATTTGGCCCATCTATTTTGGGGTTCTTAAAATCCCTTAATAATCACTCTGATAAAAGCTTTCACAATTTTATCTCTAATAAACCTCACAGGCTGGCAGGAAAACCAACTCTGATACTACTATAACACCCCAGCTGGGTATCGTTCTCAACCCCTCAAAAATGAAACCACAAAATAATGAACAAATGCATGTAACAGATTTTACCAGTTATTCAACCCCAAAGCAGCAATCTCACCAATATCACAGATTAAAAACAACCTCAGATTTCCTATTGCATCATACATCAGCAATACAATAACTCTTATTACCACCCAAATCCAATCTTACAAACAGAGATATAGTCAGATTGGAAGTACTGAAAATCAAAGATACAAATAAGTACAAGTGAGACACTTGAAATGATGCTTCCACTACAATGGGTTTCCGTCCACCGTCTTCCGATTTGTGGGTTTTCGTCCTCCAAGTGGGCTGAAAGTTGAAGCTTCTAATTGAATCTCCAAGAGAGCGCAATATCCAAATTAAATCGAAGCAAATATCCAAGCATCCTAAAATTAGCTCTTCCTCCCTTTTTCAACACAACCTAGTGACCTTTCATGTTCCTCTACTTGACTCTTCATTTTCCAGTCCTGTCCTTATCTTTTTGCTAGTTCGTCTCTTATTGACTCCCCCATTTTATATTAAATTGACATTAATAACTTTGTATTAAGTCCTCAATAGTAAGTATTAATATCAATGGGATTGGGTAATTAATTCTCAAATGTCCCAAAAAAAGGGGACATTACACTGAGCATGTGGTTGATCCTCCTGGGTCCCACAAACAAAAAGGCCATTCGCCCCTCCAACTATTTGTTATACCTTATCACCTCATACTCATTATAGGTGGAATGCCCAAAATATCCAACTGCCATAACATTGCTCGTCTAACATGTACGCTGAAATTGTAACTATACTGAAAAAGCAAGCTAGGTATGACTTCCTCCTTCATGAAGGGAAGTGTAACAACCCAAGTACTATAATCATACTCAACATTTGTGATGGTATAGCAGTTGTAGGTACTAGATAAATGAGAAGAATCAATCAATGAATACCTATCAGCACAGTCCTTTCTCCTTATATGCTCCTTGGTCATACTGTTAGCCAAGTTACTCTCCAAGGCTGATCCATAATCAGCATTATACTCCTCTGTCAAATGTAATAAATCAATCACCTCTTGGCTGCAATCGATATCAATTTGTGATGCTTGATCAATATCAAAAGGTGTTCCATCATCAATCTCGAATAGTGGATTCTCCAATATCCAATCAGCATCCATCTCAAAGAGTAAATTACAATGCTTCATCCAATCAACATTATGCTGGCTGAAAGTATTATCATCATTAGAAAAAATATCCTCATGCCTATTGTTTAATACTGCTACATAGGAAGATGATCCAAATGTTGCTTCATCAATCCTATAGTTGTCATCCAATGAACATGAAGTCATAATGCATGGACTCCATCAAATTTTCAGGTGGCTGATCCATAAGTGTGTCCTTTTTAGCCTTGTGGTCCCCCATAATACTATCAACTTCATCCCTATTGAGCTGCCCATATGACTGAGTTTTGTCTTTCTTTTTATCCCATCTATATTCTGAAACAAATCTTCTTCCCTTTCTTCCTCAATCTTGCTCCTTGTTAAGAATGATATCAATTTTTGCTCACATTGTTTGATGACATTGGCATGTATCTGTTTTAAATCAGGCAATATGGTAGATAACAAGTGTTGTGAATCATCATCACTCTCTTCAATAATCAAGCACATAATGGATTACATAAAGGATAAGATAAGATTAGATAAATTTATTAATGTCCAACAAAAGACCACCCAAGAGTCTATGGGACTGAAAAGCGTATAAGATGAGAGACAACCAGCTACAAGAGCACCAAACAGTATTTGGAAAAGAGCAAACAGGAAATAAAAGAAGCAAGGAGCAAACAAATGAGGCAAGAACTAAGGGTCCTTCCTCGGCCAAAAGAAGTCGAGCACCAAAGGGTATGGACTAGGGCGAGCAAGGGCCCCTAACCGCCAAGAACTGCTAGGGGGGAGCCGCTGACAAATAGAACCACTACGAGGCCTCATAGATCTGGAGTGACTAGTGGCAATGGCACAGGATGATCGCTTCGTCCCACGAGCCAGAGACAAGGGAGAGAAGAAAGTGGTGATGAGCTGAACTAAGGCCTCTCTCTGGGGGAATATGAGCTGCAAAGTGTGGTCGGGGAACTACATAGTCTCTCTAAGATACAGTGCTAAGCATCTCTGGTCCATGTAGCTGAAAAAGGCCGCAAGGAACTACACTCTCTGAATAAGCAATAGAATCTCCCTCGAATCTCGTAGTGAGGCAGTGAAAAATGAAATGGATCTCTATCTCGGTCCTAGCCAAGGTACACAAACGACAAGTCCAATCCTCTCTAACAATGTGATGATCAGTCTGAATCTGAACCTAGTGGGAGCCAACCCTGAATGACGCAAGGGAGATGCGTTAGGCATGGCACCGACATTGAGACAAGTAGCTAGGGTGCACAATTATACCATCCCAAATATCAAGGAAGTTCTCAACATAAAAGACCACCTTCAGACGTAACCCCCAAACAGGGTTACACCATGTCGTAGTGATGTACTCTCTCTAAATGTCAAGTCTAACATGTTCGTTTAACTCCTGTTGTGAGGGAAGCAGGTGAGCGAGAGCATCAAGAGAGAACTGGAAGCCAGGGAGGCAGTCAATATCAATCCTGATCGTGCTTAGCAAGGAAGAAGCCTGTGCAAACCAATAGTGGGCACAGGTGGCCGGATCGGAATCCACAACTGTGACTGAGGAATAATAAGCCAAGTATGAGTATCTACGTCGGTCGCCCACAGAGTTTGCAAAGCCACGAAAATGGTGAAGAAACCAAATCAGATCATGGCAGCGAACGTGAAGGGATGGGCCCTGAACTCAGCCAAAATAATGTTGTGAGGGGTGATCCAATGACATTTGATAATATGTCGAGGCAGCAGAATCTAGATGCACTCTATGGAGGCCCATTCCAAGTTAAGAAGAAAGGGCCCCCAAACCACCAAACCATAAAGAATTGTCGATCTGACCAAAGAGTTCAAGAGGGACAACTTGGACGAAGTGTCCTAGAAGTGATGTCTGAAGCACTATCTCTTGAGCATAGCAAGGGAGCCCATCCCCTTACTAACTCTAGGCTGGACAGCTTGTCTCAAACTAAAGAGAGGTCCAGAGAACTTGACCCTAAGGTAGACATAAGAGGTGGTAATCTCTATCTCTTGACCATGGAAGTAGAAGTGCGGGTGTGAGGTCTTCGAACAGTTGAAGACTGTAACCTGAGTTTTGCTCAAGTTCACAGACAGTCGTCAAAGGTCACAAAACTAAGCCATCCCATCAAGAAGCCTTTGGAAACTCTCAAGAGAATTCTCAGAAGAGGAGGCCAAAAGGATCACATCATTGGCAAATAGGAGAATGGCACTCAGGACCTGATGTAGGTAGCAACTGTCAGTAGGGAGTGAGGAGTCTCTGAGGAAGGTCTCAAGCTCATAAATATAAATGCCAAACAAGGTGGGTGAAATAGGGCAGCCATGTTTCACCCCAATAGTGCTCTAAATAAGGGCTGAGAAACCCTCATGTGTCCTGAATCTACAAGTCACTCTCATATAATCTCATAATAGTTGTCAATAAGATCTCTAAAATCTCGATATCTCAATCTCTAGAAAAGGGCCACATGTGGGACACTATCAAAGGCCTTACAAAAGTCCACAAAACAATAGTAGACTTTTGCCGAGCAGTTACCAACCTCCTCAATGATGGCCTGTAGAGTCAAAATGTGATCCATGGTCTGGTAATCCGCCCGAAAACCAGCCTGACCTCTGGCTCTGCAAGCTCTCCTGTCAAGCTCACTACAAAGGATAACGTTCAACGTTATAGCATAGAGTTTGGAAAAGGTGTGCCCAATCATGATAGTTCTATAGTTACCTAGGTTTGAAGACAAGTCAGTCTTGTGAATCGAATATACGATGTGCCTCGACCATGAATCTAGAAAACCAATACAAACTACTCTATTGAAGAGCACAAGAAGAAAGGAAATCGAGACAGGGACACCAAGCTTAAGGAGCTCAGCCTAAAAACCCTCCTCATGAGCCGCCGTGTTGGAGCTCATAAATCCCATTGCCTCACGGATGCTGGACGAGGTGAAAAGGTGGCAGTTGGAAGGTAGGGTGAGGTGGAGAAGAGGTTGGCCAGGGATGTCGTAGAGTCAAAATGTGCTCCATGATCTAGTAATCCACCCGGAAACCAACCTGACCTCTGGCTCTGCAAACTCTCTTGTCAAGCTCACTAGAAAGAATAATGTTCAAAGTTGTAGCATAGAGTTTGGCAAAGGTGTGCACAATCATGATAGTTATGTAGTTACCTAGGTCCGAAGAGAAGTCGGTCTTGTGAATCAGATATATGACATGCCTCGACCATGAATCTGGAAAACCAGTACAAATTGCTCTATTAAAGAGCACGAGAAGAAAGGAAATCAAGACAAGGACACCAAGCTTAAGGAGCTCGGCCTAAAAACCCTCATCAACCGCTCTGAATCCGATGGCCTGACGGATGTTGGACAAGATGAAAAGGTGACAGCTGGGAGGTGGGTGAGCTGGAGAGGAGGTTGGCCAGGGATGTTGTCGAGTCAAAATGTGGTCCATGGTCTAGTAATCTACCCAAAAACTAGCCCGACCTCTGGCTCTGCAAACTCTCCTATCAAGCCCACTAGAAAGAATAATGTTCAACGTTGTAGCATAAAGTATGGCAAAGGTGTGCCCAATCATGATACTTTTGTAGTTGCCTAGGTCCGAAGACAAGTCAGTCTTGTGAATCGGATATATGGCGTGCCTCAATCATGAATCTAGAAAACCAGTACAGACTACTCTATTGAAAAGCACAAGAAGAAAGGAAATCAAGACAGGGGCACCAAGCTTAAGTAGCTCAACCTAAAACCCCTCCTCATCAACCGCCATGTTGGAGGTCATGAAACTGATGACCTCACAAATGTTGGATGCGGCAAAAAGGTGGCAAGCTGGGAGGCGGGGTGAGGTGGAGAGGACGTTGGCCAAGGATGTCGTAAAGAGTGAAGGCATAGGCGATGAGGGAGCGGAGATCGAGGGTGGAGGGCGAGGGGCAGTGGGGAAACAATGTGCACCAAAAGAGCTTAGGGTTGTGAGATAAAGTGTCACAAAGGGAACGGCACTACAAAGCAATGAACGATCGTCTCTTGTAGCAAAGGAAACGACTGTAAGAGCAACACATGTTGGTGAAGTCGTCGGAGTGAGACAAGAAAGCACAGCGTAAGCAGCAATGAAAGGATTTACACTCATCATTGAACCATCAATTTATAGGGCAATTACTACGACATAAAGAACAATAATGGGGACAACGGGGGATGCAGAGAAGAGTGGCCTCCCAGATCGCAGTGGCCAAAAGGTCAAACATGGAGGAGACCTAACTAGACACAGAGAAACCGCCAAGGAGAAGAAGTCGTCTAAGATGAATGAGGAAAAGGTTACCATCACTCTCGAGGAAGCGATAGCACACAAAAGTATGGGTAACCGCCGACGGGAGATGGGAGGCAAAAGGCAAGGAGAGAAGCAAAGCACGAGGCTGAGGAGAGCATGGCCAGCCAAGGGAAGGTAGGTGACCATGAAACTACGAATGAAAAGAATGAAGGAAGCACAAGAGAGGGCATAGTCCACAACACTAGCACCCCCACAATGGAGCCAACAAGTGAACAACTCAGAATCGTGAAAGCATGAGAGGTCACTCAGAATCACCAGGTTGAAGAACTCACAAAGCAGGAGATGACAGTCATAAATAGAAAGTGGCCCCTGACTATCCTCTAAGGTTCGCCAAAGCCCCAAGCTAGCGGGATCCATCTCTAAAGTACAATTCCAATGTGAACAGTGGTCATGTATAGGAGTCTGCAAGTCTCTAGTCCGAGCATTAAAATCCCTTAATAAAATGATGTTGCCAATTGTCACGAACTTGGAGATGCACTCATGCAAGTCCAAGAAAGGGTCCCCATCCTCAACACTATGAATGGCATATAGAGAAGAAGTAGGCGGAAAGTAGCATACAACAATAAAGATATCCTTCTCACGCTGACTAGTAGGACTAATACAGATCCACAAGAATTTGGCATTGACACCAGATTGAATCATCAATGTAGCACTGAAGAGATCATATCTAACCAAACAAACCACACCCCCTAAGCCCTAAACGCCGCCGGAGGCACGTAACTCCTCCCTACAAATAGATAACCACTGATACCAAGCATAACCTGGAAGAGGACACATGGAACTTGCCTGTGTCTTAGTGACCCACGAGGATATCCACAGAACCAACAACATCACGAAGGAGACCCGATAGGGACCACAACGAGCCATTGTCATTCCAACAGTAGACAAGAAGACAGCCCAATGCAAGCCCACCCTTGACCAACTGTTGGTGAGCATGTCATGTGGCCTTGCTGACCTGTCTCGAATCTCAACCACTAGGAAAGTCTTGAATAATTGCCCTGAGGTTAAGAATAGCTACCCATTTACCATTTCGCCTAGCCTTGGCCACGAGGCTCCTGGAATGTTTCTACTTAGCCACCAGGGATTTCGTGAGGTCCTCATCCAAATAAATCTTAGTGGGAATAGGGAACAACTTCCTTTTTGATCGAGGAGCTCGCAGCCTGTCAAAAAGCGAGAGATTGGATAAAGAGAATGTCATCTGGCCCAACCCAACACCTATCAAGTGTGATATCTAAGATATCAAGTTAGTCCATGAGAAAGGAGTAACCAGTCGCGAACGGATCGAGAGTAGAGAGGACACCGTAGACTCGTAGGTCCAATTCGTGAGCCCGATAACATGCTCATTGTCCATCTTACCTTGAACCAAATTCTCAACACTCGACAAGGGTGCAATAGCAATAGAGTTGCACAAAGAGGCCCATGTTTTCACCTTATCTTCAATTTTTGTCAACAAGATGGAACGCCTCTCCACACTCTCTCTTTGTTTCCTTTTGATAGAGTCAAGTTCCACCTATTGACCGATAACGGAATCTAGATCAGATCTAAGGCCTACAATATTGGAGACAATCAATGAGGAGAAAGTCATATTGGAGTTTGTTGGTTTAGTCCTACAATAGACTCAAATAAAGTTTGAACCGTGTTCCTCAGCTGTAAGTTATCAGCTTCAATCTTCACCAGTCTATCAAATAGTCTCTAGTAAGTGACAAACGGTTGGGGCGGGTCATCACCAACACCCATGGTAAAATGCACGACACACAAAAAAAAACACAAAAGCCTGCAAAACCAAATAAAGAAGCCTGAAAGGTGCCACCAAGCAAGCAAATTTTGTGCAAACCAATGTAAAACAATAAATTTGAAAAACCTATTGCAATGGCCAAGTTAACTAATGGGTGTAGTAGAAGTAGCAGAGAACACCCACATTTAACCAAAGAGCAGACACCAATAGTCACAACAGGGGTTTTAGCATCCACGGAAAACACCACCAACCCGCACACAGCCAGGAGTCACCACAAACCACAACACAACCAATGTCGGCAAGAAGGAAAAGGAACAACGCATGAGAAGCAACACCGACCCACAAGAACCACAAAGGTTTACAAGCAAACAAGATGCAACAACAATAGCAAGCATAAGGAAAAGAAGGTACGCAAGACATCGCGCAAAATGCTACAGTCGCGTAGGCAAAATTTGTGTGAATGCAACCAACCACGGTAAAAGGGGTTTCACGCGAAAAGCTACAGTCACACGGGCAAACAACGACCTAAAAGAATGCAAGAGAAACTGGGATGACATTGCGCAAAAGAACAAAGAAGCACGCAGGCAAGAAGGAACAATAGAAAGGTGAAGACAAAAATGAATACAAACACACAAACACGGGACCAAGAAGACCACAGGAGATGACACCTTCAGATGAAGCAATGGTAGCCATGATCGCGTGGGAATGAACGCAGCCATCGTGTCATCGCGAGAGAGGTAGTCGCATGGAAGGTCAACGTGGTAGTCGTGGGAGACATAAGAAAGTTCGGGTCCCCCCCTCCTTCGCACCCAAGAAAGTTTGAATCAGTTCGAAGTTCGGGTCCAGTTCGAACTTGGTTCAACCTGGGTGCGATTTTTGCACTGTTGGTTCAATCAGGTTCGAACTGGGATCGAATCCGAGTGAACCAACTCCAAATATTCAAGCTCGTAGCGAACTGGGCCCCGTGAACAGCAGGAAAAGTGCTTTTTGGGCAAAATTTAATTGTTTTTTGGTGTCCATAAAACCTAAAAGTCGTTATGAATTGCTTTTGAGGCCTCTCATTGTCATTTTATGTTTTTAAATAGGTTATTTTGTCTTAAGGGAGAGCACATAAGATTTTGAGCAAGCATTCGGTTGTGCAAGGAGGAGTTTGAAAATTGATTTGTTGGTGTTCTTCAAGTGTTTGTGTATCATTTATACACATTTTCAAGCTTGCAATGGCTGGAAAAGGTAAGATCTTATTCCATTTGCTATTGTTTTTGTTATAGTTTTTCCATTTTTCCATTTCTCTTTCAATCTTCATATGTTCTTTTCCATTTTTCTAAAATTGTTATTTTCTTGCATATAAATTATGAACATGTATCTAATTTCTTGCCATTGGGAAAGGAATGGCATCTACCTCTTCATCAATAGGCAACATTGACCAAAGAAAGGAACCCAACTCTAATTCTCCTCTATGGAAGTATGTAGACATTATAAAACCCCTTCCAAAAGGTGGTGCATTCCGTTGGACATGTCGAGGATGTGGTGTAGAAAGAAATCGTTCTTATTATCGTGTGGTAGGTCATTTATGTGGTTACACTAGAAGAGGTATCAAGAAATGCCCTGGCAAAAAGGGTGCCCCTATACCAAATGAAACTGTGTTAAAATATATTGAAGAGCATGAGGCAACAGAAGGGAGAGGACGCAAGGCAACAGAACTCAATAGCCATAAAAGTAAAAGTAAAAGACCAAAGGTAATGAAGCCCCCCCCCCCCCCAAATGTTATAATACAAGACCACCCCTTCTTTAGTACCGTAGCAGATACTAACACTGAATCTATCCCCCTTGTACAAAAAAGAAAGGGGCCACTAGAAACTGCTTTTCAAAATAAGAGCCGGAAAATTGCTAACATTAAGGTGGGAAGATGCTTGTATGCAAATGGGTTGTCCTTTAACATTGTTCACTCTCCAGTTTGAAAGGACATGTTGAGGGGTGCCAATGAAGCTCCAAGGGGGTAGTGTGGCCCCAGGTATGAGAAAGTGCACACCACCTTGTTGGATGAAGAGATCCAACGGATTGAAGATCGATTGAAGCCCATAAAGGACTCGTGGGTTGAGATTGGGGTGACAATTGTTTCAGATGGCTGGAAGGATTCCAGGAACCATCCCTTGATCAATGTCCTTGCAGTGTCCCCTAAAGGGGCAATGTTTGTGAAAGCGGTGGATTGTGACAGTAACATAAAAGATGGGCCATTTATTGCTGATATCCTAATTGAGGCCATTGAACAAGTGGATGCAAGAAACGTTGTCCAAGTCATAATGGACAACACAGAGAATTGTAGAGCAGCTGGTTTGTTGGTTGAATCATGATATCAACACATCTTTTGGACACCTTGTACAATCCATTCACTCAATCTTATGCTACAAAAGATTGGGAACAAAGTTGAGTGGATCAAAACAAAGTATGAAGAGGCTAAGGACATCCAAATGTTTGTCACAAACCACCACATGACTCAATCTCTTTTCAAAAACCAATCAAAATTGGAGCTATTGAAAGTAAATGAACTTGAACTCGAGTTAGTAATTTACTTTTTAATATTTGACAATTTCTGATTTTTCATATTTTGCTTGTGCAATGTGTATACTTTTCTAAAATATGTATCAAATAGTTGCTTTTGTTCTAATTTATGTCATAGGTTGCTGAGACCCATTTTGCATCACATTCTCAAGACGAATTGTGCAAGTGAAAGATGCACTTCAAGGTATGGTAATCAGCCACAATTGTGGTGTATGGAAGCAAAAGAACACTGAAAGGGCAAACAAAATAAAAGATAGGCTATTGGCTGAGTCATGGTGGGAACGTGTGCAATATCTCCTTAAGATCACCGAGCCCATTATGAGCATACTTAGGTACACTGACATGGATAGGCCTTGCCTTGGAGAAATCTATGATGGCATAGACTCAATGCTTGAGAAGATCAAGCAAGTTATAAATGAGGAGCAAGATCCGCAAGAGACCTTTTTCAAACAAGTGCAAAAAATTATTTTTGAAAAATGGAACAAAATGACCATTCCATTACATTTGCTTGCCTATGCCTCGACCCCCTAATACTATAGCTCACAATATTGTAGTCTACCAGGAAGGTTGCCACCATATAGAGATATGGAAGTGTCTGACGGGTACCAGGCAGCATTTAGAAGAATATTTGTTGATGATGATATGAGAGATGTAATCATGGATGACTTCATAGAGTTTGTCAATGCTAGAGGTCTAAGTTATGATGCTCTTCGTCATCAGTTCAAGAAGGATGCTCATGGTTGGTGGTACCTCCATGGCCAAAAATTCCAAACATGCAACCCCTTGCAATCAAAGTTATATCACGAGTAAGTTATATTTTTTAAAAATTAGCTCAATTTATCTTCAAAAGAATCATGACTAGAAAGTGATTTTAAATTTTTTATAAGATTGAATTAATTGTTTTTTTATTTTTTACCCTATGTTATCTTCAGAGGTTGCTAGTTCTTCTGCATCAAAAAGAAATCGGAGCACCTATTCTTTCATCCACTTGGTGAAGTGTAATAGGTTGCAATCAAAAAAAGCACAGAACCTGGTATTTGTGCATAACAACTTGCACCTTCTTTCGCACAAGAGTCGAGAATACAAAGAACGGGAGACAAAGAGGTGGGATGTAGGTGCAGAGATTGTGGACTTGGATGCTTTCACTGCTCGGCTTACAATTGATGATTTTGATGACTTTGATGTCAATACCATTGTTAATTCTACTGCTGATCCCATTGGCCTTAGTGCAAGTAATACCAGAGAAGAAGATGAAGATAGAAGAACTTAGAACTAAGAATATTAATAGATTTTCATTCCATTAGTTAAACAATGATACTTGAACTTGATATTTTAAATGTTTTGAATCTTTGATGTTAAGTTGATTGAACTATGTTACTATATGATGGTATGATCACTATGATTACAAGTTTGACTGTTTATGGTGTTTTAAAGTTTTTGTTGTTTAAATGTGTTTATTCTACTATGCTACATTCTAATTTTAAATCATGCTTCATGAAAATGTGTGTGTGTGTGTGTGTGTGTGTGTGTATACTTTTTTTTTTTTTAAATTACATGTTTTTGTACTAACAAACCCAAACCCCTTTCCAAAATTTTGACGAACTTGCAAACCAGTTCTTGAACTTTGAACTTGGAACCGAACCCAAACCAGAAACTTAGCTTTTAATGGCAATCAAGAACTGATGGAACATATCAAGGATAAAGTCTTCACAACCAAGATCTATCATAATTACACAAGCTCTAACTTCTGCAACTACTTCCAAAATTCTAACGGTCTTAACAATGTTTGAGTTATTGATATTACACAATCCAAGAAAACTTTCCACGATAAATTGGAACTTCTTCATAACCTCCCTATTATAAGGATCATGTGGTGTTGTTATCCTCATAACTTCAACAATACATTGTGCGACCGCAAGTGTTACCTCCCTAACAGGATGCCTCAACAATGGTGGCTTAGCCAAAGAAATCACAGCAAGAAGAATGCCCACTTGCTTATTTCTAGAGCCTAGCTGTTCAATTTAGAAATCACAGCAAGAAGAATGCCCACTTGCTTATTTCTAGAGCCTAGCTGTTCAATTGTGGAAAAACAACAATCTATTGCTCCCAAATTTTGAAGTAATTCATCTTTTGATTGTGGCAAACATACAAGTTTTTGTTCTATACTGTAGAGTTTTTCATCAAGAATTTGTTCTTGGTCCTTGGCAAGAAATTTGGTTAACTGCCTAAACATGTTTGTGAAAATCTGATGTAACTACTACTGCTGAAAACAGTGACACAAATTTATAAAACATTTTGGGAATTCCACTTCTGCTTTCTAAGAAAACCACAAGCTAGTCTTCTGAGTTTTGCCAACTGAATCCTGCCCTTACACCTTACAAATGCCCAAATAAAGGTCTGAAATTGTTAACAACAGATCTGAAGTTTAATTATTCTTTTATCGAACATATATTCTGTCAAACAATTAGCAGAAGAAAAGTAACTTTTCATAGATACTTGAAGTGCAAAGACAAATTCACCATCACTTGATGAACTGAATCAGTCCGACAACTTTTGGAGCAGTCTATCAACAGTTTACTACCAGTTCCAAGCTAAAGCAATACTCTGTAGGTTCTAACAGCAACGGGTCCACATTGTTAATTGAGATAATCATAATACCAAATATTCCACTGCTCAAATCACATTCAATTGATGTGAAATGGAGTAGTTACAAGGCTGTAATAGCTGGCAGACAATATTGAGACAGTTCTGAACAATTTATGATAAGTGGCATTATCCCTGTAATAACCATGTGTTACCTTGGGCAGGTCTCCCTGATATGTTCTGATGCTTGAAGGTCTTATCAGACCTACATGGCTCATTGATGACAATCACCACCATAGTCAACATGCATACTTAACCTTCCTCAGCCAGACACACAGTATGGCTCTCAAGTCGGCCATCAATTATCTTGTTTGAAGAGAGATGTTATTACAATCACAGATCTGACAAACTTAAGTTTTCGTGAATACTGATTATTATATCACCCCGAGAGTTATATACCCTGTAGCAAGTAAGTGCATTGGAAACAACTGGTGTCCAAGAGGAAAATTCATGCCAACATGAACAGTAATACTCAGCAAGTGCTCAACTGGAAGTAGAGATTACATAGAAAGAAATGGCAGATGTTTGATATGCCAATGAGTTTGTGCTCAACTTGCAGAATATACAAACCCCAGCAATCACCTTCGCTGTGCCCGGCACCACACTCACTTTGGAATGGCCTTTTGTCAATAATATGAGCCGCTAAACATCTCCATAATAGCACTAGCATGTTCTCGCCAACTGCAAAATTCCAAGCACGGATATTAAATATTAACAATAGAAGTCTTGTGTCTACCCAGACAGGCAATGTCTCCTACAATGCCTGTAGGTAATGTTAGAGGACTCCCACATATTCTGCCGCTCTGCCAACTGCGACCGACTCACCAAGACATAGAGTGAACCGTCAACCATGCAAGTGCTCTGTCATCATTCTTGAGACCTGTCTTGTAAATATTAAAGACGTGGTCTTTATGAGACTTATCAGTATCAAGGAATTTACATGTGTACTAATAATTCCCCACACTTGGCACTTTAATTTGGATTAAACATTTACAAAAACCAGCCTACACAAAAACCAAAACTTGAATCAAATTCCCAGTGCTTGGTGTGCACAATATTCTCAGACTATTGTCGTGTCAAATATTTGTCTTGGATTATAATGTTCTGATGCAAAAATCAATCCTTTCAAGAACAATATTAATATTTTCCTTGGCGTGCAAATGATGCTTGCGAGTTTAAAACTCCCCAGATTTCTTGACTTTTGCCATAATAATGTGCAGTTCACACCAACCATCAAAATTATTACAATAAGCTCCCAAGATTATGTGGAAAGGAAAATATAACACAACAAGAAAGAAGACAAATGGACTCGGTCAATATTTTGTAATCCAAGAGTTACACTCAGAAAATCTTCTGCAAAAAAAATCACTGTCAGGAGGTGGAGGTCACCAGGCCTTAACAAGACTGCCTCTACCGCGAGCAACTCTTGCTCATATCCTACTCAGAGGCCACACAAAACTTCGGTTGCAGTTCGCTGCTTCACTTTCAATGTTCGATCACCAAAAGCCACGATACTGTGTGTCAGATATATAATAAGATCTCGCTATGTGCTTTCATATTGCCGTCTCACAGTCTTTGCCAAAAACTCAAAATCCGCAACCTCATCAAATTTATCCAAGGATCAGCAATATGAATATTCGATTATGTCCAAACTTTAGTCTTAGCTCCTTATTGTTTCACTGCAAATTCAACTTATTCTGAACTGGTAGCTTGGCCAAAATTTTCTCCGTGTATGCCAAATGCACAAAATAACCCATTTTAGTCAAGCAGAGATATTAAAATTGGCTCCGAATTTCATATTCTAAGCTCGACTTAATAATGTTTCCGTGCCTTATTACTATAATTTTTCCTAAGACTTTTAATGTCCTTTCTCGGCCTATGAGCAACTAAAGAGCCTAACTTAAATTTGTAGAAGGCTGAAAAAACATTCACCAATAAAATGACTCCCAGGAATATCATAAAATGTCGGGACTGCTATAATTCCACATGGCCTAGATTTTCCAATACTATATAGTCTTTGAAAAATAAAAATATGGCTTTGATGTTAATTTATTTTGATGCTTCCGTCTAAATAATATAGAGATTCCACCAAACTCACAGTTCGGAGAGCATAAATGACCACTTCAGATGCTACCGATTCTCCCAATACCATTGAAAAGCATCCATAAACAGGCTCACATGAAAACAAGTTCCAATAAAGTTGTTCTATAAAAATATTTCTGATGAACCTCTGATTAACCCAAAAGAATAGTAGGTTTGATTGCTCTAATACCACTGTAATATCCCAGTAGAATATTATCTCCAAATTTTCTCAAAAAAATTCAGAACATAAACAGATAAATGATGCAATGTAAACCAGCAAAATAACTAGTAAATTCCCATTAAATTGCCTCAGAATATGTTACTGCATTACACATCAGCAATACAATAACCAGATGACAGATCCGATCTTAAATACAGAAATTATAATCAGACTGGAAATAACAATAAAATGCAACTGTAATCCCAGGTGTGAATTCTGATATGAATCCACCACAAATATGAATCGGGGCTACGTCCAATCCACCCAAGAAGAGCCTGAAGATTTCCGTCCTCGGGATTCTCTACAAGACAAAGGTAGCAGCTTCCCAAAGTTCTCCAAAGAGAAACCAAAAAATTAAATTCAAATTCAAGCATGCCAAAAAAGAACTCCTCATCCTTCTTTTATGCTCAAAACGGTGACCTATTCAGTTTTCTTCTCATGTCCTTTCATCATTTTCATTCTTGTCACCTTTATTCCACTTTATAATATTAATTTGATCCATTTAATAAATTTACATTAAGCTCCCTTAAGCCAAAATTAATACGTTATGAATTTGACTTCAGAATTCCTGATGTCCAAAAAAGGGGACATTACATAATATGACCCCCAACTATATTGTTTATAATGTATATGATCTTTTTCGAAAATGTTCGGTACTTAATGAACTTCCAATTTTGATAAATGTTATAAAGAAAAATCAGCGAAGGCAATTCAGATTTAGCATGAAATATGTAATATGGGTCCCACCAAACTAATTCAGACTTAATTCCTTTTTCTTCTAGTTTAATTCCTTTTTATCAGCCATCCCTATATGTCAGATGGTGTTTAGTAGCCTACCACCAGGAGTGAAAGACAAGATTATCAAAAACATCAAGGTCTTTCTTGTCACAAGGTTCAGCTGAGAAATCTAAAATAGACATGATTGCTTGGGAAAAACAATTGTAAGCCAATAGAGGATGTAAGCATAAATCTCAAAAACAACAAAGAACAAAACAAGTCTTTGGGGACAAAACTCATATGGAAAATGTACAAAGATCTCAATTTATTGAGGGTTAAAAGATTGAGATATTAATATTTGAATGGGGCCGATCCAATTAGCATTCTCAGAACAAATTTCCCTCCAAATGGATCCAGAATCTGGAATTTAATAATGGAATGTAAGGAGGTTATTAATAATGGCATGTCTTGGGATATAGGACCATGGATCGATATAGGACCATGGATCAAGCCCTTTTTTTAGGAAAATTCTTGGGGAGGGTACCCAACATTGGACACATTAGGGAATAACAACCAAACAATAGAAACCCTTGAAAATAGCTGGGGCAGATACGTTAAGGATTATATAGATACACCAAGCAGTAATCCGGCCTTGGGTTGGAAGTGGAAATCAGTGAATGGACTTAACATATCAGAAGTGGTACAAACAAAGATAAAGGAAATTTTGGAACATAGGAAAAAAACAGTTAGAAATAATTTAATGGTACCTGGGCATGTAAAAATTTTTTAAATAAATTAACATTTTATAGAAAATGTGAAAATACGTGTCATGACAATGAGTTTTCAAAACAAGAACAGTGATGAAGTTTGCAGTTTTCAGTTTCAGATTTGTAACATGTTTGTAATAATAATATATGTTAAATGTTTAGATGCACAACAGAGAAAGCAGACTTTAAATATGAACAAGATGATCATAAATCATATAACAATGACATATTGCAGATGATTAACTTCTGACTTGAACTACTACTAATCAGTATTACATCAAAGTTTCAATCGGATTACGTATTGAATTAAGCTTGATAAACAGCAGGCTGATATGCAAACAAAAAAACCAAAGCAAAAGTTGGAAATCTTAATCATGGTCCTTAGCTATGATTCTCTCCACTGAGTACCCACTGAATACCCTGTACTTGGGTACATGTACTTGTACCCAGTATGCGTCCCAAGAGTATGGGTACAACTTACAAGTACCCATGCAGCATATATTATTTTATATTTGTGAACTATCAACTGGCATTTATCTCTGGCATTTGGCATTGATTGATAAAGAATTGGGTCCAATTATGACTAACATACAATAGCACCCGAACATATTTAGAGAAATTACCTAGCCAACCTCTAACTTCCAAGCTAGTTATAGAAGGGTTCTTCTGTTCAGGTCTTTGGGAGCTTGTGAGTGTCGTTGTCAACTAAAATTAAATTTTAAGCATGTAGTTCAAGAGTGACTGACAAGATCTTTTCAAGGCTGTGATTCCTTCATAGAATTATAGTCAAATCATAAAATCCAAGCCACCACCAGCACTATGCTTTCAACTTTCGCCGTCCATAACTCCAGTTTTTATAGTAAGAGATTGCTTATGAAGATATTTTTTAGAGCAGTCAAAGTACCTTATGATTAGTGTAGTATTTCCAAAGAACCATAATTGTGAACAGACATCAATGATACATTTAAGTTGAACCGGTTCATCATATATAACCTGTTTCTATATCAACAGTTTCAACAAGACTCTATTAAGATTTACTTAAATAGGTTTAATACTTATATGATCAATAGGAATCAATTTGTTTGCAGATATGTGCTGTATTTTAGTTTAAATTTTACTAATATTTTGGTATTACAGACTATTGAAATCCAAGCCAACCAGCATTCATGACATTTTAGAATGAGTGAATGTACAAACATGTGCAGGTGAATAGGATGATAAATAGCCTGCACAAGCATCAAGTAGAGACTGATATGATGATGACGTTGAAACCGCTGCAATCTGGTCAATGAAAACATCAATAGAAAAGTTAATGGAACTTCATTTGTTTATTAATAAATCTCCACTATTTAATTTCATATTAATTTGACTTCCATATTTCAAGGAAGTTAAAGACAAAAACTGCATGGTATCAATCTAACCTGTGTTAGAGAATGCTGCACCAAAGGATTTTGCCATTGCCAGAAAGTCTCATCAACTTGATCTGAATTAGAGGTACTTCCAACAACAGGACGAAGGGCTACAAGCACAACATTTCAAGAGTCTTATCCAACTTCCAGAAAGGCCAACACTTCAAGTATCATAATAGGTAAATATTAAACACATTATCAAATTTTCATACCTGGAAGCATTGCTTGAATCAATGGCAATGCAGGTAAGAGATCTGTCTTAGAGTCACCCAACCTGCGACATATAATAGGCTGAAATATTTTAAGACAACAAGTTAGTCTTCTTTGCCATCAAGATATCATGACATTAAAAGTAAGTGTCAACTGTCAAAAGGAGCAACTTAACAATGAAAGAGATAACTATACTACATAAACATCTACATGTGCCCAAAAAAGGATGAACAGGACATAAATAGTGCATAATTTACAACAGAGACATACCCAGGTAAGAAGACCCTATGTTTAGAATAATTACAAAATGTTAACATGAACTGAGCAAATTCCATACAATGTAACTCATCCTTTTAAAAGTCTTAGCTGGGCAGTTTTATCCTAGGATCAACATTGCACTGACTGTAATATGCAACTGGTCGGTAAGAAAAATTTAACCACTAATCATGATGTTTTAATTATAAGAAAGTTACACAAACCTGTGAAGAACAAGCAAAAAGAATGTGAAGTAGTCCCTCCTCTACAGCAGCAATATCTAAAACATTTGAGATATTGAGATCATACATGTCCTCCTCAAAAATTTTAAATTCTTCACCAAAGAGATGTGAATAGTCTGTAATTGGAGTTTGACCAACCAATTCTACTTTAGCTGTCACGTCGTCAGATCCAGGCAATGGCATTGACTCAGTAAGAGGTGATGACACTTCCGGTGAAGATCCAGGTGCTGTAAGTTTTCGTAATAATCTACTAACCTGACAGATAGCTAATGACCTTAGATATTACAGTGAATACAGAATACACACTACATTGAAAAACTATTGTGAAACAGATCAACAATATTGCACCAAAGAAATTAAAAAGACACAGATGTCTTATTCATACTGATCGGCAAACATTTCCAAGGTGATTATCCTTGTAAGCTTTTCTGAGCAACAGAAGAACTGCATCTGGACGGAAAACCAACGAGCTTGCAGATTGTTGAGTATTAGATACTGGACCACGTAGTCTCCTTGGCTGTGCCTAAAAATAAGAAAAGACAGAATACAATCTTTTTGCTTACAATCATTTATAATTGGAATGTAATTCAGAATTTTAAACATATGCAGAACGCTAGAAACAGTAGCATAATAAATAAGTTTTATTATTATAGAAAAGCCACAGAAACTAGAGTGTACTTGCTTCAAATAAACAAAAACAAAGTAAGATGAAGTTTTCATATGAATATTAGTTCAATAACTGAACAAGTGTAAAGAAAGTGGAAAGATAATTATTTCTCCATTGTCTTCTCTTCACCTCAATTAGAATCAATATTTCTCACTTTCCTAAATGTGTAATGATTCTCCCAAATCTATCCCATGGGTCTTAGTGTATTTAGATTTTTAACTACTGCTTGCGGGGAAGGCTTTTTCCCTTTATTAAATTATACATTAAAAATAAAACGTTTGTAGAAAAATATTCATACAAGAGTATATAGAGTTATATAAGGAGATACAAAGAATAATGTGCAACTCCATCAGTTATTCAGTTAAACATAAATAAGGCAAACATATCAACTGAATATTCACAAGATTACAAGAATACCATGCCACATGCACATCACCTTGTCCTACCTTTCAAATACACACCTGTGCTCGTGGTTTAACATGGGATTCTATTGGCTAACCCCCAAGTTGCAGGAAAAAGCAGGTAAAGATCAGATTTCAACATTTCACATTTCTACAAAAGGAACATGGGCCCAGAACATCACAGAAATGACCAGACTCCATGAAATTTTGTACACATTTCTGGGGCCCTACATTCCATTCAAAAAGTTGCTTGAAAGAAAACAAAAACAAAATGAAGAACTGTATAGCGAACAAGTACCCCTCCCACTCAAACTCATTTTCTCTTGGGAACCAACATCTAATTTTAATGATCACGAAGATGACGTAGATGCTCTCAGAGGTGAGCAAAATTTTCTAGTTGATGTGTTCTGTCTCTGGGATTCTAGAATGTGAAACAATGTAAGATTTTGACTTGTATTTTCAGATTGTAAACTACGATCTAATTTAAAAGCTTTAAAATCATCTCAATCTACATAAAACAATTCACAGCTACATTTGTGCACTAACAATGGAAATCGCTTTTTCGGGGGGAGGGAGGAGGTTGATAATTACATTATTTTAAGAGATGCTTCTCTGTCATTTGTCTTCCAGAATCCTCAGAAATTCAGTGTTTCCTGGATACCTTGGATATAACTAGTTTCTGTTGATACATAGTAGCTTCGGTCAGATATAAGGATGATTGCTTGTATTGATTATATATGTGTATGTGTATGTACGTCAGTTCATTATACACAGTTTTGTGCTCAATAAAAATGGTCATTTCATATACCTTGGAGACAAAGAAATCACTCTTGTATTAAATCAAAACTCTATATATCACAGTAAGTATACTGAAATCTGAATTTGCAGATTATATTATTCTCTTGGTACAGATCGAGTAATGATCTGATATACATGCGTAGAATTAACCAAGCAAAGATTAAGCATACTAATATTGGATCATAATTTGGATCAAGCAACTGATCCATTCACTTTCTATGCAGATCTACGAATTTGCACTAATAAAATTGGTTAAGTACTAACTAATCTGGGTTATGACTAAGTTTGTTTGTTTGAATGAAGGGCCATGCCATGAACAGACATGGCTCCACATTGTGGAGACATGTCCTTTCATGACATGTCTCTTAGAGACAATACTTATACCAATATGAAATGGCCGAGAGAGAGATATAGAAATCAATTAATATTCTCTCCTTGGAAGTTCAACAATTCAAGTTGCAGATATAAAGTGTAATCAAGTACAACAGTGACAAATTTATCTAAACTTAACAGTTTCATTTTCAAAAATGGTCAACCATATCAATAAACGAGAAAGAGCAACTTATCACCAACGAGAACAAAGTTTACAAGTGCAAAAACTCGTGAAAACAGTGCTCGAGAAAATGTTCACATAATCTGTGTAACGGTTCATATAACAAATAAGAGAAGGAAAAAATCAATACCGATGAGAATGGGCATGTCCAACCATTAAGAATTATTATTCAAAAGAACTAAATGTCTTACAAAACAAATTGTTTCTAAAAATCTCTAATCTCAATCAAAAATTACTTTCCTTTCAACCAGCTTCCCAAGACCAAAATTTTTAACATTTAACTTATCATGTCTTGAAGTTTTGGTTTTGTTCCTTACTATCAAAGTAGTAGTTTTGCCTAGAGATTCAAATTATAATATACAAAAATAGACATTTTCAAAATACTTCGACTACCCATTCCTACATTGGAAACATAATTAATTAAAGAGACCACCAAAACATTGAGGGGTTGAAGTTATCCTATGTTCCACAATGTTTCAATGATGGGATGGTATAGCACACATTTTTGGAACATTTCCTAGAGTTCCATTTTTAAGGGATGCAAGGATGGTGGTATGCGCATGTGTGTGTGTGTGTGTGTGTGTGTGTGTGTGTGTGTGTGTGAGAGAGAGAGAGAGAGAGATGTCAATAACAGATAACAATAATATGGAAGTAACCATGAAAACAGTAGTAAGATAAGATAAAGATAACATATATTTATTAATGCCCAACAAGAGACCACAAAGAGAGGCTAGGGCACTGGAAGAAATACAAGGAGTCAACAGCCAATAGCAGGAACACCAAACGGTGCCCAAGGAAAGAAAACAAGAAAGAACCAAGCAAGAACCGAACAAAGTACAACTAAACCCTCTTCACCGATGAGAAGTAGTCTAAAACCGAAGGATATTGTCTGGGGTGAGATTAGGCCCCGAGCCATCTCAGGGAAATGTTGGAAGTGGGGTGTCGCTGCGAAGTGTAACCTCTACGAGGTCTCACAAACCTAGTGTGTCCAAAAATAAGAGGGTCGAGTGAGCACTTCATGACCCAGGTTGGAGACATATGTGAAGGAGTTGATAAGCTGATCTGAAGCCTGTCTTGTTACATCCCAATTTTTGACCTAGCTTGAAATATAGCTGTTGAGGTTCGCATGAAGACAGTTGGCAGTTTAATTTGATATAATCTGGCGAAATGGTAAGATAGTTGGTCGTTATGATTTCAAGTGAAGATGACATGTTAGTTGATTGTTAATTGCGAATTCATGGAATTAAGATGAAAGGTTAATTGTTATGATTATTTATGATTAAATAATATATAATTTAATTACGAAGAATTTTCCTTCTAGGAAGCATGTCGAAGGGGTGAAAGCATTATCAGAAAAGAATTAGGCAGGGCATCACCATCACTGGGCAAACGAGTAAAGGACCTAGCCAGAATACATCTGCGGAACTTGCATGAGTTATTTAATAATTTAATTAAAATAATTGGGATAAAATATTAAACATATATCAATGGATTTTTAATTATCTTTTGTCGTGGTACTTTTAATATTTGTTTATAAATGTTCATTTAAATATAATCAAATATTTTGGCACCATTATTATTTAATAATTTAATAGTTGTAAATTATAATAATGATCGAATTATAATAATTGTATTATTATAATCTTCAAATTTTAATCTTCCAATTCTTTCCAACTTCTTATTCTTTTCTTTCTTCTTAGTCAATTTAATATTTGGTATCCGAATGATCATCTTGGGTTGGAAATCAATTTAATATTTTGGCATTTGGAACTATTTTATAATCTTTTCATTTTAATCGTTTCCTCTTCTCTTTTTAATTGATTTATTACCTTGGGGATTTATGTCGATTTAAAGATTGGAAATCGTATGGATTCTTGTAACCATAGGAAGCTGTATAGTCAAGCCTTCCATTTTAATTGAGCCACACATTCAAGATTGAACTATTCTTTTATTCTTCCTCCGTGTCAATACCTATTATCCGAAGTTCTCAGTAATACAAGGTCTGGAATTCGGAAGCTTTTTCTGCACACAATCCGTCACTAGTTTTACCATCTCAACCTTGCCGCAAGTTGTGGAATAGGGAGAAAGGCAAATACTAGAATCAAAGGAAGCAGGAGTCACGTAAGGCTTATGTTGTTTGTTCTTGTACCTTTAATCACTGAATCTATACCATAATCCACTATGCCGAAATGATATTCATGTTTAAGAAATGTTGAGTCTATAGCCAAGGTAAGGATATATGCATGTTCTCCACCCTATCATTGAGCCGGCTGTGAGCCTGGAATATCCATTGGAGATTGATTGAACTTGAAATAGTTTATAATTTTTCCAAATAAGAAAAAGTTGTGAAGCTGTCTATTTCCTTTCTAGTCTGAAAATCGAATATTATTGGTTTAACTATTCTATCCAGCATCTCATTAATAATCTTTGTTTTAGTTTAAACCTTGAAATATGCAATAGACTCTTGAGTAATGACTTTGATCAGATTTTTGATACAATCATCTTTGTCTGGTAAATATATATATTCCACACCAAGGAAATCATTGGTGAAATACCATTAAAAGTGAGGATGTGCAAAGCTAAAGCAGTGGATAGAAACACGTTACATAAAGATAGGTCAAAGAATAATTTAAACTTGTTCCATCTCTTCCCTTTTCTGATTTAGTATTTTTCCCCAAAGCTGGCTATGCATAGCAGTTTTGTGAATAATATACAATATTAGTGGTTGGTTCTTCTGAAGTGCACATTCGAATAACCTTGAGAATACATCATTTATTAATCCAGATGGTAGTTGTTTAAAACTTGATTGATTTTATAAATCAACATGCTTTTCCGAACAATCTAGAATTACATCAACACCGAGGAATTCACCAGCTTGATGACCTAAATGGTGAAGAGGTGGAGTTCATCTGCTAGAACGCGGAAAAGAGATCCAGTTATGAATACATTAAATAATTTAACATTCAATTTTTAAAGAACATAATCATGTAACCACAAATTGTGAAATGTTGGATACATGTATAAATGACTGAACCGGTTGATCTAAGCATTCCTAACACCTGGGATCCACCCGGCTGTATAGCCAAGAAAAAGGGTGACGAGGTGAAAGAGAAGATCTTTGTAACAATATGAATTAGTATCAATTATGTCTATTACTATTAAACATTTAATATGAATTAATAAATAGCTCATGCACTTTCCTATTATCGTGATCTCTTGCTGCCAAGTTGTATGGCGTGTTATATATCATGATGCCCAGTGGATGGAATAATGTCCCCTGTCAATTCCGGGTAGGGAGTGCCTTTCTCGTTAGAGATCGTGTGGGGATATATTGTGGTCTAAGGTTGGGTGGTAAAGCCCTTGACAATGTTTCACCTCTCTCAAAATGTTGGATATGCGTCAAACAGAGATAAGCCATGCATTCAATTGTTTATTGGAAATAGGTATTATTATTTTTATTTATGAGGAGGTAAGATTAAATTGAAGTATTTCATTGTTATCATCATTTTACTTTCATATATATGAATATTGAATATAATTATTTATCTAATCTTGAGAAACTGTCTCAGATAAGTGATCGGAAGGAAAAGAAATCTGAAGCCCTAATTGATTGGGTGACATATGGAACCTTAAATGATACAATTGTATTGGAAGCCCTAATTGAATCCATTGACGCGAAAGCCCTAAAGTGAATCCGTGGTCGCAGAAGCCCTAAAATGAATCCATGGTATTGGAAGCCCTAAGTGAGATAGCGGTATCAAAAGCCCTAAATGAATCGAAGGTAAACAATGCCCTAATTGATACAATGGTATGTGATGCCCTAATTTAAAATAATAGAAGTATTTAATTTGATTTTAAGATAGCCGTTTTTGGATGATAGTTGTCATATGAAATTGTTATAGTGTAGTAGTAGACTAACACGGGTGGTTGCAGAAGCATCCCTAGTTTGATTCGAACTTAGTTTTCTGAGGTATGTGGTTTTTCAATTTCTGTAGTAATTTCATTTGATGGTAATTCAAGTTTTTAGTTAAGAAATTTTGTATAGCTGTTTTTAATGGTAAATCTTATTCACATGAACATGAATGATATAACAGTCTTCCTATGAAATGAAATAGTAACTATATTCCTTCAGTATGTTGAATGATAAATTAGACCCGGGAAAATCGGATGTTACATGTCTTGACATGATTTGAAGTTGGAAGGTGTGATTTCGGAGCCACATGGCCTCCGGGAGGTATAACGCAAAACACCGCTAATTGATGTATTTGAAAAGGAAAGAAAAGGGACCTGCGCTCTCTCAACAAGTAGTAAAACCTCCCCCTGATCTCATAGTAGATAAGACAACAGAAAATAGTCTTAGTTTCCACCTCCCACAACGGACAAAGGCAGCAAGTTCGGTCTTCTTTATCAATCTAACAGTCTATCTAAATACGGAGCCTATGGGAGGCCTCTTTGAAACAACCTAAAGAATTGTGGAGGGCATGGGTCCAGCAAAGAGTAAGGTACTAAGGGTGCACAATAATCCCATCTTGAATATCTATATAGTGCTCAGCATAAAAACCCATCCTCAAACGAAGCCCCTCCCCCACCCCGCATCCCCCACCCCCGGGGGGTTACTTTGTTTCGTGACAATATATTATCTATTTATGTCGAGCTTGAGATGCTCATTGAGCTCCTACAAGGAAGGAAGGAACTAAGTGGGGGCATCCAAAGAGAACTAAAAGGAGGAAGACGATCTATCTCAATCCTAAACAAGCCCAACAAGGCTAATGCCTCGGCATACCAGCATTGGGCTCTGCCCATGGAATCAAAACTTGCAACCGCCTCAAAGGAGCAATAGGCTAGATAAGAGTATCTCTGACAACCATCGGTCGAGTTAGCAAAGCTTCGAAGACAATGAAGGAACCAAACCAGACCAAAGATGGCCCCAAGCTTAAAAGGATGGACTTGAAACTCAACCAAAATGATGTTGAGGAGTGGACCGATGGCACTTGATGATGCACTGAAGAAGCAGAATTTGGACTCTCTCTACCGCAACCTAATCTAACTCTAGAGGGTCCCCACACAACATAGCCAAAAATCACAATCGGACTGGCTAAGGAGTCCAAAAGAGATCTTAGACGTGGTAACCGAAAACTAGCGCCTACAACATTGTCTCTCCAGCATAGCAAGGGAACCAAACCCCTTATTAACACAGGGCTACAAAGCAAGCTTCATACTGAAACGAGGTCCAGAGAACTTGACCCACAAGTAAGTGTAAGAGGATGCAAACTCAATCTCCTCGCACTAGAAATAGAAGTGGAGATGGAGGTCTTCAAGTAGTTGAGGACCATCACCAGGGTCTTGCCCAAGTTTACAACCAATTGTCATAAGTTACAAAAGGAAGCCAAACTCGTTGGTGATCCTCCGAGGAGGCCATAAGAACCACAACATCTACAAACAATAGAATGGAGATAAGAATTTGATGCAAGCAGCAACCATCATCTGGGAGAGAAATCCTAAAGGAAGGCCTCGAGTTTGTCGATGTCAATGCCAAATAAGGTGGAAGAGAGACAGAAGCCCTACTTCACACCAATGGTGTTATGAATAGGGTCCGAGAAACCCTGCGATGTCTTGAATCTGGGCACCACGCTCTCTTAGAAAGTCATGATAGCTGTCAGAAGAACTGTTGAGATCCCAATGTCTCTAAGTCGCTGAAAAAAAGCCGCTTGAGGAATAGAATCAAATGCCTTGCAAAAGTCCACAAAGCAGCAATAGACTTTCATTGAGCGGTGTTGATCGTCCTCAATGATAGTCCACAAAGTCAGAATGTGGTCCATGGTGTAAAAGTATGTATGAAAGCCAACTTATCCCCTTGCCCAACACTAATGTCGATCAAGCTCCCTGGATTAGACAGTGTTCAACACAGTGGCATAGACTTTGGAAAAATTGTTCCCAACCATAATGGTCTAATAGTTGTTGGGGTTCGAGATCAACCCGATCTTATGAATTGGATAGATAATATGCCACAACCTAGCATTAGGGAAACTGGTACAAACCACTCTATTAAAAAAAATTCTGAGGAAGGAGTCCAAACCTATGATACCAAGCTTGAAGAGTTCCACTTGAAACCTTTCCTCAACTATTGTCTTGCTATTGTTCATGAATCTAACTTCCTCACAGATGTTGGAGAAAGTGAAGAGATGGCAATAGGGTCGGGGATCAGGTGAAGGGAAGGTTGGCCAAGGATATCGTAGGGTGGAGGTGTGCAAAACCAAAGACTTGTGATCCAAGATGGAAGGGGGGAGGGTGGCAGGGGAACAGAGTTCGCCAAAAGAGCTTGAGGGACTTCAGGAAAGACACTAAGGGATCTACACTGCATCATAAAGAACAAATGTTTCTTACGTCAAAGAAAGCGACAGTAAGCAAGCCTCAATTTAGAAAACAAGGGTGAAACAGTGCAAAAGGCAGAGTGAACCGAGCAGTTAAAGCACTTAGAATCCTCATCAAACCACCAATTCATAGGACAAGAGCTCCTACATTTGAGATTGTGTAATAACCCAGTTGGTTATGGCTCAAACAAACTCCGATTTAAAACTAAATTGGGTTTGACATTTTGTCAAACACTTTGGAAACAAGCTCTAATACCACTACAATAACCCAACTGGCTCTCAAACAATCTATGCTACAGAATTGATTTCTTTTTTTTTGTTCTTGAAGTTTTGCAATTTTTGATACAACAATATAGCAGCAAACTAGAAGATTTGAAAATAATAAATTTTAACTCAAATATTTAGATATTACATAGGGAATATACCACTAAAAAATTTTAGATTTCAATATCAACTTAGATATTGAGTATTTTCACAAAATACCAACAACCCAGTTGATAAAATATTCACTCTTATCTAAATCAACAATATCCTAAAAAATTAGAAGCTACACTCCATGAACTTACAAGTAAGACATGCCTTGAAACCCTCTAAAATGAAGACTAGCAGCAACAAAGAATTCTTCGACAAACAAATGCAACTACAAATTTGGAAAATGTTGCTCCCAAAGTGCACATAGAGAATAACACCTAGCAACAGATATAAATTTGAGCTCAACCAACTCCAAATTAACCAACACACAATTTGATATGACAATTCTAAAGAATCCCTTCACAAATTCCAGAACAACCTCTGGCAGCAAGAAAAATTAAACTTATCCTTAGCAACAATTAATACAGTAGGAGAAATGACAAATCGTATACCTTGGCACAATTTGCCAAGCAATCTCAGAATTGAATCTACAATACTTCAGCTGCTCAAAGCCTTATACTTCAGCAAGGGCACAAAATTTCAGAACTTCAAAAGTGTCACAAAGACAACAAGAGAAAAATAACTACCAATCAGATGCTTTACTCATCAAATGGGCTCATATTTATAATCTCCAAATGGCACAAAGTTTCCCAAATGAACTTCACTCAAGAAGCTTCCCACACAAAACATTAAAATATTATAAAGTGCCATTGTAATCTAATTTATTAATTGTTTTTGGCTCCGAAAATGACATTTTCCACCATAACTTAATATTCTCACACATAAGGCCATTATTTCTTGTTCCCACGATTTAAAACTTTTCGTCCCAGTTCCAACGAGCTATGATGCTGAGGTGACCAACAAACAACACCAACAAAAATAACAACCTCAGAGTATTTAGATTAATAATAATAATAATAATTCACCCATCTTGCAAAATCTGACCACCAAAGTGATCCTAATGATGAAAGATGGTGAATGAACCTAATGGGGTGACTTACTATAACTAGACGCTCCCTCCAAGATTCTTGGAGCTCAAACCGAAAGCCCAAAACAAAAACTGAGAGTATCACCCAACTCCTCTAACTCAACTGAATTCATCGGAACCAACAAATGTAATAACCCCAACAGGTTATAACTTCTTCAAACACCAAAGTTCTTTATACTTTACTTGTTTGACATTTCGTCAAACACTTTGCAAGCAAGCTCTGATACCACTGTAATGACCCTACTCAAATATGATCCCAAAATGCTGATAAAGGTTCAAGAAAATGCTTTGCATACAAGGGTCATTTGACTGATATAAAATTTCAGTTTGCTTTTATGGCTCTTTCCTTCACTTAGCATCAATAAAAATGCTTGCAAGAAGACTCTGAATTGACTAAACAATGACCTAACATGAATGTGCAACTTATTTTGACAATATTCAATGCATATATGTAACTGAAACTACTTGCAATATGCAGCTACAACAACTAGTAATTTTGACAAACACTTGGGATGCAAAATTATAACATTATTTACGCCAAAAAAGAGAACCTACAGCCAATTGACATTTTGTCAAACAATTGGCATGAAAACTAATAACCTGATCATGAATAATAAATACATATTCAATTACACTATAACAGACCAGCAACTTATGTCTCCTTAATTGCACATAAAATGTCAACTACAATGCTAGTATGAAATGGCCAAGACTCTTGGCTTAAATCCATATGAATAATGCTTAAATTTGTTACAACATTTCACCTACAGCCTTACCTCCCAATATGCATATAAATGATAAGAACAATGCATGTAATATCCAAAGGAACCTGATTGTAGATGGCTGTAATATTTTTCTCCAATGCTGCCTTTCTGCTTTGCTTTTTCCTGTTCTACTTTTTTCACTTGCTTTTTTCGAATCTGCTTTTTTGCTTTGCTTTTTCGAACTAGTTTTTCGGATCTGCTTTTTCGAACTGCTTTTTTGGATCTGTTTTTTCGGACTGTTTTTTCGGACTGCTTTTTTCGGATCTGCTTTTTCGAACTGTTTCCAAAAACTCAAACCCTCAAGTAGTCTAAGTATACAAATTAAGCTCTACTTGAAATGGCTGAATACCACTTCCAAAGTGCAACTCTTCAGAAGGTCTTTCACTTCCTCAGTTATGCAATCTCTTGAGAGGTATCGTTCTCAAGGATTATGCTGAATATTTGCAGACCTAGATGGTGCCACAAATGCTCAAAGAGAATGGTAGTAGAATCATCAATTCCTGTCTCTCCAAATGAGAGGCCAAGTCCTCCATTCATTTACTTTTCTAAGAATGGTAGTAGAATCATCAATTCCTGTCTCTCCAAATGAGAGGCCAAGTCCTCCATTCATTTACTTTTCTAAGAAGTTACTAAGGACTTCTAGAAGCATCCTTTTCTAAGAAGTTACTAAGAACTTATAGAAACATCCATTATAAAATCCCATTATAATGCACTTTTATAATAAATAACTTTATAAAAAAGTGCAACTCAACTTAGAATTATAACATGTAAGCCCAATATAAGAAGTAATGATAAAATATAAATAATATCCCCAAGAGCATAATAAACCATCCAATCCCCAAATAAACACCAAAATGACTCTCTCATCACAACCACCCGTCTACGAAAGTCTGTGATAGACTGCTCTAGCACGCAAAACGATGCCAACCAAAACGAGGACATTACAACAAATTGACTTACTATAAATAGTAAGTCCCTCGAACGGAGCCAAAACACACCATATGCTGCTCAAAAGCCTATAACCACACAATTGAGACCCTCAAATCCAACTGTCAGCTCACGAGGGTCGTGATGGTGAACTGACCTAGCCAACTGCAAGAACCTACTAAAGATGGGGACATTACAGAGTGCAGGATAAGAAGGTAGTGCAATAGGGAATGGAGAGGACAGACTCCCAAATAACAGCATAATTAGTATGAATCACCAAGTAGGTATAGAAGCTAGAAACAATCATACGATAAACACAACTATAACTAAGGAATCACATTCAAATTTCAAAATGCATTTCAGCTTTTCAAAATTTTCAACAGTTAAGATTGTTTATTCAAAGTTAAATTTGAACATGAATATGTTTGTTGGATATAAAACCTTGAACACCAACAAATTAGCAAGTTTTAATATAAGTATGGGCCAAATCACACTATCATTTCAACCATTTGCGTTTCAAGAATATGATGTAAACAAATATCATTCAATCATGAATCATCTGTCATAGCTTTGAGTTAATTCTGAAGATAAACATTGTTAAAAGTATTCCCCATTTGATTAAACCAAGAATCAATCAGAAAAGTTAATAAAAGAAATTTCACCCAAGTGTTAAAATAATTTCTTTTCTTTTCCCACACATGAGGCAATACCATGGTAAGCAACAAAAAATTTCATTGAAATGCCCACACAAGGATATCCTACCAAGGTACCATAATCTTAAAAATGTAAATAAAGAAAAGAGGCTCTAATTGGAAAAACAGTCCTCTCAACAAAGACTTGCCTGGAAATTTGAAGATATAGTAAGAATGCCTTGGTTGCTTCTCACTGGATCCATATCAAGCGTTCCACCTGTAACCTTTGCACTTTCCCTGAAATTTCAAGACAACTCATTCCACTAATTCACAAGTATCACACACAAGAAAAAGCAGAAGACTGAACTTAAACCAAACCAGACTATTTAGTAAAGTCTACTGATAAATATTAAATACGAAGTGTTAACAGAAGAACATCTCATTTACAAATTTCACAAAGAGAAATAATGGAGTGCTTGAGGAATCTTAAATTTAGAGATTAAACAATAAGATAGAGGAACAAAAAAAATCCCGAACCACATTAAAATAATGGGGAAATTTTGACATACCATATCATTTTAATAATAAGCAAACCTAATCTTATAATATAAAAGGAAAATAAAACTTTAGTTGGACAGAATGTACTCCTCTCTACAACAAAAATGCTAACAAAAGAATATTTCATTTGCAAATATAATGAAGACAAAATGCATTAAATATGCATTAAACTTGGAAATAAAATAATAAACCAGAGAAATATACAAAAGATTTTATAAAACATGTACATTCTGCTGTATAAACTAGTGAAAAAGAAATTTATTGCTTATCTCTATGAATAGTAAATTCCAAGTTTAATCTCCAAGTGGTGTGGTGAAATGGCAACAGCAGGTACCCGTAAAAAAGTGTAAAAAATTGGATTCTTTTGTAAGCTCACAAATGTATGTTAACTGTGAATTTAGTCTTGTTAGATTATGTTTCAGAATGCAGGAAACCAATTATACTAAAAACATTACAAAATAAAAATAAAATCATGAACCTTCAAAACAATATAGGATCATTAGATTGAACAACCCTCACGAACATTAGGTAGTCGGAACCCATCAAAACTCCAAAGACAAAGAAAGAATAGACAGGCACTTTCAAAGCATTAATAACAACAGGTAGAAGTCTATAAATAAAAAATAGCTAAAAAATGACAATTTGCAAAAACCCATTATCGACTAGCAATTGAGTGGTCGTGCCAAAAAATATATGCATTATAATGTAAAATGGAGGAAATTGAAGGCCAAGTCCTTTGCAATAGACTAACTGGAATGTGGCATAAGGCCACCTCAAAATTTACAATATTACCAAGGCAACTTGGCTTCCCTTACCCTCCTTAACCACTCATCACGCATGCTTTGAGTCCTCTTTATATCTTCCATGGTATGGTATACAAAATCAGAACCTTTGCGGCTTGACCCCACAAGAAATACCTCATGTTTGATACCCTCAACTTGAGTGCCACCATTGGAAGATGCAACAACATCATTACCTTCATGTGACAAGGGTGATACATCATGATTAGATCTGCAGTTATAAATATCTGAATAGATGTCCTACCTCTGTGTCATATTTTCAACATTTCCAAGCACCTCTTCTACCTTCATGCCTTCATCAAAGGACCCTTCAAGTCCTTTCTCTATGTCTTCAATTTTCACCATATTCATATTGCATTGTTTTTCCTTGGGTGCGTCTGACATAGAAGTCTGCAATTCTTATGTGTAAAATAAAAAGTGTGCTATGCACAACTCCTCACCAAGCTTACCCATGTTATCCTCTTCTCAAGGCATCAAAGTATATCTCACTTAGTGTGAGGCAATTATCTCTATCCGCAAGTTAGTCTAGGTAGTTTGATTTTGCTACTACCAAGGCCTCCTTGAGATCATAGAAGTCGGCAAGAGATGGACCTCCCTCAAAACCATCTTGATACCCCAAAGCCTTTCAATACAAAAGTCTGAAATTATTATGTGTAAAATAAAAAGTGTGCTATGCACAACTCCTCACCAACCTTACCCATGTCATCCTCTTCTCAAGGCATCAGAGTATAACTCACTAAGTGTGAGGCGATTATCTCTATCTACAAGTTAGTCTAGGTAGTTTGATTATACTACTTCCAAGGCCTCCTTGAGCTCATAGAAGCCGGCAAGAGATGGACCTCCCTCAAAACCATCTCGATACCCCAAAGCCTTTCAACACAAATCTAGCATTATCTTATGAACAAGATAAAAATGGCTTAGAGTTGCCATGGCCATACCTGCATTTACCCTAAGTTGAACTTCCAAAGGATGTAACTTACAAGAAACAACTCCTCCATGTAAAATTTCTGATTTGTCTTCATAATCATGCACCTCCAAATTATGTGAGCTAATAGGTGTATGAGGAAAATCGGAATCATATGATAAAGTGTCTCATTGTCGTTGAATACCACATACTAATTTTTTTGGACGAGGAAGGGTTCGAAGCGGCAAGTAAGGCTCTTCAAGCTTGGTATTTTTACTTTGGGTTCCTTTCTCATTATGCTCTTAAACAGGGTGGTTTGTATTGGCTTTCTCAACTATTGGTCGCAATTTATTATCTATCTGATTCATAAGTTCGAGTTGACCTTGGACCTCAACAAGTATATGACCATCATGATTGGGCACACATTTGCCAAACTCTATGCCACTATGTTGAATACTATCTTATACAAGGAGCTTGATCGGGGGCAGTACCAGACTAGGAGGTAGGCTAGTTTTCGTATTGATTTTCAGACCATAGACCATATTCTGACTATGTGGACTATCATTGAGGGTCAACACCACTCTACAAAAGTCTAATGCTTCTTTGTGCACTTTCACAAATCTTTTGACTCTCTTCCTCAGACAACTCTCTTCCAGCAGATAAGGGACTCTCTATGGCTATCATGGGACTTTAAAAGAGTGTTGTGGGCATATTCACAACTCTGTAGGAAGTTCTCGGATCCTATCTTGAGCACCATTGGGTTGAAGTAGGGCTGCCCTCTCTCCCCTACTCCTTTTGCTATCTACATTGACAAGCTCGAGGCTTTCCTCTGAGATTTTGCACTCCATGGGGATTGTAGCTACTTACACCGAGTTTTGATCTCTATTTTACTATTTGTTGACGATTTGGTTCTTTTGGCTTCTTCCCTAGAGGGGCTCCAAGAACTTCCTGATGGCTTGCCTTTCGTCTATGTCTTGCATTGTTAGCTATGAACTTGGGCAAGACCCGAGTGATGGTCTTCAACTACTTGAAGACCTTGCATCTCTACTTCTACTTTCAAGGCATGGAGGTCGAGACCACACACTCCTATACTTACCAGGGGGTTAATTTGTTCGGACCCCGTTTTAGTACGAAACTTACCATGCAGCCCCGAGTGAATAAGGGACTTGATTCCCTAGTTATGCATGAGATACAGTGATTTAGACATCACTTTCAAGACACCCAAACCATGATGTCCCTCTTGAACTCCTTGGTTAGGTCCACCACCCTCTACAGCTCTATTGTGTGGGGGCCCTCTTTCCTAGAGTCTGACTAGGCTTCAGTCAAGAAAGTCCAAACCCTCCTTCGGCATATCATCAGATGTCATCGATCAACTCCCCACAAGTATTATCTTGACCAAGTTCAGGGCTCAACCTTTCAAGCTCTGAACTATCTTTGACTTGGTTTGGTTTCTCCATCAACTTCGAGGCTTTGCGAACTAGGCTAACAGTTGCCACAGGTATTCTTACTTAGTTTATTGCTCCTTTGAGGTGGTTGTTGGATCTGATCCTGCTGACAGACCTCATTGTTGGTTTGCCTAGGCCTCTTCTCTCCTTGGTTCGATTGGGATTGTGATGGACCGTCTTCCGCCCTTTCAGTTCTCTTTGGATTCCCCCACTCACCTCCTTTGCTCCCAGCAAGAGCTAAATGAGCACGTCAGGCTTAATATCTACAAGTAGTATATTGCCACAACATAGAGGAACCCTCTGGGGGGACTCCACTTGAAGATGGCCTTTTATGTAGAGCACTATATGATGATTCAGGACAGGGTTACTGTGCGCCCCTAGTATCTCACTCGTCATCGGACTCATGCCCTCTATATCTCTCTAGGTTCTTTTAGAGTGGGCTCTCACCACCTTCGTATTCAAATAGACCACCTGATTGATAGGGATGACAACATTTTCTACCTCTACCCCATTGGGGAGGTAGAATTTGAGATCCATTTTATCTTTCGGTGTCCTATCTACTATGTGATCAGGGGGAGGTTCCACTGTCTTTTCAAAGAGTGCGGGTCCCTCTCCTTTTTCTTCAACAATACTAATCAGTGGTGTCTTTCCCTCTATCTCCAGGGGGCCCTGTGCTTTGTGACCATACCTTGGAGTCCCTACTTTCATCGAGGCAGACCCCTGACCTGCCCATCACCTATTTCTTCTCACCTGGGTCTCTTGCTTGAGGGAAGCAGCTGTCACTTGACCCTATCTCTTTGGGTTACACTATGTCTATAGGCCTCGCAAAAGATGCGCTCGGCAACTTCATTCTTCCAGCAAATCCTCCAAATGGTATGGGACACAGCCTCGCCCTAGACTATATCCTTCCATTCTGGCCTACTTATCATCTATGAGAAGTATTTATTCTTTTCTGGCTTTGTTCTTTCGCTTTCTTTCTTGGTCTTTTCATAGACACTATTTGGTGATCCCGTTGTTGGCTATTGTCTTGTTGTGCATTCTCCAGTCCCTTCAACCCTCATGGTCTCTCATTGGACATTAATAAATTATTCTTATCTTATCTTATCCTGTGTAAAGATTGTGCAATCATGGAAATCGTCTAACACACTACTAGATGTATTGTAAACACCCAAAGAGTTCTTTCCATAATCCATATCAATCTCATGCTAAAACAAGTTAACACTATCCCTTTGGTTTAGTTTTACTACCTCGTGCTCTTCTTTTCTTGCGGTCATGAAATCAAATAGTGGGTGATCAACCTCTCCAACTTTTGTCATGTGTTTATCAATCCACACATGGTTGTCCTCAATGGATTGCTCATGTGCTGATAAAGGATTACTGATTGTATTCAGAAAACCAGAATTGTGTTCCCTCCTTATCGCGTCCTTAACAAAGGCTATTCTATGATGTTGAAGGTCACATGTTGCCCATGCATCCTGGGACTCTAACATGCTTCCTCCTTGAATTAGAACATCACTTAAACAAGCCTTGTCTATGTTACTCTCATGATCACCAACAAGGAATTTTGAGTAATTATCACCTGAAGCAATTTGTTCTTCATTCTCTTTCTTGGTTGGCTTATCCTCCTCACTAACCCCACAATTGTGATGAAGTGTTCACATCTTCTGACATATGAAACAGATCTGCTCTCTCCTCATCTAATTCTTGCTCTTTTTGAGATACCCTGTAACTAGTGACGTAAGTCTATCTTCATTCGCTGCCTCCTTTTCAGTCTTTATTTCCATGCCTGATTTGAAAACATGTTCACCTATAGGCTGATTAGTGACTGTTGAAAACTCCTCATACAAATCTTTGCAAACTCCTTGTGCAGGTAGATTATGAGTTATTGTACAGTTTTGTTTCTTTCCCAAAACAGTCTTGTAATGTAGCCTTGGATGTGAGTCCATGTATTCATTGAAAGGTAGGTCTCTCTCAACATATGTAGTGAGAGTATCATATTCCTCAAACAAGCTAAATATTTCTTCCCTTTTGTGCTTGGACAAGATTCTTTAAAAACTTTCCCACAATAGGCATCTTTCCCAAAATTGACAATCCACTTATTATACCCAACAAGCCAGCAGGCTCAAGGCTTTGATAACAGTACAAGAACCTTCACTAGCACTATGCAAATGTCACCATACCACTCTTGCAATTTTGTCAAGCAATCAAAATGAAATCAAAACATGATCCAAAGTCTTTGATGCCATACTTGTTTGGTCATTGTTTCATTCAATTCAATATTTAAACATAGCTTTCTCTCAGCTTGCTCAACAGAAACTAATTCATTTATCAATTAGCCTTTTAAATGGAATGACAGAGAGACTTGGAAATACTTATGGCAGCAATTTGATATAAGGAAGCAGTTATATACTAAGTTACCATGATTCGTCCCTGGACCTCCTGGACCTACAGAAGTTCGAACTGGTTCGAAGTTTGGGTCCAGTTCACAATCTGGTTCGGGCAGGGTTTCATTTTTTGCCTGTTGGTTCAATCTGGTTTGAACCAAGTTCAAACCCAGGCGAACCAGGCCAAAAAAATCAAACCAAGTTTGAACCACGTGCTTTCGAGACCCTACATACGGCAATAAAGTGTTTTTTTGCAAACTATAATAAGTTTTTGGCATCCACAACCCTAAAAGGTTGTTAAGATATGCTTTTGGTGGCCTCTCATTGTCAGTGTCATTGTCATTTTTTGAAGAATTTGATGCCAATACCATTGGTGCTGTTGTTGATCCCAATGGCCTTAGCTTGATTGCTGAGTCAACTAATGCGAGAGAAGAAGAAGTTGAAGATTGAAGAACTTAGAATATTAATAGATTTTTATTCCATTAGTTGAACAATGAACGTTAAACAATGATACTTGAACTTGATGCTACGATTTATTTTTCATGTTTTGAATCTTTGATGTTGAATTACATAATGGTATGATCACTATGATTACAAGTTTATGGTGTTTTTGTTGTTTAAATGTGTTTATGATACTATGCTACATCCTAATTTTAATTCATGCTTCATATATATATATATATATATATATATATATATTAAAAAAATAGAATTTTTAAATGATTTTACACTAACAAACCCAAACCCCTTTCCAAAATTTTGACGAACTTGCCAACCAGTACTCGAACTTCGAACTTGGAACCAAACCCAAACCAGTAACTTAGGTTATATCCATATTGCATCTCATGCAATGACTTCCCAATTTGGTGCCAAACAACATAGACCAGAAATGTCAAATATACAGGTTACTGAAGATAGAGAGTGCAAACTTCACAGGACAATTTGATGCGATAGGACAGCTTTGCTTTTGATGGCACACACTTCCGTTTATATTTGGCAGTCCTCTTGGCATGCTCACAAATGGGATAACAATTGTGTGAAGCATCTAGAATTTCCCCCGTGAAGTCATTTTTTGAACAAGCTGAGGAATTTTATTAAATAAAATGAATTTATAATATAACTTTATTTTAGTCACTTTTTAATTACAATAAAGTTGTCCTTTTAATTTTTCATATATTGGACAACTTTAGAATAATTTATTTATTTTAGTTTATCAAAATTTGAGAACATTACAAGGTAGCCACTGTGCCAAAAGTTCAGAGTCCGGACTGATGGTGAAGGACACCCACCGACATTAAGAAAGGGGTTTGCATCCCACCAGAGTGCCAGCACAGGCCAGCCCCCTTGTGGAAACATGGTTACCTAGTCGTGGGTGGATCCCAGCCCTGGGTGCACACCTAGTGGGAATCTGCACTGCTGCAGCAATTAGGCTAGGGCATCACAGTCCAACACACTCTGCAGGGTTCGACCACAAGACTTTTGAATCTAATACCAAGCAAAAAGCCCAGACTGATGGTGAATGGCAGCCACCAACTGCCAATACAGGCCAGTCTCCTCATGGACAAATGTCTGCCCAATTATGGGTGCATCCCAACCCTAGGTACACGCCCAGCGTGAATCCGCACCAATGCAGCATTTTGGCTGGGACATGACATGTCATGTCTATTCCAACAAGTTTATTATTATATTATAAAGTTATAAACTACCAATAAGTTCACAAAACAAGTGAAACCACAAGATAAGACTAGAGTCATAGTATAACAATAGTAAGACTAGAAGTCATACTGTAACAAATATTATTGAATAAGAAAGAATTCGATTTAGACCAAAAACTGCTGTAACATTATCTAAAAGCAATGTGTGGGGCATAACTTTACCAGAAAAAATGGATACAAATTAAAAGTGATTCATTAAAGTCAAGTGCGTATTACTATTAACTTGGCAAGATCTCTTCTAGCATAAAATGAAAATGTTGTACATTTCTTAAATAAACTAGATCTACCAACCTTCTACCACCAATACATAGATTAGGAAAAATTGGCCCAGATAACATACTAAAGCAGATATTAGATAAACAGCTTCACAACGATTGATAATTCAGACTGCAATGCATGGTGGAAGGTTTGATCATATTTTAAGAAACCATCTTTTCAACAGCTTTTAGACAACAGGACTACAATTGAATCAAAAATTACAGTAGCACCATTTCATTGTGATTTCTGTGGCCTAACCTTACATAAACTTCTAAATACATGACAAAAGAGATTCATTCAAGTATGTGTACCAGGCAAGATCCCTACTATCTTGAATTAGATCGACAAACCTTTCCCCAACAATACATAGAATAGGATAAAATGGCCCAGCCAGCATTGCTAGAAAACGGATGTTAGGTTCCACAGCTTCAGCAAAATTTGATAGTTCTGACTGCAAGAGTGATTTGAACCAAATGTATTACAACTGAGCAACTTAGAAGTGATATTAAATAATGATAATGCTTAGGTGTTATTAATGTTTACTGTAAAATCCTATTAATATGTTTGATAAGTTGCAATACATACCTCTAATTGAGGAAGAAAAGGAGATAAACGACTTGTAACATCTTGTAGCAACTGCACAACAACCCACATTAAGCAATTTAGTCTCTAGAGCTCCACTATACTTTTGCTGACATAGGAATTTACTATTCAGTATGAAATCACATTATAGTAACAAACAAAGAGCACATGGGTATGAAATCACATTATAGTAACATAGAACACACCTGAAGGTATAGGTCATGAGTATCTTGCTTATGCAAGACAATGTGGGGTAGCAAGTAGTCAACAACAGGTTGAAACTCTTGCTCAAGTCCAGGCACGGGGACTCCAATCAACTGTTTAGATAAAACAAGCACCATTAAAGTCCTGAAATAAAACCACCCAAGAGAATAAATATTTAATTTTCACAGTGTGACTGTGTACCACCAATGACCAGGCAAGTAAAATTCAATATGTTCAGGAAACTAAGGTTTTCTTATTTATAGCAACACGTACAGCAGATTTCTAAGCATCCTCAGTGAGATTCCAGGTTACTCCAATTACTCTCTAGGCAGGTATGCTATTTTCCTATGAAATTTCTCATGCTTGGACATCCAACAGGCAAGTGTGTTTATCCCTTGAAAGCAGACAATTGCACAAACTTACAACAGATATCCAATTAATCAATGTGATCTATCATTTCGCATTTATAAGAGTTGCCATATTATTGTTAAAAAACATTAACAAAAGATATGCGGGTGTTCCATCAATCTATAAATCAGTCACATGGACGACTCCTTCCACTTAGCACTATATGCTCTGGAAGCCTGAGGGCTTACAACTTCTTCAAAATGACAAAATGCATAAACTTAAAACCATCTTTCAAGACACCCACAACTATCTTCCCATTCAATTGTATTGCTTTCCAAGTTCCAACTATGTGTACCTCTATCATATATTAACCTAGTACCAGTTTAAAAGAGTCCCAAGAGAAAGCAATGATTAAATTACAAGAAAGGCTTACAACTATTGCATTACAAAGTATGATGAACTCCTCTGCACATCTTGGAATTATGGAGAACTGATATGAATTATTCACCCAGGCGTGTAAAATCTCCCACCACAAACAGGTTTAACACAAACTGACCAGTTACAAATATATTGAACAGTTTAAAGACAATTGATAAATGGTACTTTATCAAAGATAAAAACAGATTTCTTGTACTCAAAGGCCACCTACTTATTTTCAATTTTCTGGTAGAAAATTACACATTGTCAGTCCTAACTGCCCCAGATCAAAATATACATTCAAATGATAAAGTAAATTGAACTTAAGATGATTAAAAACAAACAAATTGAGAATGGATATTTCTGTCATTTGCTGATAATGCCTGGAAACACCACAAGGAACATAAAAAATAGTTTCTCAAGCATGTGCTGCATGCATATCAAACAACATGCAGAATCACCAAGAAGATGGAGACTTTGCCAACCATTAGATATCTTCCAGTGAAAATCTCTAACCCTCTTATATGCATCCACCATGACATGGTCATAATCATCATACAAATAGAGAACAAACAAACTCTTGCAAATATTATCTTAAGCTGCACAACCTTGGACCTATGTTTTGCTTGCAATGATTTATAACACAAATGTATACATTTGCAAGATTGAAAATGCCAAAACCTTCTTACATCAGAAAGAGTTACTGTAAGACAAAAGCAGAAAGGGAGGCTCTCCAGAACTAGTAAAAGTCAAACAGTTGTAAAAGTGAATTATGTATTGTTAGTTATAATAATTGATGATATGTGAAGATACAATGGCCCTACAAAATGCAAAGAAAAGGTTGTAAACATCTAATATATCGATATACATAGTCAAAGTGAAAATACAAGATGACAGGTGTAGAAAGTGTAAAGGGTATTAGGGTGTATTTATTATATAGCTGAGTACCAAGAGGTATAAGTTTATAACCCACTGAACATATCATAAGTTTGTTATTATTTTGAAAACATATTATCAAAGGCCACACCTAATGTTGGGTACCAAGATCACCTCTGATACTCTGGAGAAATTGATCAGCTTCAAACCCAAGGAAATGTCATTTTGAAAAGGAAATCAATCAAATCATCAATAGAAAGTGAGTGATGACAGGCCTATAGGTTGAGAGTGGATATTATCTCCAATTCGAGCTAAACTGAGCATAGGAGAGATAATTAACAGGATCAAACACAATTTAAGATTGACAAAATGAAATCTCTACAGTCGTATCCAATGTATGCTTGGTCCCAGAAATTGTGACTAGACCAAATGCTAACCTACTGCACACATAACTTCGATTAAGTTAATATGAACATTACTGCACAAGTGCAAGATGTAGGCTTGCAAAAACATGACGTCTAACGTGAGAACTCTTATGGCTCAGTAAGGTGTGAAAAGCATACAATCAACATTCTTACTTGTAAGAATTTGGCTTAAGCCAGAATTCACCCAAGAACTAAAGAACTCAACACAAGCACACAGTAGACCAAAATAGGCAGAGTATGATTAGAATGACGATATTCATTCAATAATTGGATTCAAGAGTACACTAGGAGTGCCTGAATATAAAGGCCTCAAGAGAGCTTCTAGAATGCATAGAAGTCAGCACCATGATATGTCATACAACCAGGCACGCAAATCAGTGGAGTAGACAACATGTGCTAAATGAGGAGTGCGGATAACTGTGTTGTCATCATGACAACTTAGTGAATGGTGCATACTCCTGTGTTGTAGACACCATGTGCCTAATTAGAGTTGCGTAACTCAATGAGAGTTCACAAACTCCTAAGTGTCTCACCTAAAATAATAATAAAATAATGCAAAATAATTAAATAATGCATTAACCTAAGTAAAACTTAACTGTAATAAGTAAATACTTATTTACACAAACATTACTAAAACTACTAGTGACTAATATTTTTCATTCTAGGTGTATGGGGAGTCATATATATCCAAGACTACTATGTCCATTAGTGGGTTACAGAGTTGCACTTTACCAGGAAGAAGATCATATTGAAATAACAACAGAGATACAATATCAAGCAACTCAACATATCTCCCTCACCTAACTCAACAAATCCATATGCAACAAGGAAGAGACCTTTGCAAGCAAATTTGCAATGATACAAAAATGTTGACACAATTATCAGATTCATAATACAAGCATACCACCAAATGTAGTAAGAACATTAAGCAAGAATGTCGTCACAAACCATCACTTATAAGTATCCTTGAAAATCTACAAATGGCCAAGGAGACATTCAATTACAAGCATCTGCTGCAATGGACTACCTCTTTGAGATTTACAAATATGTTGTTCAAAGGTGGTTGAACTTTGCAGGAGCTGAAACCTACATTGGCCTTTGTAGTTGCAATTGTGTGGAAATGTAGAAATGACCAACCCTCATTCTAGAAAATGAATTGGGATATATAATATTGTTCTGGGTCATTGAATCGCTTGCAGGAATTCAACTTAGAATTGGATATCATTTATGTGAGGTGTGAGAGCTGGAATCCCACAAATCTGCTGCATGGATAACCTGGTGTAAAGATCATCCATACAAAGATTCATGGAAGCATTATCATTCTCATCATACACAACCAAACTTTTGCATGATTTGGTATGGTCCATAATATCTTGGAGACAACTTAGTATTCTTTTTTTGTTGCTTCATTGAGATTTGTTTATAAGGCTGCAATCTCAAGAAGACCCAGTCCCCAACTTCAAATTTTCTTTCACTATGATGTTGGTCTGCTTATTGTTTCATTTGATTTTGTGCCATAGCTAAATTCTCCTTAAGTCCTAAAAGTACCTATTGTTGATGAAGCAAGTGGTCCTCTACTGCCTAAACTCTTGGTGACACCTTTAATAATGATGTGATGGAAGGAGGATGATATCCATAAAGTGCCAAAAATGGAGACAGTTTTTATGAGCTATGAAAAGAAGTATTGCACCACCATTCTACAAGAGGTAGCCAATCTACCCATTGAGATTTTTTTCTGAAGTGAAACAACATAGATATCCTTCCAAACATTTATTAAAAACCTCAGTTTGCCCATCTGATTGAAGATGATATGAAGAACTATGAGCCAATTGAGTACCCAAACATGAGAATAAATCTTTTCAAAAGTGACTAGTAAAGATAGGATCATGATCACTAACAATAACCTTAGGTGTACCATGTAGCTTTTGGATATTCTCCAATAAAACTTTTGCCACTATACTTTCTGTAAAAGGATGTGATAATGCAATGAAATGTGAATATTTAGTGAGGCGATCAACTACTACCATGAGGACATTATGACCTTAGATTTGGGAAACCCTGTGAAGTCCATAGATACCTCTTCCCAATGTTGGCTAGGAATAGATAAAGGCTGCAAGAGACCTGATGTCTTAATTGTTTTCCCCTTATTTCTTTGACAAACCAAACATTCAGCCACAAATTTTTGAACATCACCTTATAGCCCTTCCCCAAAAGAATCTTGCTTGACCTGATGATATGTCTTCAAAAAACCTGAATGACCACCAATTAGGGACTCATGTAGTTCTTTGAGAATCTTGTGTTTAAGAGTGGAATTCTTGCAAAGATACAAGCACTATACCATAGAATATCCCCCATTAAACAAAACTTATCTAAACTACCAGAGTCACTTTTTATTTTCTGGATGAGATTACTTGTTGCAACATCATTTTTCCACTCTTCTTTGGCTTCTACCACCCAATTTTCTTGTAATATTGAAAGTGCACACAATAAGGCTTCATCTTTTTCATCCTTCCCGGAAAGTACATCGGCCACACTATTTTCCTTCCCTTTCTTGTATACAATTTCAAAGTCATATCCCAACATCTTAGTGACCCATTTTTGTTGCTCTTCTGAAGATAATCTTTGTTCCAAAAAATATTTTAGGCTATCATGATCAGTCTTAACCTTGAAGTGTTGACCCATTAAATAAAGCCTCCATTTTTTAACTGCATAAAGGATTGCTAGCATTTCCTTCTCATAAATAGGTTTGAGTTGATTTTTACCTTTAATTGATGACTCTCAAAAGCAATTGGTCAACCTTCTTGCATGAGAACTGCTCCTATCCCATTTCTAAATGCATCACATTCCACAATGAATTCCTTGGTAAAGTCTGAAGTGGCAAGCACTGGAGTTGTACACATAGCCTTCTTCAATCGCTCAAATGCTACATTAGCAGATTCATTCCAATGGAAGGAATCAATCCTTCTTCAATGGAGTGGTAAGGGGTGCTGCTATACGACCATAATTCTTCACAAATCTTCTATTGTACCTTGTCAATCCCAAGAAACCCCTCAGCTTCTTAATGGTTTTTGGAATAGGCCATTCCATGATAGCCTTAATTTTGTTAGGGTCCATCTTTACTCCATGTGAAACTATGTGTCCCAAATACTCCACCTCGTTAAGACCAAAAGCACACTTGGATGGCTTAGCATAGAGTTGATGATCTTCGAGTAATTGTAATGCTTGACCTACATGCTGCTAATGTTCTTCCCAAGTCTTGCTATAAATTAATAAATCAACAAAAAACACTAACACAAACTTTCTCAAGAACTTAAAAACGGAATTCATCAAACTTTGGAATGTGGATGGTGCATTAGTAAGACTAAATGGCATCACCAAAAATTCATAATGACCCTCATGAGTTCGAAATGTTGTCTTGCAAATATCTTCCTCCTTAATCCGAATTTGGCGATAACCCGAAATAAGATCTAACTTGTTAAAATACATAGCTCCATTTAATTCATCTAGAAGATCATCGATGACTAGAATAGGAAACTTATCTTTAATGGTGTACTTGTTGAGCACTCTATAATCTGGACACATGCGCCAAGTTTCATCCTTCTTATGCACCATCACAATAGGTGAGGAGTAGGCACATTGGCTATGCCTGATAATTCCTGCCTCTAGCATTTCCTCAACAATTTTTTCAATCTCACTATTTTGTATGTATGGGTACCTCTAAGGCCTGATGTTTGGTGGCTAGCTCCCTGAAACTAGTTTTATGGTATGGTCATGATCCCTCTTACAAGGAAGTCCTTTAGGCATATCTCCAAGAATCACTGAGTGACGATCAATTATTGCTTGTAAATCTGGGTGAGTAAGAGCATTAGATTGAGAGACTTCTAACGAACATAGCTGGGCCACAAATTCATCCACTCCTTTCTTAAGAAACTTTTGCATTTGATGAGAGCTTACCATTTGTGGGAATTTTGCCTTCAATCCCATTAGCTCCACTACCTTTCCTTTTGATTGAAATCGCATGAATAGTTCTTGGAAGTTCATCTCAACTATTCCCAATGTAGTAAGCCATTGTACTCCCAAAACAATATCTGCCACGCCCATGGATATTGCATACATTGGGGTATCAAGTTGATAATCTCCCATGGATTATTTGATGCTATGACACTTCCCTAAACAACTAATTGTGCCCCCATCTGCAATCAAAACCTGAAACTTTGGGGCTGGATATATATAAAAATTTAGAAGAGTTGCCAACTTTTTGTTGATGAAATTATGAGTACTAACTGAGTCGATCAACACTATTACTTTCTCCTTCTTTAAGAAACCACTGCCTTGAGAGTTTGTGGTGTGCTAAAATCTGAAATTGCATGACAAGAAATGATTGGTTGAGAATCATGTGATTCCTCACCTAACTCCCTATCCTCCTCTGATATGGGCTCATCCTCTTCTTCCTCACTTGGACCTTCAATATAGAACAATTTCTTTTCACTACATTTATGTCGACTATATTTGTTATCACAATTGAAACACAATTCTTTTGCTCTTTTCTCCTCAATTTTTTGTGGAGTCAGCGTAGTAGGTTGAGGAAGATAAGGTGTTGAATAACCCTTTTCTCTTGTCACATTAGCCCCTTGCTTTCTAGGAATCAAGAACTTCTCCTCTACCCTGTGTGCCAATATAAAAGACTCATTTACTGAGCTAGGACTAAACATGCGTACCTCATGTTGAATGTGATCCTTGAGACCACCCAAGAATAGATCATTCAAGTTCTCCTCTATAATTGTATCCACTCTTAAGGATACATTTTGGAAATTTTGAATATATTTCATAACTGATCCTATTTGTTGAAGCTTAGCAAGTTGGCAAATGAAGTTCTCTGTCACACTATTGCAATATTGTACTTGGAGTTCTTCTGTAAAAATTGACCATGATACAGTGAGAGCCTTTTTCCTCCTATGAGTACAAAGCCAACGATACCAAATGAATTGATCCGGTTCTAGATATAAGGAAGCCATCGTGACCTTTTGTCCATATGGGGTTTGGTGTACCTCAAAAAAAATTCTCCATTTGATTTATCCATGTTAGAGGATCCTTGCCATTGAATTTTCGCATACCACCTTTGGAAAAAAATTCCTAGATCCCATATGAGTATTAAAATTTGTGTCATTATTTGTCGACTTGAAGGTTTCACCTTGATTGTTTGACAACTCCTTCCTTGTTTCATTCATATAGGTGCTTAACATGTTTCGTATATCTGATATATCTCCTCATAGGTCACACATATCCCTCTTAACCTCTTCCTTGAACTTACTTATTTCCTCATTGGGATTACTATCCTTTGTTGTTTCCCAATCTTGATCAGAAGATTTCCCTGGTGTGGTAGCATTCTTTTTGCCACTTGTTGGAGGCCCTATCATGATGGAAACCAATATTTTTGAAATAAATCACACAAATGAAATATAAATTCTATGATTTTCTAATTTGTTTTTTACTATAACTTACTAGGGCCGAGATACTGCTAGGAAAAATCCAAAAAAAATGGCAAATTTGCTGCCTTGAAAGCAAATTTTCCTAATTTTGTAATAACTAGCTTATTTTTGCTTCAATTTCTCCAAGCTTTGAAATGTAGGCTCCTCTACCATGTATTCAAAAACCCAATACAAGTTATACTCCAATTCGGCAGGATGTGAGAGAGATGTAGATCTCAATAAATTGTGTAAAAATAGTAATTCTGCAATAATTTGCTCAAATTTGATCCTATTCCTCTGAATTTTGGACTATAGCTTCTTTAATATAGTCTTCAAAAACCCTATAAAAATCTTTGAAAAATTCGCTAAAATCTAAAAGTTATGCTCTTCTCAAAATCGTCCCAATGTTGAGAAAAAATCTTGCCTCTATGGTGCCAAGATCATGCTCTGATACCACTTGTAATGAAATAACTTGCACAATAGATACCACTTGTAATGAAATAACTTGCTCTGATACCACTTCAAGGGGGCAACCTCCAAATATCTTCAATGAGAACACACTTCACATTTTGATCTTGAAATAAGACTCACAACCTCGTACATATACCTAATTATGCTTAGGTTGAATAGACACAACCCTACATAACGCCTAGGCTAACTGACCTACCTAAATAATAATATAATAATGATAACATGACTTAATTAAGGATTAAGATAGCCACAAGTTGACTATTCATAACCCTCTATACACCAATATTAAGGGCGTAGCAAAAGGGGTCACACGCTTTGCTACTAATTTTCTCAACTTACAAAGCATATTGAAAACATTGAACAACCTAAGGCTTACATTTGTGAGTGGGAAATGGTTAGAAAGTCCTTATGCCAAGAAGGCTGAAGCAAAGAAGAGTGTGAGGTTGTGTTTGATGTTAGATTTGGCAAGCTAACGGAGATCATCAATGTAAGTTTTCAAGTCTTCATTGATGATTTATTATTTAATTTTTAAATATTGTAATTCGCTGATTTTTGTATAATTTATGTTCAGGCGTCAGCACCGTTGAAGGTTCTACGAATGGTGGATGGGGATAAAAACCCCATGGGGTATCTATATGAGGCCGTGGATAGGGCCAAAGAGGCCATTCAGCACTTGTATAAGTCAAATGGAACCAAATATAGACCTGTATGGAACATAATCAATCATACATGGAACTGACAACTCCACTAGCATATGCATGCAGCTGCCTACTATTTGAACCCCAAGCTCTATTTTCCCAACACTTTTCCAGCAGATGCAGAGGTTCAAGTTGGCCTAGACACGTATTCAAAGATTGGTTCTTGATTTGGACCTTCAAGACCTCGTACTTGATGAGTTGCAAAGCTACAAGAGGAAAGAGGGGCCATTGTTTTCTTCTCCCAATTGCAAAGGTAGGAGTTACACCCTACAGCCAAGAAAAATAGCATGTGTTTTGATTTATTATACCATTTATTTCACTCATAAGTTTATTGGAATCTTGACCACATTATAAATGGCTTTTTTATCCTTACAGATTTGTGATGGGAAAATTATAGTACCACAACACCTAATCTTCAAAATCTTGCCATTTGAATATTATCACAGCCCTGTAGTGATTCTGGTGCAAAAAAAATTGGAGTGCTTTTGAGAACATACGAACAAAGAAGCGCCATAAGTTGACGCGAAAGCACTTGAATGACTTGGTTTATGTGTAATACAACCTTCAATTGCATGAAAAGAGGGTGCGAGGGCAAGCTTCGTATGAAGCACTTGACTTGGATGACATTGATCCATATGCAGCAAATTGAATTGCTCCTCTTGATGGTGATGATGTGAATGTGCATGAGGATCCTTTGTTGACTAATGAGCAGCTAGCTGAGCTTGAGATCGATGCAGATGAATGGGATGCAAAAGTGGCAGCATGTGAGGAGCAATGTGAGCTAGTCATACATCAAAGACTTTTGTTGAGGCAACTATTCAGGCACCTCTTTAGGATGTTACAACTACTTCAACAACACCCACCGAGCAGCAGCAATCTCTTTAGAGCTTTAATCATAGATGCAGTTTACAATTTCTACTTCTAGGTTTGATCGATACGGAAACTTAATATGTATTCAGAAGTTGTAGTTTCATGGACTTTGATATGCATTGAACTTATGTTTATTAGATGTTGCACTTGTTTTTTGGTAAATGATTCTATGTTAATATGCTAAGTTCTAATTGTTATATATTTATGTCAAAACTTTAATTAATATATGGTGGATATCTCAAACCAGTATATATTCTACAAATTTGGTATATATGTGCGTGTTTTTAAGATTATTTTAAGAAATTATATATTTACAAATGTTCAATAATAATACTCAACAAACCAGAAGATTTGGAAGATATTATCTAATGAGAGCTTGAAAGATTCTTGATCGAATTCCTATGACAAATTACAATGCAAAATTCTTATTTGTAAGGCAAAACGCAATCATCAAAATATAAAAGGAAACCGTTTGAAGAGAATAAAATTAAGGATAAACTAGAATGTAAAAAACTGGGGTATGCCCCTTTTACTATGTAATTTGTAAAGGACCTAGGTCTTGGGTAAGACTTGAGATTTTCTTTCTCTGATCTTTCCTACCGGTGCCCGTTTGAACAGAGGATTTACACTTTTTTTTCTTTTTTTTTTAATAATTAATATAATCTATAGGGCTATGGCCTTTTATTGAGCAAAAAAAATATGTTCAATAAAAGTATTGATTTTTTCACCGAGTTTTTAGCAATTCATAAATTTTCAATTTTTTTTTGAGTTGACCAAGATATTGTCAACACCAATTTTTTCAACTATGTTATTAACAATACACTTTATATATATATATATATATTATAGAGTTCATAAATGCTATAAAAAGCTTTAACAAAAAAAGCTTTTTCTATTTCAAACTTGGTTATATATGCTAGCATATATAAATTTATGCTAGCATATATAAATTTATGCTTTTGCATTTGTCTTGAGTACTATATATATATAGTGCTCCCTTTTCATCTGTTTTTTAATTTATATTCTTCTTTAATTGCTTTAATTTTCTCTCTTAGGTGTATTTTTGCTTTCTTTCTTGCTTGCATTTTTATTCTTCTTTTTGTTTCTAGTTACTGGTTTAGTGGTATTGTTATTCTAGTTACTGGTTTAGTGGTATTGTTCTTTTATTAATATTTTTACTTTTTATTTCTCTCTTTCTATGCTTCGTGTTGCATGCTCTCTCTCTTCTTGTCTTTTTATTCTCCTTGGCCAAGCTAGTTTGCATGCATCTTACATCCTTCTTTCATCCTGATGATGGATCACATAATGTGATCCAAAACGTTGATGTCAAATAATCATACACAGTCAAATCTAGAAACAAAAAATCATTACAAATGGATTGTGGAAATCTGATATTATTAAAAAAAGCAAAGTCGTCTAAATAAGGACGATGTCTAAAAATAGAACAGATTAAGACAATTAAAAAATAGAGCCTAAATGACATTGAACTAAATTTCTAAAAAATGGGCTAAAAATAACAAGAATCAAAAGTACTAAAAAAAGACTACAGTCTAATGAACTCTTTTGTCCAATCAACATTGTATATGTCATGCAGACCTACTTCTTCATCATACTCTTAAGGTGGGAGAAGGTGGGGTTTCATTTCAGTTCCTCAACCTCACCATGCTTGTATTGAATTGCTTTGTGTACTTGAACTTGCGTTTGTTTGGTTCAATCTTTCCTCTTGTATTGCTCCTTATCTTTTTCTCAGTTGTAAGATTCGAAAGTTTTGTGTCTCATTTAGAGGTATCCTCAATACTGTCCATTAGAGCACTTTTTTTTTCGTTTTACTAGTTGGTTTGTAGTTGCATTTATCCAAGTTCCCCTAACTAGTTCTAAACTTGTTGTGTGTTGATACATAGTAGCTTCAGTCAGATACAAGGATGATTGCTTGTATTGATTATATACATATATGCATGTATATATGTATGCCAGTTCATGTAGTGAACTTACATACATGCACACATACACAGTTCTTGTGCTCAATAAGAATTATCATTTCATATACCTTGGAGATAAAGCAGTCATTCCTGCATTCAATCAAAACTCTATTATTAGACTATAATATTCTTCTCTTGGTATAGATAAAGTAATGATCTTATATATATGCATAGAAGCAATCAAGTAAATTTCGTGAATGCTAAAATTGAAACATAATTCGAATTGAGCAAATGATCCGTTCACCTTTATGCAGATTGGTGATTTGAAAGAATAATATTCGTCAAGTGTTAACTATAACCCGATCTGGGTTATGATTAATGTTTGTTTATTTAAATGAAGAGCCATGTCATGACAATCCACATTGGGGAGACATGTCCTCTCATGACATGTATCTTAGAGATCATACTTATACCAATATCAAAGGCCAAGAGAGATCGAAAATCAATAAATATTCTCTCATTTGGATTTTGATGCTTGCAGACCTGAAAATAAATTACATTCTTAGATTTAAATCTGTACTCCATAGTTTCTACTATACCAATTCCTTCAAGAATAAAGTTTGATCATAACCTACAACAAATTAGAAGAAATTAGTGCATTTTACAAATCGATAAACATATACCAGTTTGATAAGAAATTTGTAATGTCCCCATTTTGAAGGTAATTTGATTTAATTAATTTAATTAATTAACTTGTCCAAAAAAATGAATATTTTATGAGAATGACTAATTAATTATTTTAATTAAATAAATAAGTGGTATTAAGTTAATTATTTATAAAGTTATCAAATAAATAAATATTAAAAGATAACTTTATATTTAATTAATTTAATAAAGTGACTTGAATTATAAAATATTTTATAAAGTCACTTAATAAATTAAATTAAATAATGTTCTAGAAGTTTCTGGAGAAAGTGGAGAAAAAAGAATAAATAGGCATCCCGGGCTTCATTCTCGGCAAGCAGATTAAATGTTGATGATTGATGATTTCTTCTTGAGTATTTGTGGAGCCAAGTGGTCTGCAGATAATCAATTTGTCTTTGGGAACGAAAACTCCCATTGATAGCAATTTTGAGGGTGTGAAATATCACCTAAATTATTGCAGCTGTGGGAAGGATATTTCAGTCCTTTCACTTGTGCTTAATTGGTGGCCAAGGGCCAAGTTCTTTTGCTGGTTTGGAGTTTCAATTGGAGCCATTAATTGGAGAAGCTTGAGCTTCCATTGATGAAGCTTGGAGCTGGAGATTTCATTATAATCTGATATCGGTCTGATTTTATTACAGTCATTAGGGCCAGCATATAGGAGATTCGATTTGGCATAGAGGAGCAACATATTCATTTAATTTTGCATGGGACAATGTGGAGACGATGATTCTTTGAAGGGTATATTGTTAGCTCCTCATTTGGCAGAAAATTCTTCTTGATTCCAGGTCATAAAGGGCAGATTGCATAGGGAAAGTCTGATAATTCAAACATTAGAAAATTACAGTCATAATGGAAGCCACGATTTGCTTGTAACTCCCTCAACTTGGTTCGATTCTCTCTTCTACCCTAGGCGCACTTCATAAGAGGGTTAGAAGATGAAGTTGGATGCATTTTGGAGGGTATAGAAGCTGAGAATAATTTTATAGAAATTAATATATATCAGAATAGGGGCGGTTGGGTCTGAGGATTGTTTTGGCATTAAGAGGTCATTATCATTCAAGATATTGCTTGCTAATTCATCACAGCTTCAAGGCAACTTCATTTTCCAGGTTCCTTTTGATTTATACAAGCTTAATGATAATTTAGATGCATTTCATGGTAGCTGCTGTAGGTGAACATTTGTATCAGATCTGTTTGTAATTATTATATGAGTTGTAAGCCAAGAGTCTTGGCATTGGCATTGGCATTGACATCATTGTTAGAAGATTGCCTTCTCAATACCATATCAATAGTTGGAAGTTATCACTTGTTGTTTTGAGCATTGAATGTTAAATCTGAGATTGCATGTCAATTGTTTAATATGATGACTATAAGCTGTAGCTGCACATTTAGGTCATGATACTACATCTATTGCATTTCAAAATACTAAATTAAAAAAAAAAAAAAAAAAAAAAAATTGCATTGCATCTAGGACCTTGTCTAAACATCATAGGACTCCTTTGCAAATAGTAAATACCTTGGATATCATTGGGAAAACATTTATGTACTGAAACCAGCAAGTTACAGGGTTGCACATGATTTGTTTGACAAAATCACAAGCAGCAAATTAGGGCAAATTGTGGTCAGTTTGAGCAAGGCTCATTACAAAATTTAATAACATTCACCTGGTATCAGAGCCTTTTTAAGGAAGATCAAAAATTAAATTTGAGATATCAGATCACTCACCTTAATATTGCACTCACATTCCATTCTTCAAATGTCAAACATGATCAGATTTTAGGATCATCTTGAATGTGCAAATAACTTCACATCATGGAAGTTAAGAATTATGATGATAGTACAAGAAAATAAGTTAGATTCATTTGTAAAAGACAAGAAGATTGAACCTAAGCATGAACTAGAAAAATCCCAATGGATTGAGAATAACGAAAAGGCCATGAAATTAATAGCAGATGCAGTTAGGGACAACATAGAACCTATATTGGCAAAACAGGAAATAGCATACCTTATGTTCAATTTCCTTGGGAGCGCATTTGAAATAAATAACACTAGCAGAACCCTTGCACTGAAGAGGAAAATGAATCACATAAGCATGAACAAAGGAGAATCCATCAATGCATACTTCATGAGAATAAATGAGTTGAGGGATCAACTGTCAACTGTTGGGTACGAAATTGATAGCAAAGAGTTATCCCTAATTAGCTTTAGGTGGCCTAACAAATTCATGGGAGTCATTCGTTCAAGGACTTCCAAAATTGGATCGATTAAGATCTGACTACCTGCAAGAAGCAGCTAGAAAGATGTCCAAAGGAAACAAACAAAAACCTATTGATGAGGATATTCATGTCCTAAACACAAACTCTCATAAGAAAGGCAAGGAGAAGAATTTCAAAAGAAAAAGATATTTTCATGGAAAGGGTTCATCCAAAGAGAGGAAAGATGTTTCTCAAATTAGATGTGATCAATATGGACACTATGATGTCAAATGCCCTGGCAGGACAAAGAAGCAAGCATCTTTTGTTGAGGTTGGAAAAAAAATACAGAAGATGATTCTGGGAAGTTTGTATTCTACTCAGCACTATCAAACCATGTAGCAAACAACTTTAACACTTGGGTGATTGATAGTGGGTCATTGTAAAGTTTCTGCAAATTCTGTGCCTTTGATCAGACTTGTAAAATTATCCTTTATTGCTGAAGAATTAACTTTTTAAATTCTGAAGTATGAAGTAGTTGTCAACCTTTATTCTGATCTTAAAGTAGTTTTATCTCTGCAATAAATTGATTGGATATTGTTGCTTGAGCAGACTCAAACGTATTTGTGTGTCCTCAAAACTACAACAATAACCTCCCTAAATATCATGACTAAAGGGCATGTCCCTTCCTAAGTAAACACATATAACCTCTCCCAAAAATCAGCAATCTGCAAGATAATTAATATTAATCACTAACACACACAATGTGTTAGATTAGTATTGAATATCAAACAACCCCTTAAGAAGTCGCCGCCTCACAAGAGGAGTATAGGAATATACTTAATGCCATTCATATGATATTTAAGATGGAGAAGATCAAGTGCGGTCTGCACATTCAGACCTGTAGATTATCTGGTTACAAACTCAACAGTCATCAAGACGAGTCACAAGATTCAAAGAACAACTAGACACTATGGTGGAAGAAAGTAATGAAGAAGTAACTATAGGGATAATTCTGCACATCCAGTATAAGGGGTGGGAACTTGTACCATCAAATTGGAATCAAGTATCTCTATTCACTGACTGATTTACTATTTGTACCCAGAATTGAGAGAAATCTAGTATCCACACTGCCCTAGAACACAACGGATATAGGGTCACCTTCATGGATGGGAAGGTTTTGGCATGGCCAAAGAACTCTACATATAAGAAAGCTAAAACCATAGGTATAAGGTAAGGATACCTATACAAACTCTGCACTGGGACAAAAGAAAACCCTCATCAATGAGACTTCTGACTCCAATGAGATCTGGCAGCGAAGATTAGGGTATATTCACTTTCCTATCCTAACCTCTATGGAAAAATTGGTAACAAGACTGCCCAAAGTATATCAAACTCACAATGGCACATGCAAAGGGTGTGTCTTAGGGAAAAATACTAGGGGAAATTTCCAAACTAGTTTGAGCAAACCAAAAATATATTGGAATCAGTCCACTTTGACTTATGTGGACCCATGTCTGCCCCTTCCATGGGATGTTTCCTATTACAATAATAGATAAGACGTCTATTATTAGTTAATGGTTATCTTGTAAATATCTTTAGCTTTAGTTTGCTTTCGTTTTTTGCTTTCTCTGGAATAGAATGTTTCTATTCTTTACGATCGTTTCCTAAGGAAACATCGTCTCTTCCTTTTGTATAAATTGACCTTTCGGTCTCTGTTATTAATAAGCAAGTATTTACCAATTACCTCGTAATATGGTATCAAAGCTAAATACTTAAATTTTTTCGGAAAAATTTATAATTTTTTCTTGAAATTATTTGTTTAAATTTTTCCAAAATTATTTCAGCTAATTTCTCCAAAACCCACCTAGGGTTTTTCTGCTTGGAGAAATTCCCGAATTACGGGTCTGCAAATCGCGTGGAAATCGTGGCCATTTTTTGAAGACTCACGTTTTTGGGGTGAAAATCTGCATGTTTCTGTATCAAATCTTCATGCTCTTAGCCGTCTCAGTCTGTCATCGTGCTCTGGGAAGCAGATTCGACCATTTTTCATCAAGAAATCTGAAGTTTTTTCAAGTTTTTTTCAGCTAGGGCCTTTTTTTTCGAAACCCTAATTTTTGGGGTTGAAAAAAAAATTTGTTTGGAGATTCTTGGTGGGTTTTTCGAGAGCTCAACTGGGTTGTTGTCCGTTCTTTCTAGGTGCCTCGACTTTTGTGCCTCGATTTTCGAGCCAGCGTATTCAAAAAATGACAGCAGATTTCTTTTGGGTTTTTCGAGCTCTCTTCTGGGTCATTCTCTGATTCTTCTGGGTCTTCCGTATTTTTGCCTCGAAAAATGTGCCTTCACAGATTTTCACAATTTTTCATTGAAAAACGTGCCATGGCATCTCTGACAAATATTTTGCTCGAGCATAATTCCAAATTCAATGGTCACAATTATGGAACCTGGAAGCAACGCATCATTGCAATCTTCGAACATCGAAACACTGATCAACTTGTTCTGGGTGTTACGCAACGTCCGACTTCTCCGGGTCCTGATCAAGATACATGGGATCTGAATAATCGAGAGGCAGTAATGGTTCTCAAACTATCCGTAGCTGATGACCAGCTTTCTCAGATTCCATCCGGCAAGACAGCGGCCGAAATCTGGACACATCTAAAAGGTCTTCATGAGACTTCCGACAAGAGCAGAGCCTTTTTTTTGAAAAACACTCTGTTTTCTATTGTCATGGATGAGCGCACCTCGCTCCAGGCACACCTGAATCGGATTCAGGAAATCCGTGATCAGTTACTTGCCATCGGTCGCAAGATGGAGGAAGAGGATATTGTGGTAATCACTCTTCGGAGTTTACCAAATTCCTATGAGCATTTTATCGAGACTCTCAACATCACATCTACTGGTGTTGATCTAAAGTTCACTGATCTCTGCACCCTACTACTTCAGCAAGATCGGTGGAAACAACAGTTCGGTAGCAGCTCCAGTTCCACCTCCACTGAGCAAGCCTTTGCTGCGAAATCCTTTCAGAAGGATAAGGGCAAGTTTCAGCAACCATCTCAGCAGAAGTCTTCTGCTCCAGCATCTGATGGTACCAAAAAGAAGAACATTCAATGCAACTATTGCCACAAGTATGGTCACATGAAGGTTGCATGTCGGAAACGCTTAGCTGCCCAGTCTAAGCAATCAGGTTCGCAACCCAAAGCGAACAGTGCAGAGCACACTGAGCAGGCGGAATCTGCCTTTTATGCCTTCATGGCTAAAAGACCCGCAGATCATGTACAGTCATCTGCCTGGTACATTGATTCAGGTGCCTCTCGACATTTCACTCACCGCAGAGACTGGTTTACTGACTACCAGCCTTATTCAGATTCTGTTATCTTTGGTGGTGGAGAAGAGTACACGGTTGTTGGTAAAGGCAACATTCAAATTCAGTCTGTTGGGAGGAAGCTCATATTCCTTGATGTGTACTACGTTCCAGGGATGGAACTAAATCTACTCTCGGTCAGTCAGTTGCTGCGACATTCTCCACACTTGGCAGTCACCTTCAGTTCACATCAGTGCACCATCATTGATCGGGCGACTAAGTCTACTATTGCAGTTGGTCTTGAGGATCATGGTCTTTTCAAACTTACTGATTCTGGTGATTCTCAAGACTTAGCTATGGCTGCTTGGCGATCTTCCATCAGCACACTTTGGCATCAGCGGTATGGGCACTTAAATGTGCATTATCTCTCACAACTTGCTCGGGATGAGCTTGTTCTTGGTTTGCCAGAGATTCAAACAACACCTTGGAGTTTGTGACGCATGTCAGGCTGGAAAGCAACATCGCACACCTTTCCCCAGTGGCGATTCTTGGCGAGCTTCTCAAGTACTTCAGCTTGTTCATGCTGATATCTGCGGCCCTATGGCCACTCCTTCTGTTCTTGGGTACAGGTATTTTCTGTTGTTTGTAGATGATTTCAGTAGAAAAATGTGGGTGTATTTCCTTAAAAAGAAATCCGATGCATTTATTGTATTTCAGAAGTTTAAACCCTTAGTTGAAAAAGAGTCTGGGAAATCTATTATTACTCTTAGATCAGACAATGGGGGGGAATTTTGTTCTAATGTTTTCTCCAGCTTCTTGGATACACATGGCATCCAACGCCAGTTCACCACACCCCACATGCCACAACAGAACAGTGTAGTTGAACGTCGGAACAGGACAATCACCGAGATGGCTCGTTCCATGCTCGAACACAAACATGTTCCGAAGCGTTTTTGGGCAGAAGCAGTTAACACTGCAGTTTATCTGTTGAACCGGTCACCCACAGTGGTGGTCAAAGGTAAAACTCCGGAAGAGGCCTGGTCAGGTCGCAAGCCTAGAATCAGTCACCTGAAGGTTTTTGGCTCTCTTGCTTTTGTTTGGATCCCTGATGCTTCACGCACCAAGTTGGATGCCAAGAGTCAGAAACTGATGCTTGCTGGATATAGCAATCTTCACAAAGCCTACCGCCTTATTGATGTTGAGACATCTCGTCTCATATACAGCCGCGATGTAGTCTTTGATGAGCAGCGAGGACCATTCATGCCTGTTTCTCCTGTTCCTGATCCAGCAGACCAACCTATGTAGGTTCATGATTTGGGAGTTCGGCTTCCATTAGGTCCACCTGATGGGAGGGCTCCAGTAGCTCTTACAGCTCCAGTCCTGCCAGTGATACCTGTACAGCCACCTTCGGCTTCTCCTGCAAGATCACCTCGTTTTGAAGATGCTTCACCTGAGTTTGATCCAGATTCTTCTGATCAGGATCCTGTTGATCAAGCATCTCCTAGTACTATTGTTGGTCATTCTCCTCTCCGACCTAAGTGGTGGGCTAAGACACTTGCTGATCTTCATGATGATGAGCTCATTGATGGGAGAACTACTCGGAAAAAGAGCAAAACTATAGATTCTGTTAACTTTGCTCTTATGGCCAACATTCACAGTGTGTTTGAACCTCAAACATATTCCGAGGCTAAAGGAATTCTAGAGTGGGAACAGGCCATGCAATCTGAACACCAGAGCCTGCTGAAAAACAACACTTGGGTCCTTTCTGATCTTCCCCCAGGGAAGAAACCCATTAGCTGCAAATGGGTCTACAAAATCAAATACAAATCAGATGGTACTTTGGATAAGTACAAAGCTCGTTTAGTGGCAAAGGGCTTTTCTCAGCGTCAAGGCATTGATTATGAGGAGACCTTTGCTCTTACTGCAAAGATGAGCACCATCAGATTAGTCTTAGCCATGGCAGCACAGTTTGGCTGGAAGGTCCATCAGATGGACGTAAAGAGTGCTTTCCTGAATGGTGATCTCCATGAAGAGGTCTACATGACGCAGCCTCCTGGTTTCAAGGTTGCTGGTAAAGACCATCAGGTTCTCAGATTGGTAAAAGCTCTCTATGGTTTGAAGCAGGCCCCTCGGGCATGGTACATCAAGATTGATACGTACCTCAGTGATCAAGGCTTCAAGAGGAGTTCTTAGACTCAAATCTGTACATCAAGACTACTAACAGTGACATCATCCTTCTGGTTATCTATGTGGATGATCTGATCATCACTGGCAGTTCGGCATCTTTGATTCAGGGAATCAAACAACACTTATGCCAGTCTTTTGATATGACTGACCTTGGGCTCATGCATTATTGCTTAGGTGTTGAAGTTTGGCAATAGTCTTCTGGTATATTCATCTCTCAGTCCAAATATGCCAGAGCCTTGTTAGACAAATTCCGAATGCAGGATTGCAAACCTGCATCTACACCTATGGAGAAAGGTCTCAAGTTATCAGCCAAGTCTGATTCTCCTTCCGTTGATGATACTACGTATAGGCAACTAGTAGGCAGCCTCATCTACCTATCTGCTACTAGGCCTAATATCAGCTTCGCAGTCAGCTATATTTCACGCTTTATGAGAGCTCCTAAAGCTGATCATTGGATGGCAGCAAAGCGTGTGCTTCGTTATGTGAAGGGCACTTCTGATTATGGACTTCTGTATTCTCGGAGTTCTAATCCTAAACTCAGTGGGTTCATAGATTCAGATTGGGCAGGCTCTGTTAATGATAAAAAGTCAACATCTGGATATGTGTTCAGTTTGGGATCCGGTGCAGTCACATGGACCAGCAAGAAGCAGCAGGCAGCTTCTCTCTCTTCTACAGAGGCTGAATATAGAGGGACTGTTAAGGCAGGATGTGAAGCTGTCTGGCTTCGTCGGATGCTTGGGGATATGCAGATGTCACCAGCAGGACCGACTACTTTGTTTGTTGATAACGAAGGCGTTATCAAGTTAGCACGGAATCCAGTCTTCTATGAACGAACCAAGCATGTGGATGTTCATTGTCATTACATACGACAGCTAGTTGAAGACGGGACTATAGATCTGCAGTATGTTCCTACCTCAGATCAGACTGCAGACATTCTCACCAAGCCTCTTGGTCCTGATAAGTTTGTCAAATTCAGGGGACAGCTTGGTGTGTTAGATAGATTAACCATTAAGGGAGGGTATTACAATAATAGATAAGACGTCTATTATTAGTTAATGGTTATCTTGTAAATATCTTTAGCTTTAGTTTGCTTTCGTTTTTGCTTTCTCTGGAATAGAATGTTTCTATTCTTTACGATCGTTTCCTAAGGAAACATCATCTCTTCCTTTTGTATAAATTGACCTTTCGGTCTCTGTTATTAATAAGCAAGTATTTACCAATTACCTCGTAATATTTCCTATATTATGTAATTTTTGTGGATGAATTCCCCAAAAAGACTTGGATCTATTCCCTTAAATGTAAAGAGTCAAAAGATCTTTAAAAGGTTCAAAGAGTTCAAAGCCTTAACAAAAAACTCTTCTGAAAAGAAAATTAAAACATTGAGAACAGATAATGGGAAAGAAATAGAATATACCTCAGAAATCTTTGAAGAATTTTGTGTTAATGACAGAATTAAGAGGGAGTTAATTGTACCCTATAATCATCACCAAAATGGGGTAGCTAAGAGGAAAAATAGAAACATTGTAGAGGTTGCAAAATCAATGATGTAAGACCAAAGCATAGATACCTCATTTTGGACAGAAGCATCTAGAACGGTTGTTTACATCCAAAATAGATGTCCCAATTCACATAGTGATAACAAAATTCCTGAAGAGGCTTTTATAGGTATAAAACCTAACATAAACAACCTAAGAATATTTGGTTGTCCCGTTTATATCCATGTGTCTAAAGAGAAAAGATCAAAATTAGACCCTTCTGGGAAAAATAGGAATTTTTGTAGGCTACAGTGAAACCTCAAAAGCCTACATGATATACATACCAGGACAAAGACAAATAGAATTGAGCATAAATGTCATCTTTGGGGAAGATATATCCTTCAAAAGGGCAAAGAGCTGTAATGAGTTAGAAATCCAGGATTCATCTAAAGATATGGAGGAGGATCCTACTCCTGAGTTTCAGAAGTACCCAGAACAAACCACAAATGAAATCCAAAATGCTCCTAAGAATTAGAGGGAGTATCAAGAGGAAAATCAAAATAATAACAAGAAAAGACCATCTTGGGCTAGAAAAATGATTGAGGAAGCTGAAAACTTTGCAGCACCCAAAGGAACCTTTAGAGAAAGTAAGAGGCCTAACAAATTCTCAAGCTATGTGGCTTTAATGAGCGAAATCATTAACTCAAAACCTACAAGTGTAACAGAAGCTCTCAAACATCAAGTACGGAAAGATGCCATGACAGAATAGTATTAATCCATTTTGAAAAATGATGTACGGGATATAATACCTAGATCTAAAGAGAAATTTGTTCTCTTCCAAATGGCTCTTCAAAATCAAATATATTGCAGATGGTAGTATAGACAACCTAAAAGCACATTTTGTTGCTAGAGGGTTCTCTCAAAAGGATGGTATTGATTACGAGGAGAGATTTGCACTTGTTGCAAGATATTCTTCTGTTAAGAGTAGTCATAGCTATTGCAACAGCTAAAGGCTGGAAGATTCACCAGATGGATGTGAAAACTACATTCTTGAACAGGACTATCGAAAAAGTCTATTTAGAACAACCTCAAGGTTTTGACCATATATATGATGGTCAAGAGGTGTCGCACGTTACAAATGCCATGTAATCGACGCCCAATGTAATTCCTTAGTTTTCCTTGGTGATTGCAACATTTACTATTCGGTCTTAATTATCTACGTACTTATCTCCTATTTGTCCAGACAAACAATAATCAATCCCGCATAGAATTACTTCCACACAATCAAAGCCAAGGACGGGGTTTCTTTATATCTCAATCAATTTATAATCCCTATCACTCAATCCTTATGCAATAATGGGTTGACGAGTTTGTTGTCGTCCTTTTAAAATATGGTTTTTGTTTATACAAAATCTCCTTTATTTTTGCTATCAGTAGTGGTCGAGTTAATGGGAGTTATGCCTTATAGCCACATATTTCAACCTTAAATACATGTGATTCATTTTGTATAACAAAATAGGTCCTATTTCATTATCTCTGATGGTTGTTGTGGGATCTGATATATTCAATGATGAACGGGATCTCGTTGACAATCATGTGTAGATCGACATTGATAGCATTGTCTCAAAGTGCACTGCTTTGTCTATTCCATTCATGATTTCCCTTCCTCACCTGTCCTTACTCTTAAACGAGATTTTTTTCAAGGGACATTCAATGGTCTTTGACCAACATTATCTTCTATAAAGTGACTATTGTCTGTGTCCTTTTTTGTTTATTATTTCCCAATTCCAATTGGTAGACACATTGGTGTCACTGTATATCTATTTATGCATTTCTTACCGAGAATCAAGATTTGATGGGAATTATTTCTTACATTCATTAATAGTATTCTTCTTCCTACCCACTTAATAGAGCAGAACTATGAAGATAACTGTAATGTCCCTTTTCTGATTTTGTATGATATTTCCAACCTTAATCAGATCTTTAAGATCAAACAACTGCTATCACAAAGATCCACCAAATTTCTTAAGAAACCCCAAATCGGGTATGTCGAAAATAGTGCCAAAAAGCTTCACAGCTTCACCTGTTATTAATAAATTTGAAAGTAGACATTTTTACAGAAATTTGAGCAGCATAACAGCCTATAAAATGTCATTTCCAGATCTGTATAACATGCACACAATAGCTCCCAAATGGAGGACAAAAACAATGCTCATCGGGCTCCCGAAATTAACACAAAATGCCCGAAAAGACCACAAAAACACCCATAAAATATCTCAGAAGATTAATCACGTCCCAATACATATATTCAGCTCTATTTTAACAGCTTAAAGTCTGAAATACAGCAGCAACCAAAACTGATATGAAATGCTCAACTGAAAACACCAAACTCATGCAAAAAACACACTCAAAAACCCACAAATCTACACTGTTTAGCACAAAGGCAAACTCTGTATGAGCATGCACATGGAATGGCTTCAAACTCCCGTCCTTAGCCTTCCTGGAAACCTGCAAACTCCCGTTCTTGGGTCTCCCTGGAAACCTGCAAACTCCCGTTCTTGGGTCTCCTTCTCCACAGGTTTGGCAGCCTTTGAAGAATAACAAAGAATGAGCGAAAATCAAGTCTGGAATGAGCCCAAAATGCCTCCAAACCCCTTAAAAGAGGGCATAACTGTAACTCACGTCCAAGAGAGGTTAATGAAACTTATTTTAATAGTAATTTTCATTTATTAGTCCAACGGTTTCCAAAGATTAACCCCCTTTTTCCGAAACTTCACTTTCTTGGGCCTGCCTGCCTTAGCAAAGATTTTCTTTTTTAATTATTTGAAAAGGGGACATGACAATAACAACCAGAGATAAAAAAATGTTCAGTCATTTATCCTTCGATCTGATTCTTCAATGTGCTATATATCCCCACTCACTGATTATCTATATTTACGATTGTCCATATCTATTATTTCCTATTACTTCTCTTCCAAATGTTCTGGCTCATTTTTATTTTTTTTTAATTCAACACTCCAATAATTGGATTATAATCTTTATTAGAGGCTAAGGTCATTGCCGTAGATTCATCAGTGACTCTTTCTTGTTTTATTCACTGCTCTGCTATGATTGTTGCAAGTCTTCAATCCAAAAAACTTTACTCCTTGATTATCTGATCTCCCTTGCCTTTCTCCAAGCCTCGTACTCAATTCTCTGAAATCCTTCATTCTGATTTGCATCTGCATTCACAGTGTGTTCATGCACATTGTACAACATATTCTATTAATCAAACTCTCATTACATATGCAGTCTGGCTCTGATACCATGTTGTTTTTCTGAGAACCGCTACAAATGTAATACCACTGCCATAATATTTGGCATGTGTTTTCCAAAAAGCAGCGTCCTCTTGTATTTGTATGAGGTATTAACCAAGAGAAGAGACATGTCCCTTCATGAGACATATCTATTCATCAATATAATTAGTATAATGGCAAACTTAATTATAGTTGTGAGCGTGTGCTTTTGCGTGTGCGTATGTAATAGACATGTCTCGTGTGTGTGTGTGTGTGTGTGTGTGTGTGTGTGTGTGTGTGTGTGTGTGTGTAACTATATTAATTTCTCTTGATCTCACAAGTTTATCCTACTAAAGCTACCAAAACATCAACATTATTCACCAAACACACAATAAAATTAGAAACTAAGGGAGAAGGTAGTTTGGTTGATGTTGATTCTAAGGCTTCTGAGATGCTCCTGCATCATCCCATTGGCCTTTCAAGAAATTCCTTGGACCTGTCATTCTGAACTCATTGATTGATAACCTCTTCCTTTAATAACAAATTATTTATGATTGACAATTGTGTCAGAGTTGTGTACATCACTCCCTTGCTCTTCTAAATCACATGCATTATCTTAGTTACAAGAAGACAGATGTATTTCATTTCACAGGTTTCGTGGACAAAGATTAAAAAATGGTTCTCTCCAAGAAATTTCCGCAAACTTTGTAGCGCCTAACTTACAGGCTCAATGCTATATGATCAAATCTATGCAAAAGGAAATTTTTTCAGATCTGAAAACAAAATTTAATTTCATCTTTCAAGACTTAAATCTATTATGCTTAAATTCAGATCATCTATAAGATTACATTATTCACTGTGAAGTTATTTACTACAGTCTTCTCTATTTGTTTACCATTTGTGCACTTTAATTGTAAAAACCAATGGTTTGGAATACCGATCAACATTCAGAATTCACAAATTTTAAATTTGACAAGAAGAAAAATGCTTTATAAAAAAGTTTACTGCAATGTAAATGAATTTTATGTAGATAGATAATGGATATGTCTCATATTTTCCAAAGAGATTTATGGTTTTGATTTTCACTGTCAAACCAAGTTCTATATGGAATGGAGCAACCATAGAGCCTAATCATTAAAACAAAGAACAGTGAATAAATAAATAAATGCAAGACCTTACCTGCACAAAAAATATTGCAATTGGGTTCCCACGCAAACAAGAAATGCGGACAAAGCGACACGGCATGTAATTAATTGGATACATCATATCACGTCTTGGTGCTTCACAACGAGGTCGTACTTTTAAAAACATATCAGGCTGCAAAATTAAAACCATCACAAAGTCATCAAAATTCAGCAAGAAGTATTTCTCAACAAATATATTTTAACCATTCTGATATTTTACTACTGACTATAGATAAAATTCATGGGAATTAAGGATAACCACAGTCCACTTTGATCAATGACCAACCACAAACTCTACAACTTTTACAAAAAATGTAATTAAATTGGAGAGATTTCTAGATAACAACACCTTTAATCTGCTCTTTTGTGGAATACTTAACTTGATGTATCCGTGTTAAGAGGAAAACTATTCATTTATTAGACGTGTTTAACAATCCCAAACTCGGCACAAAAGTGAAGGATCAATATACAAAATCTTGAATGGCTAATAATTTGCCTTCCCTTGAATCATTCATCAATTATGTACTTTTATCAATAAAAGAGTATTCTATCATAACCAAGAGCCATTAGATATGTAACTGAAAAGTCATTAAAATTTTCACAATTTACATAACAGCAATAAATCATCAATGTATATAGATGATTAAGGAATACTTTCTTTGAATATCTTAGCAAATGATAGGTGGCATTCAATAAAGGAAGTATAATATCCCCTTGTCAAGCATAACCAATTTGAGAACAATTACCCTATTTTCAAAAAACATCGTTGGGTAATTGATGTGCAAGAGAGAACTCCAACTTTCTTGGATAGCAAGATTGATCAAACAATAGTTTTGTTCGTTGCATTGAGTTCAAGTTATCTCGGTAAGCCTTACAATACTATTCAAATGTGAATTCATACTTTTGGGAGCTCTCCAAACTTCTTGAAGAAGCAAACTAGTTTCAGATCGATGCCCAGTTGCTATAATTCAGCATCCTTAGTCCTTTGAAATAATATGGTATGGTCAGAAATTGATATTTATCTCATTTTGATGCTTTCACAACTGGGGTGAATAATTATTGCCCCAAAAGTAACAACAAATCAGAAACTATATTCATATAAACAATGCTTGGGCGGTTATCTTCTCAAAGGTCAACCCAGAATAGGTGATTAACCAACCCAGGGGCAAATGGAGACTTTAATGGGTTCTGAGTTTTTATTTTGTATGGCTAATGCTTTGTCTGTGAGTGCCCAGCATTTTGAACTTTCAAGGAGTTTTGAGGTGACTTGAAGGATGTCGTACCATTTAAGGTAGCATACCATTTTTGTTGACTTAAACTTCTACTTGGTCATACCATTTGGGAAACTTCAATTTCAATTTTTAGTTCTATCTCCTGCTGTTTGCTGATGATAATATTTTATTGTAGGCCATACAATTCTAAGGTGAGTGAAGAACCAAGCATAGAAATCATACTAAGTACCAATAGGCCATACAAGTTTGAATGAGGCATGGGAAGCAGGGGGTGTCTTCCTTTGGGTGCTCATTTCTCCTTGACTAGAGGTGTCTTGCAATTATCTAGGTTTTCCAAGTCATGGTTGGGTGGACAATTAAACTTAAGTGAGATTTTGGTATAAATGAACCTGTTATACCAGCAACACAATAAGCTGCTTCAGACATGTTGTTATCTGATTTTAACTATCAGTTTGATAGAATATCTTTGCAGTGTGTTCGGTGTGTTTTATAGGAGGTTGAAGTGTGATTTTACAGATTTTATCAGCTGGGTGACATTGGGAATGGCTCTAGTCAATCTTTTTAGTGTGTGACAGAGTTTTCAATTCTCATTTGTGACAACAATCAACATTTACAGAGTTGTTTCAGTCCTACACCAGCATTAGAGTTGTTGAAGTAGTAGCTTCAGTCGGATTTGATATCAATATGTAGAGCATATCTACACACACACACACACTTGATTTCCATTTTATACTAATATTTGAAGCTATGTAAATTGACTATGATCTTGCCCAGATCGGGCTTCTTATATAATCAACCTATGAATAATATCCTTATCTGCATTCATACTCTCACCCGGTGATTGGGTGTCGCCGGTAGAAACTGTAGCCAACAGGGTGTTGTCGTCGGTAAAGATTTTGTAGCCGACGGGCCGACAGGTTCATGTCATCGGTAAAGATTATGGCCGACGAGTAGATTAGGATTGTTTTGTAGCCGACGGACTCCTTCGGAAAGGTTTGGCGGAAAGTATTTATACCCCGTCTGGGATCATTGTAAATCATCTTATGAAGCATAATGTAATGTTCTGGCATATGCGAATAATCTAAGGAGTTCTGCTGTTCGTGTTCATTATCTGTGTGCATTTCTTAATTAACCTATGCGGTAAACATTGGGTTTGAGAAAAAAACATGTTACACACACACACACACATGTATTTGATTTCCATTATATACTAATATTTGAAGCTATGTAAATTGACTATGATCTTGCCCAGATTGGGCTTCTTGTATAATCAACCTATGAATAGTATTCTTATCTGCATTCATACTCTCACCAGGTGATTGGGTTTCAGAAAAAAACATGTTAATGGAAAAGTATATGCGATTCTGTGCATAAGTATTTATGTTGCCTTATCGTACTCAGGCTCGATGATACTTTCCTTCATCAACAAGTTAATGTCAAAGTGATATTATGTATGATGTGGCAGTCAAACTGCCGTATATAACCTGCTTTACCCGTGTTGCATTCAACAGTTTCTGATTATCGTGACTCATGCTTCAGTCACTAACGAATTGCTAATAGGTGTCATGTCCTTACATAGACATGACCCTTCAATATGGTATATAGATTGCAGAGTATCGGTGTAGAATGATATCAATAAAAGCAGCAATATCATCTCTGCATTTCGATACTCACTGAGCCTTTACTTATACCAGGCAAGAATCAAGTAAATCATAATTAAGGAGATTAAATATATATAGATATAGAGAGCATATATGAAATTAGTCAAGTATCACATAATATCCAAATCATTAAAAGTGCATATATCGGTCTTACAGTTCAGATCAAAAGAAAGTTAAAATCTATTCTCTATCTCAAATCTCACATTCTTTAACATGGCATCAGAGCCTAGTTGGTAGATAGAGATTAAAACAGATTCTGAAAACACCTTCAAAAGTTCCTGAATTATTTAATCTACTCAAAGAGCAATCATGATGAACGGAGTCAAGCTAGAAGATAGACTTGATGGAGCGTCAAACTTCATATCATGGAGATCTCAAAGAGCAATCATGATGAACGGAGTCAAGCTAGAAGATAGACTTGATGGAGCGTCAAACTTCATATCATGGAGAATTCGAATCATGATCGTTCTCAAAGAACACGAAATAGAGCAATATGTGGAACAAAACAAGTCAATGCCTGAAAATGAACCTGACAAAACTGTATGGAAAAGACACAACAAGGCCACGAAGATTATAACTGATTTTGTGGAAGATCACATTCTTCCATATATAGTAAACTCTTCAACCGCATATGAAATGTTTATGACAATTCAAAACTCATATAAAATCATTAACACCAGTAGATTGCTTACTCTAAAAACTCAACTCCTTCACATCAAGATGAACAAAGGAGAGACTGTCACATCATACTTTTGAGGCTATCAAAATTAAGAGATCAACTTTCTACAATCGGAAATATTGTAAACGGCGATGAATTATCATTAATAGCTCTTAAAGGGCTACCTACTACATGGGAATCATTCATTCAAGAAGTTAGTGCTCGTCCTACTCTAACTAAATTTGATCAACTCAAGAATGATTGTACTCAGGAGGAGTTACAATCAATTACAAGAGGAATCATACCAAATAAAGAAGAGGAAAAGGAAACAAAAGGAAAAATAAAAGGAAAAGACATTTTAAGGAACTCAAACAATAAAAGGAAAAGACATTTTAAGAAAAGAGGGAAGAAAAATCAAAATTACAAGAAAAGAGATTTCTCAAAAGTTTAATGTTTCAAATGTGACAATTTTGGACATACACACAGGTACTATCCAGAAAGAAAGAAAGCTCTAGTCAACGTATCTAAAGTCAAGGAACCTGAAAACTCACTATTCTTCCTTGCCTTATCAAGTGAGCTAAACTCCAATAAGAATGCTTGGATAATTGACAGTGGCGCATCTAGACACATAACAGGATTTAGAGATCAACCTTTGAAGGACACTCCACCGAAGTCATAATTGGGAACAGCTCCACTTACCCTGTGAAAGGAATTGGGGCTTGCTTAGTTCAACTAAAAACTGGAGTTACCTTACATTTAAAAGATGTCCTATGTACCCAGTATAAAGAGAAACCTAGTCCCTATCTCAGGATTAGTAGATCAAGGGTATCGCACATCCTTCCAAGAAGATAAGGTCCTATCTTGGCCTAAAAATTCAAACATAAAAAAATGCAATTTGGATTCATAGGCAAAAGTCTATATAAACTATGTAACATTCAAAATTTACCCTTAAATCATTAAGTCATAAAGAACAATGAGATCTGGCACAGAAGACTAGGTCACTTACACTTTTGAGCTCTACCTTCCATAGAGAAAATTGTGAAAGATATACCTATCCTAAAATCTGAACATGAAGGAACATGTAAAGGTTGTGCATTAGGAAAGAACTCTAAAACATCTTTTCCTCATAGTGAACACAAATCCAAGATTATACTTGAACTCATTCATACTGACTTATGTGGACCTATGTCAATTCCTTCCCTAGGAGGATACTTGTACTATATCATTTTTGTTGACGATTATTCCAAAAATACCTGGATCTACTTCCTAAAACTAGTCAAATGAAATTCTATCTAAATTCAAAGAATTCAAAGCCTTAGTTGAAAATCAAACAAGGAAGAAAATTAAAACCCTAAGATTTGACAATGGAGGTGAATATATTTCTGAAAACTTCAAAGAATTTTGTGTATTTGTTGGGATTAAGAGGGAGTATACAATACCATATAATCATCAACAAAATCGAGTAGCTGAAAGAAAGAACTAAACTATTATTGAAGCTGCTAAGGCTATGATGCATGACCAAAATCTTCACTTAACATTCTAGGTTAAAGCTTCTAATACTGTAGTATACATTCAAAACAGATGTCCTCATTCATTTCTAGAAAATGTAACACCTGAATAAGTCTTCTTGAGAATCAAACCTGATCTACGTCACCTAAGTATCTTTGGGTGCCCTATATACATTCATATACCTAACAAGAAAAGGACTAAACTAAAGCCCTCAAGGAAGAAAGGTATATTTGTTAGCTATAGTGAGTCTTCCAAAGCCTACAGAGTATACATACCAAGGTCGAGGAAAATTGCAATCACTAGAGATGTTAAGTTTGAAGAAGATGTTGCATAGAAGCACTCCAAAAATATAGAAGAATCAAATGATGAACCCATCCCAAAATTAGATGAAAGTTCCATGATTGAGAGGGAGACTATGATTGAGAGGGAGAGTTGTATAGAAGACCATGGACCCACAATCTCTAAAAATGACTCAAATCCACTCAACAAGAAATGACCATTATAAGCAACAAAAATGATTGAAGAAAATAATGTGGCTCCAAATGAAATCTTTAGAGAAAATAAGAAAACAATAAGTCACTCATGTTATGTCGCTCATATAAATGAGCCCACTCAATCATAACCCTCAGATGTTGAAGAAGCCTTAAAATCTCAAGCCTGGAAAGATGCCATGATTGAGAAATATCAATCTATACGAAAAAATGATTTCTAGAACATAGTACCAAGACCTAAAGACAAATTCGTTGTCTCCGCAAAGTGGCTGTTTAAAATTAAACAAGCACCTAATGGCAATATTGAAAAACATAAAGCTAGATTTGTGGCCAGAGGATTCTCCCAAAAGGCTGGAATTGATTATAAAGAAACATTTGCTCCAGTTGCACAATATACATCTGTCAGAACCATCATTGCAATTATTGCTTCCAAAGGATGAAGGATACATTAGATGGATGTAAAGACAACATTTCTAAATGGTGTCATTGGAGAAGAAGTATACCTAGAACAACTAGAAGGGTTTATTATTCATGACAGGAATACACATGTATGTGAACTAAAGAAAGCTCTTTATGGTCCCAAACAAGCCCCCAGGGCATGGTATGAAAGAATCGATAGTTATCTTATCAAATTAGGGTACTCAAGAAATGAAGCTGACCCTAATATATACTTTAAGGAATCAAGGGGTGATATGAAAATTCTAGTTCTCTATGTTGATGATCTTATGATAATAGGGAAAGATCACCTTATTGCAAAGCGTTAACAAGATCTTATATCTGAATTTGAAATGAAAGATTTAGGTCTCCTACACTACTATTTGGGTTTAGAAGTATGGCAGAAGGAAGAACGTATCTTCCTGATCAAGCCAAGTATACTATTGATATATTAAACAAGTTTGGCATGATGGATTGCAAACCATTGTCCACACCAATGGAGACAAAACTTCTTAATCTCAAAAATGAAGCGTCTGAATATGAAGCTACAAATCCTACATACTACAAACAAATAATTGGATCTCTAATGTACGTGGAGAATAGTCGCCCTAATATTTGTTACACCACAAACACATTAAGTCAGTTTGTGTAAACCTAAGAAGATCCATCTCATGGAAGCCAAACACACATTGAGATAGTTAGAGGTACTATTGGGCTTGGTCTAAAATATGACCATGTTAAGCTTTAGCTTATTGGATATTCAGATTCTGACTGGGTTGGTTATCCTATTGATCGGAAGAGCACTACAGGATGATTTTTTAGTCTTGGATCTACAATGGTATCTTGGTTTAGCAGGAAGCCATCTACAGTCGCTAAAAGTTCTATAGAAGCAGAATACATAGCAGCTTCCATGGGAGCCCGAGAAGCAGTGTGGTTACGTAGACATGACCCTTCAATATGGTATATATATTGCATAGTATTGGTGTAGAATGATATCAATAAAAGTGGCAATATCATCTCTGCATTTCGATACTCACTGAGCCTTTACTTATCCCTGGCAAGAATCAAGTAAATCATAATTAAAGAGATTAAACATATATATCTGTAAAAGCATATATGAAATCAGTCAAGTATCACATATATATCTGAGTCATTAAAGGTGCATATATCGGTCTTACAGTTCAAATCAAAAGAAAGCTAAAATCTATTCTCTATCTCAGATCTCACATTCGTTAACAAGAGGTACCGTTCATTGATAAATTGCTTTATCTTATCTCATTCAGTTTTTTTTGGGTTATACAGTAATCAAAGATTGTGATCAGCACTTTACATCAGTATATATTAAGCAATTATATTTCCTAATAATGATTTTTAATGCATTATACATTATCTTGTAAAACCCTCAATGGGTATTACAGCCCAACAATCTCCTTTTTACATTTTAATGTAATTGCACACTCTAAGAAACAAGTGTAGATTAGGTCGGCTTGGAGCCTTGTATGCATGTGTGTCTTCTTGGAATTGCACACTCCACTGAAATTAGTATATAACTGGTTCTTTCAATCTTTTTCTTCAATTGCACTCTATTAAAGAAGTGAAGCCTTGGCTTTCTCTACCACCAAGTGTATTTCCTTTCAGTTTTGTCCATCAAGCACACTCCACAAAAGAAGTGTAGACCTAAGTGCCCCTCTCACTTTGTGTGCTTTAGTTGATTAGATCAAGCTTGAAAAACTCTGCAATAACTCACCAGACTCCCTAGTTCTCCTAAGGCATAACCCTTGCCAATTTTATTGATCAAATGCTCGTCAGCATTTTTTCAATGTCTTGTTGCAAGTTTTTGCAGAATAAATCAAAAAAGAACTCTCAATTTATGCCCTAGCAACTTACCAAGAAACATGCAATGCCAAAAAAAGGTAAAAGGAAATACTCGAAAGGAGTATCGCTGATTTCTAGTGTTTAGCTGCAATTCAGTCATCTTTAGCGATTGTGATAGAGCTACTTATCCTGACACGTGTCACCATCATAGCATCGCAAATTTTCCTTATTAAATTTTTTAATGTTGTAATGAACTTAAAATTTATAATTGATTTTTATTATTAAAAAAATTATATAACATATATTTAATATAACATTTTTTTGGCCAAAGTGGGGTAGGCCACATATATTAGTAGGTAAGAGTGGAACTTAAGACCTATATGGAGGTCACCCCAGTTCACTGCTAGACCAGTATACTGAAGAGAATGCTACATGGGAAGATTATGATGAAATCTTCTAGAATTTTCCACATCTTTTTCCAAAAACATGAATTATGAGAAAATTTTGATTCAAAAACTGATACAATGATAAATATGTTGTCAAATGGGATAATTTTATTTAATTTCTTTTGTGCATTGAAAAAATTCATCGAGGACGGTGGGGGTAGGGTATGTTAATCCCAAATCTTGCCTAATTTAGATATGTTCATATAGTTGTTGAGGTTTCATGTTAAGTTAGTTGACAAGTAAAATTAGTTATGATCATGTGAAATGGTAAGATGGTTATTCGTTATAATTTCATGTGAAGACGACATATTAGTTAAGCGTTATGATGGTATTATGATTATTGTTATCTTGAAATCATGAAAATTTGGTTATTCATTATAAATTCATGGGAAGTGAAATGGTGGTTAGTTGTTATGATGTTTTATGAATAATCACTTGTTACAGTAATTTTGATTATTTTGAGGAATATGATATTATAGTGGAGAATTTCATTTTTTGTAGGAGCACGCCGAAAGGGGGAAGCATTGCCAGAGAGGAATTAAGCAAGGGACACCACTCCACCTATGGGTCGATAGGTATGAATTCTAATCACCAACGCTAAGGGGTAAATGGCTAGGCAAGCAAGAGTATACTAGGGACTGCCATGAACTACCTGGTCACTAAATGTGCATTACTAAAGAGAAGATCACTAAGCATTAAATTAAAATGTGTTACCTTATAAAGTGGATGATTTCAAAGCTTCTTGTGATATTGTCATGCCTTAATACAATAATACCATAGTATCTACATATGCTTGCATATATGTATGTATGTATGTATGTATGTACGCATGAATTAGAATAAGATGTATGTATACGCCGACTTGATATAAGAGCTATACACTAGATACGTTGTTAATATATCATGCATATATATACGTGTGCACATACATACACAAGTATAGATAAGTGTAGTATGATATTATTATATTAAGATATTAGCATGAGTTATTTTTATTCTTTGACAATAGTTTTATTATTTCAACTTGAGCAGCCTTATTTCTATATCATTTCATTGGGCCTTTTACTATTCGGTGGCCATTTTAATATTATTGCCCCATTTGAGCCGGTGGCCTTTTATTTTGTAACTCCTCACCACCTTCACATTCTTGCTCATAGCTGAGCATGCAGCCAAGAAGGCAAAGATTTATAGAATGATAGCTCATGTGGAAACAACATTCTTACCTCCAGCAGAGTGAATACCATCACCTACAATCTGAAATATTTTCATTCCATTCTTGTTTCATGTTTTTTCTTTGCGAGTTCCATACAATTCTCCAGCAAACGCATACCATCCGCTATCTCCATTTTAACGCATACCATCCACTATCTCCATTTTACAATAGATAGTGCTTCCACCTTCTTTAGGCATTGCTTTTGATCATATTTATTAATTTGGTGTCGAGCTTCCTACACCAAAGAACAGTAGTCGATTAATACAATTCTTGCATTTCATAGCAACCAGTGATCGTGATTTTGGAATTGCTCAAGAACCATTTGAGCCTTTTCAAGGGGCCACCTACAGTCAAATCATGAAATTAACATTGCTGAACTTTATGTTTTTTATTTGATATAGTGAGGCATAGCTGAAGCCTGGATTGGAAAGTAATATTAATATTGTTAGAGCTTGATCAAGATATGATCTAATGTCTTCTTTCTTCATGTATAATACAATAAGAATGCTCCAGATCGAGTAGAACTATGGCATTTTTTATAAAAGTAATTTCCCTTCAGAATCATAGATAACTGAAGTACGAACTTATTAAAAGATATCTAAAATATATTCTCTAAGATAAGAGACCACATCATTATGAATCAAGCATAGATTTCATAAATTATTTATCTTTTACAATGCCATGGCCCAGGTCGAACATATGCAATGGTTGTGATTATAAATGCTTATGCATCCACCTAGTAATTCATCTAGGAAAACCAGCATGGTTGAGATGAAGGGTGTGAAATGGCAATGATTGAACTATGGCTTTTTCCTACATGATAATAAAAAAGAAAAATTAGTAGCGTAAGCCAGTAATAAACAATGTTTAAAATCCGTGTTAGTTCATGGTAGTCCATTGTATAAATCATGTTGTCATGTCAAGCGGTGGTTGATCAGGTACATAGTGCCCTCACAAATCCTTGGCCAAGGTAGGTTAGTGGCATGCTTGCTGTTGTGATCACTAGAGGTTAGGGATGCTAGCAGTTCGCAGATGGTTGTATGGAAGGTATCCTAAGCCTATCTGGCTGTTTAGCCGACACTAGGATGCTCAATGGTTGGACAGTGGTGTCCCAAGCCTAATCCCAAGGTAGGGAGGCCCTTTCTCAGCAAAGATTGTGTGAGGATACTTAAGGGTCCATGGTCGAAAGGTTAAGCCCTTGGAAATGCTTCTACTCTCCTTTAGAAGCCATGGCTTGCACAACTCAAGGATAAGGTCTATATGCAAGACCTCTGGAATTCGGGTACTCTATTCTATATTTATTTGCCGCATTTTCAATTATGTATTGTAGATTGATATTATGTTTAAGATTAGTTTCTCTTCATTGGATTAAGAAGCAGTTAAATCAGTTATTCCTTTACTTGAATGTATAAAAATTGAAATGAACATTAAACGTGTGTAGATGATGCTATGGCCGCTACAACTGTCTTTGTGACTTTGGAAAGAAGTATTATTTGTTATTTTTTTATTCATTAAATTAGTTAGAAAATTTAGCATGTTCCAAGTGGTATCAGAAGTTTTAGTTGTGCGTTCCCCCTGTGAAGGATAACTAGAAAAACTAATAAACAGCAAGCAAACTGTACATGCAGATCCACAGACAGAGATCTGAAACATGTAGCATAATTTATCTTTTTAATCATGAATTCAAAGAGCAGGGATTTGAAATGAATCAAATGATTTGATGAAAAGAGGGCTAGAGAGAGAGTAAACCTTAATAGCATAAATGAAAAACTGAGACTAATAGTTGTCTAATAGGATATTCTAATTCATGCTTCTAAGAAAATCCAAATGATCACAATCCAAAAAAAAAAATTGGACCAAGTAACAGAGAAGTTGATTGATAAAGCTTTAAACTGCATATTCACTGCTGATTTGTAATGCTGAGCATTCTTGGTATCCTGGGTTCTGCCATTTTTGTTTTAGGGCACACATATCAGCTGTCTATATTGACAACAATAATTTTAGATTGACATCTCTTTTAATATAACTGATTATAAATTCCAAAAAAAAATTGTAAACAATCCAGGGCCTGAACTGGCATAGTAAATCTAAAAAGATGAGTGGGTGCTAAATAGAAATATTTTGGTTGCCCTGAGATATTTTGTAAGGAAAGAATTTTTTAAACAACATTCCAAAAGACTAAGCATAAGGGAAAAAGCTTTAATGGTGCTCCCTGGTTTTACTAAACTATTGTCTTGTATTTGAGGCATTGTTCCATCTTAAACATGGCCGCTTTACGAATCAAATACTTAGTAACCCTCTTTATAAATAGGTGTAGCAAATTATCGTAGAATAAATTGGAGAATAAGTTCCACACAAGGCTAGCTTAATGAAAAAAAGATGATTGGTTGTAAACAAATGATTCAGTTAATGCATGCTCAAGGCGTACCCAGCATTTTTTATCACTCATAAAAGTGCCAGCCTGGGTCATCAAAATGCACATAACCATCATGAAACCTTCTCTTGACAGATAAATGACAAGCAAAGGATCTTTTTCATTAAGAGGAAAATGGTATCTCACACGAAGGATTTGTTACAAGATTCAAGAAGAGTTGGCAGATTAATGGATTTCCGGATGATTTATTGATAAACAAAGGAACAAATGTGTTCCTTATAAAGAATTACAAGGATGTTGTTTCTAAAAAAAACGTAGACTGAAGACGGAATTAGAAACAAAACTAGAGACAAGATAGGAAACATTCCTATCTGGACTGAAGAAAAAAGAGACGGGATAGGAAACATTCCTATCTAGACTGAAAGACGGACTACAGACAAGTAGTTGACTATTATAGAAAGTATAAGATATTATCTTAATACCCTCCCTTAATGGTCAACGTACGAATGTCGGAACATTCTGGGATAATTGAGACCCTCCCTGGATCTACAGAATGTTGAAACCAAGAAGCTTTGCCAGAAGAGTGCTATGACTCAAAATAGGTTGCATTTACAAAACTTCGTTTTTGTGGAAAAAAATGGTAAAACCCAAAATCTCACGCAACCTTGCGTATTATAAACAACTTGAAAATGATTTTTGAGGAGAAAATCAACAAACCCATAAAAATAGAAACAGATTCAGAAGGCGAAAAATGCAGCTTTGCCTTGATCAGGACTCGGAGAAGTCGGATGCTGCGTAACACCCAGAACAAGTTGATCGATGTTTCGATATTCGAAGATTGCGATGATGTGCTGCTTCCAGGTTCCATAATTGCGACCATTGAATTTGGAATTATGTTCGAGCAGAATATTTGTCAGAGATGCCATGGCACGTTTTTCAGTGAAAACTGTGAAAATCTGTGAAGGCACGTTCTTCGAGGCAAAATACGAAAGACCCAAAAGAATCAGAGAATGACCCTGAAGTGAGCTCGAAAAACCCAAAAGGAATCTGCGTCGTTTTCTGGATCCGTTGGCTCGAAAATCGAGGCACAAAAATCGAGGCACCCAGAAAAAGAGGACGACAACCCAGTTGAGCTCTCGAAAAACCCACCACGAATCTGCAAACAAAAAAAAATTTCGACCCCAAAAATTAGGGTTTTGAAAAAAAAAGGGCCCTGGCTGAAAAAAACTTGAAAAGACTTCAAATTTCTTGGTAAAAATGGCCGATTTTTTTTCAGGGAGAGCGCAAATGATGAAGAATGCAAACAAAACAAACTAATCCTTGACCCTACAATCGCGATTTTGCTGTCAAATGAGCTTGAAAATATATGGACGCGAATTGCTTCAAACGCGTGTGATTTGGACGCGATTTGTAGAAAAAAATTGCGAGCTTTCCCAAGGATACAGGCACGGATTTTGTAGACCAGGAGGCTGTGAGCAGAGACGACTGTCGTGGTGTGCAGAACTCAAAATAAAAAAATAAAAAATAAAAATCCTTAGCTATTGCGGACACGACTTACATACCAAACAAAAACTCCAGGCCAGAAACAAAATAATATCAGACTTGATTTGCTAAGCACGATTTTACCAGTCGTGAGCAGATAAAAATGGCTTTCGTTACAAGATTTTACGATTTTGCTCTGATACCATGTTACAAGATTCAAGAAGAGTTGGCAGATTAACGGATTTTCGGATGATTTATTGATAAACAAAGGAACAAAAGTGTTCCTTATAAAGAATTACAAGGACATTGTTTCTAAAAGAAACAACGTAGACTGAAGACGGAATTAGAAACAAAACTAGAGACAAGATAGGAAACATTCCTATCTGGACTGAAGAAAAACGAAACGGGATAGGAAACATTCCTATCTAGACTGAAAGACGGACTACAAACAAGTAGTTGACTATTATAGAAAGTATAAGATATTATCTTAATAGGATTGAGGAGCTAGAAACAGGGAGTGAGCACTTTAAACTTTGCTCCTGGTGCTGATCTAGTGTAGCATTCCTTGAGACATTAGAAAGACTTTGGAGGCAAAGTTTAAATTGTTGCAAATATATATATTGAGTTGCCATTGATGTCAACTATGGTCCACAAGGTGTGTTAAGTTGTGTTCCTCTGTGTTCTGGAATAATGCAGCATCAGTTGTATTCATATGTGTTGACATTGGTGAAAGTTGATTGTTGGAGATGATCGAAGGGGATGTATCTAGACGTCTCATGTCTTACCTGAAGTGGAAGAGAAGGTTTCAATTTTCTACACATGAAATTGGCTAAGTATGATTGTTCTCATGAACTAATGATAGACAGTCTTTGCATTTTGGTCTGCAATGTGGCACACTATTCCATTTCACCCTGCAGTTGGAATAAGTGGTTGACAAATGTCAAAGGTTTGTGCATCTCAGGTTTTATGATCCCATTCGGTCCATCGCAAAAGTTGTGATGTCTTGAGTTTTGGCATGTCAAAGACAATGTAATATATTGAAAGAATGTTTTACATTCCTTTTCCTGGAAGTGCTCTAATGTTGTGGCACCCAAATATTGATATGTTGGTGTCAGGTGATGATATGCTACACATTGGCAGCAGTTGTGGAGATCCACACTACATTCCATGTTTGTTTGGTCGATGCTCATTACTGTATTACCCTTTGGGACCAACTCAAGATGTTTTGGTCCATGCAATAGCATTCACTGTCAATGGCGATGATTCAAGATCTGGAGGAAGGTGGGTTGACATGGTGTGATGCCTCGCACATCTTATTTCACTTCTGCATGGTTTGGAGATTGAGGTTGGCACCGACAGTCTGTGTTGCACACTCCATCTAACTAGGCTAACCTAATTCATGTTATTGTGTTGTCGTCAATATATAAAGGTGGATATCCTTTGGAGATAAATGCATGAGTTGTAAATGATTGTGTAAGATATATTGTGAAGTGCCAAGGTGCAAATATGCAAACAAGCAGTGATGAAGTCAGTTACAGATGTATGAACAGAAAACTGTAATCAACATTTCAGAGAATGCACCTCTATTTAATTCAATCACAATAATTCTTTGTAATCATTACAACTGTACCTTGCCCTGAAGAAAGTGATCTCTAGTGATTAGCAAGTCCTTGTATCCTGCCCTAAGGTTGTGTGATTTAGTCTGCAAATCCATATCAGGAACAGTGAGCTCCTTGGCCTCTGGCCTAAAGCATTGTAATCAGTTCTTCATATAGTGAGAGTGATTCTCACCGTCGCTTTCCCCACTTTGGATTTTCCATCTAAAAATCCTAGTGCCACATGTGTTATTCTTTCTTCTTTCTGTTATTATTTACTTCTGCGCAAAAGTTGAATGGATGAATGGTTAATAAATGGTTAAGTTTTAATAAATGTTGATTCACACCCCCACCCCCCTCTTAGCATCTAGACGTGTTCAACTGTTTCAACATAATAAGTTTCTAAACAATGTTGATTAAATCCAATTTCTCACTTAAGATATTTGGATCAAGGGATCTTGTATATAGTCCTCGCTAAGAATAGAATTAGGTTGAATCAATTAGTAACTTGGGATACAAGAAAAAGGAGTTGATGTGCTACAGTGGTACTCATGCTCTTCATATACAACCTTACAGATAATCTTTCTTTGGAATTTCTACCAAACTTCTTCTCTGGAGCTTCTGGGCTCTATGCCACATCCTTTTGAATGAAATTCTGCAGGCACTAGGGAACAGAGAGAAAATGGAAGAATCAAAATGCTCTTTGACAGTTAAAGACAATGTCTTTGGCCCTTAACTTCCTCCAGCGAATATCTGCATGGCAGATGCCTTCCTTTGGGTGCCATTTTGTAAGAAGTCCCTCACATGAGACAAACTTCAAAGAATTGGTTTTTATGGCTTGCAGACGTTCCAGATAAGAAGATGTCAAGAAGTCACCAATTCACCTCTTCATCCATTGCCCATGCTCTTGAGACTTTTGAACTTGGTTTTTCAAGAAAATGGGCTTCTGTTGCAAATGCCTAGGCAGAAAAAATAAACCTTCTGATGTAATAGCAATTGGATCAAAACTAAAACAAGATACAAATTTATAAAAAGAAAAGAAAATTTGTCCCTGGTCCATTTGCATCATAGTTATCAGGAAACATGTAACGCCATTGGTTCAGGAATTTGGGATGGTTATTGGTGGACAATTTTTTGAAAAATAGAAAACGGCTACCATGAGAGAGTAAAGACGAAAAGAAGTATTATTTAAATTTTCAAGAAAAATATATAAATATAAAATGCTGATATAACTTTACGAAGAAGGAAATCTCTATCACTGCTGTACCAACAATTTGACACTTCAAAAATCAAAATCCTTGTTTGATTTTAACCAACACCTATTTGCAGTTGCAAAAAATGGAAGCCCTGCTAGCTTTTCACAGTTGCAGTTGATAAGTAGGAGATAATTTCCACAGCAAGTCAAATTGTGATATTGCTATCAGGATTTAACTGTGTGATTTTTGAGTCAAACTCATTGACCCATGTTTCATGCGTAGTGATTCAACATGAATCCATCTCTCATGAGAATAAATGGAACACTTAGCACTCATTAGATCTAGTTGCAGTTGTTTTTCACACTCTGATAACCATCATTTTTCACAATAAACACATTCTTGTGTTAGGTCTTCTAATTTTATTATTATTACTCACCCTTTGTCCATGTTGAATCTTATGTCTTGAACATTTTCCAGAGGAGACACAAATAGGTGACTCCAATCACAGGAGATGTCTCCCTAACCATCTATGAAAAATACACATCCACATCTCTGAAACATAAGGAGCAGTAGGCACATGTCCCTGCTATCATGCTTAGCATATTTGGATGGAAGGTACAACAAAGAATTCAAGCAGAAAGCCCTATACTCAGACAAATTCGTTTTAAATTGGAATGCTCCTTATCTGAGACAGTATTATGCATCCTCAAATGTTAATCAGCCAAAAAAAATCATATTTTTATTTAAAACAAGAATGCAGCCTAGCAATTCTATTTGCAGGATCAACAATGCTTGCATTTAGTACCAGTTGCAAAACAAATATCTAGGATTTGGCATTTAGATTCTATAAAGTTAAATCAAAAATTTGGATATCTCACAAAGCATTGTGCCATTGAATTAGAAATGTTCAACTTTCACCTTGAAACGTAGACCAACAGCAATTTCCCACTCCAGTACTGACTTATTATGGATCCTTATGTGAGATAACAGGCATGTTTCCTGCATAAATAGAGCTCCGGTGAGAATCCATCTGAGAATTTATAGGAAATTGAATAACTTGAATCTATATTATATAGTGTGACACAAAGCTAAGACAATGTTAGAGAATTCTTGTAATTACCATATGACAATCAAAACAATCCCAAAATTGCAGGAACAAATGCCTCTAGACTCTATTATTATATTAAATAAGCCAATGTGTTTCCAACAGGTTGGCAATATGCTTTCATAAGCTTCAAGTTCTCAGAATTACAACCATAGAAGACATGTGACAGTTAAATGTGAGGATCGTTTGTAAAAATCACAAGTTCACATTGTTGATGTGGATTAAGGTTTAAAAATATAACGAAACCAATATAAAATAAATCAAGTGGCCCCATTCTAACTACTTATCCTGTATTACCAGCCACCTCATTGTGGCATGATTGCCAATAAGAACTAAGCCAAAATTACATCCAATAAGAAAATAGGATTAATATTAAGGTAATGGAATGTTTCCATTTATAAATATTAAATGATTAAAATGGATTGTTATGTGGTAGTTCATTTTTAAGATAAGAAGAAATGGAGTACTTTAAAACAATAAAAAGGGGAAAAAACATAAAATATCACTGTTAAAAGAAATGCAAAAAACTGGCTAAAAAACCCAGAAATATGTCTCTAATTTAGAACTCGATTCTTTATATATATTGTGTTACTAAATGCAGAAGTCATTCATATTGTTCGAAGACTTTTATTTTCTTCAGTCTAATTGTTCCTTGGGCTAGCACTCCGCGAAAAAAAAGCTATTATAAACATTCTAACTCCTATTAACTTGTAGTGTATCATTTTCAGACAAAAGACAACGGAAATGATAAGCTTGCATCCTTGATGACAGCACACAAATCAACCTAGAACCAAATCTTAGTCAATAGGACTACAAGCATTACTTGGGAATAATATGAAGGGTGAGATCAATATTTATAGCCTGTTAGAAGTGTTAATTTTAGAGATCTCTGATAGATAAAACTATTATAACAGATTTGAATAACAATGAATATCCTTACTTGGTCGATTGCAAAAACTGAGGGGCAGATCTTCGTCTTTGAATGGCAACTGATATATCTTGAACGTCAAATTATAATATCAATGGAGAATCAACAATTTTGAATGTGTTAACCTGTAGAGAGAAGAATGCAGATTGCGGGGACTTGTATTGCCATGGATTAACATTAGTTTGTTTAACTTTCACATGTAATCCTTTTGTGATAGTCAAACAAAATTCACATAACCGTTTACATTACTTCAACTGATGCTATACATTAACACTCCCTCTTAGCAAGGGAGAAGTAATACACCTTTTAATAGATATCAGAATAGCATATCTAAACACATTATCTGACTTTAACACTCTGAAATAGTGACTTGTCAAATAATTAAAATCACCATGCTATGAACACTATCATAACATATGTTATGATCTCTAATTGTCCAAAACAATATTTAGAGTAATCATAATGCATTCGTTATCAATGATCTCTAATTGTCCAAAACAATATCTAGAATTTTCATGATAACAAGCCTATCATTTGCAAGATCATCACCTCACAAATGATTACCTTCTAAACATATGTCTATGAAAGATCGTCACCTTTCATTACATATCTGATGCAACTAAAAAATAATAGAAGCATAAACACATATAAATTGAAAACTTTAATTCAATATTCAATATTAAAATTTGATCATACCAAGTTTTCCTCTAAAGTATTCCAACTTCACTTTAGCAAGAGGCTTGGTAAAGATATCTATTATTTGCTCATTAGTACTAATGTACTCCAAATTTATAACTCCTCGATCCACCATATCTCTAATGTAGTGATAAGGAATTTCAATATGCTTAGAACAATTGTGGAAGACAGGATTAGCTGAGAGCTTGATACAACTCTGATTGTCGCAATGAATCACTGTGGGCTTCAAAGGTCTTTTGAAAAAATCAACTAGCAACTTTCGTAACCTTACAGGTTCTCTAGCTCCCAAAGAAGAGGCGATGTATTTGGCTCTGGTAGAACTTAATGCAACTGAAGACTGTTTTCTGCTGAACCAAGAAACCATTCCAAATGCAAGACTGAAGCAACATCTAGAAGTACTCTTATGTTCAATAGAGTTGCCTGCCCAATCAAAATCAGAATATCCATGAAGATTGATGTTTACTTGATCATATCTAACTCTCATGCCAATAGTGCCTTTTAGATATCTCAAGATGTATTTAGCTGCATGTAGATGTATCTTCTTCGGTACACACATAAACTGGCTTAAGGTGTTAGTCGCATAACATATGTTAGGACGAGTACTCACTAAGTACATTGAGGATCCAATGATTTGTCTATACTAAGTAGGATCCGTAGATTCAAATTTGATCATATCATCCTTCAATTTGTGTAGATTGACTTCCATAGGAGTAGTAGCTGGTTTACATTCCATCATCCCAAATTTTGTTAAAGTATCAACGATATATTTTCCCTAATTCAGAAAAATGTAGTTACCCTTTTTGCTAGACTTCCAATCCTAGGAAGTAGTGTGGAAGACCTAAATCTTTCATATCAAACTCTGTTGTTAGTTCTTGTTTGTACTCTTTTTTTTTTCTTTTTCTTTTTTCAAATCAACATATAACACAAAAAAAATCATATCATTGCCATCTATCTTGAAGTATAGGTTAGGATCAGCTTCATTTTTAGAGTATCCTAACTTTGTTAGATAGTTGTCTATTCTTTCATACCATGCTCTGGGAGCCTGTTTGAGACCATATAGTGCTTTCTTTAACTTACATACATGAGATTTACTGTCATGAGTGTAGAGCCCTTCTGGTAGCTCGATATAGACTTATTCAATTTTACCATTTAGGAATGTTGTTTTAACATCCATTTGATGAACTTTCCATCCTTTGGATGTTGCGATAGCCAAGACAGTTCTAACTGAAGTGTATCTAGCAATTGGAGCAAATGTTTCTTTATAATCGATACCTTCATTCTGTGGGAAACCTCGTGCTACAAATCTGGCTTTGTATTTTTCAATGTCGTCATCATGTACATGCTTAATTTTGAACAACTTAGAAGAAACAACTGATTTGTTTTTAGGTCTGGGTACAACATCCCATACATCATATTTCAGTATGGAATTATAATCTTCAATCATTGCTTCTTTCCAAGGTTGGCTTGATAGTGCTTCTTTAACATTTGAAGGTTTTTTTTTTATAAGTTCAGTTAATAATGCTACATAGCATGACTAGTTTCTTGTTCTTTTACTTTCTCGAATCACTTCATTAGGTTCAACATGATTCTCTTCTATCATTTTCCTAGCCCAAAGTGGCCTCTTTTTATTGTTAGCATTCTCAGAATCTTCATGATTTGATGTAGAGGTAGAAGAAGGTTCAATATCATTCTCCCTCTCAATTCTGTTGTGTGATTTTCATCTATTGTGGAAGCAGTTTCTGCAAATGATTCATCACTATTTTTAGAGATAGTTAAGGCAATATCTTCTTCAAATTTCACATCTCTACTAATCTCAATTGTTCTTTGACCCGGAACAAGAACCCTATAGCCTTTGGTTGTTTCACTATATCCAATGAGTATCCCCTTCTTTTCAAATGGTTCTAGTTTTGTTCTCTTCTCTTTAGGAATGTGAATATAAACAAGACACCCAAATATTCTTAGGTGACTTTGATCTGGTCTAATACTCATAAGGAGTGGTGTTATCTAATACTAAGTGTGGACATCTGTTTTGAATGTAGATTGCAGTGTTAAATGCTTCAGCCCAAAAGGAAGTATGAAGGTTTTGATCATGCATCATTGCTCTGGCTGATTCAACAATTGATCTATTTTTATGTTCTACAACTCCATTTTGTTGAGGATTATATGGTACAGAAAACTCCCTCTTTATCCCAACACTAATGCAAAAGTTTTTGAAAATTTCGAAGATGTATTCACCTCCATTGTCTCACCTTAGTATTTTTATTTTTTGTCTTAACTGGTTTTCAACTAGAGCTTTGAATTCCTTGAAATTGATAATACTTCAGTTGATTCCTTCTGTTTTAGGAAGTAGATACAAGTTCTTCTAGAATAGTCATCAATAAAAATTACATAAAAGAGACACCCGTTTAGTGAAGGTATAGACATAGGACCACAAAGGTCAGTATGGATAAGTTCAAGAATAGATTTTGATTTGTGAACACTTTTAGGAAATGATTGCTTTGTGTTTTTTCCTAGGGCACATCCTTTGCAGATGTTTAAGTGATTAGTTTTGACACTAAGTAATCCTTTTACAATTTTTCCTATAGATGATTATGCACGATAGTGAAGATGACCTAGCCTCCTATGCCAAATTTCGGTAGAATTTGATTTTTCAAGACTTAGGGCTAAGTTTTGATTATTACATAGTTTCTATAGACTTCCATCTCTAAATCCAATAAAAATAGTGTACTTGACATTAGAGTTCTTTAGCCAAGTGAGAACTTTGTCCTCTTGAAAAGTGACTCTGAATCCTTGATCAACAAGACCAAAAATAGAGACCAAATTTCTTTTTATACCAAGTACATATAACACATTTTTGAGTTGGAGAGTAATTCCTAAATTTAGGTGAATTGAATAGGAGCCAATACCTTTGATAGGATGAGTAGAAGTATCTCCAATTGTGACTTCTTCTAAGGAGTATTCTGAGAAACTTTCAAATTTGTCTCTAAAACCTATTATATGCCGAGATGCTCCACTGTCTATAATCCAAGTATTTTTCTTTGAGTTTAATTCACTTGAAAGAGCCAAATAAAATGCATAGTTTACTTTTTCCTCTTTCTCTACTTTCTCTTCTGTGATTTCTGCTAAGGCTGCTTGAATTCTCTTTCGTTCAAAGCAGAAGTTATGAGAGTGACCAATTTTATCACATTTGAAACATCTTACTTTAGACCAATCGCGTTTCTTATATGATTTGTCAAATTTCTTTTTATTATGTTTCAATTTTCTTTTCTTGTTTGAATTTGCATTAAGAGCTTGAATGTCTCCCTCTTGATTCCTACTTAGTGCTCTTGAGACTAATCTTGATTCTTCTTGTGTGCATTCATTTTTCAGCAATTCAAATTTTGGAAGCTCAGGTCAGGAGCTTAGACCTCGAATAAATGTTTCCAAAGATAAAGTAAGTCCTATTAGTGCTATCATACTAAGTTCTTTGTCATCAACTCGATTTTCCATTGTTGCAAGTTGATCTTTTAATTCAGAAATTCTTTAAAAATAGGATGTAACTGACTCCCCATTATTCATTTTTATGTATAGTAGATCTTGTTTCAAGGTTAACAGTCTACTAGTATTGTTGATTTCAAATGTGTCTTTAATAGTAGAGAACATCTCAAATGCAGTCTTAAGACTGGATATAAAGGGAAAAATATGATTTTTTACAAAGTCTATTATAATTTTCATGGCCTTGTTATTGTGTCTTTTCCATGTCGTTTTATCTAGATCATTTTCAAGTATGGATTTGTTTGTATCTATGTATTCCTCTAATTCCATTTCTCTTAATATTATCATGACTCGAATCTTCCATGATGAAAAATTTGATGCTCCCTCAAGTCTATCCTCTAACCTTACGTGATTCACCATTTTGATTTTGAGGATATAATTTTTAATTTTATAGATTTTAGATTTTAGATTTAATTTTGAATAATTGAGTTTCTTATCAGAGTGGCTATGATACCATGTTAATTTTAGAGATCTCTGATAGATAAAACTATTATAACAGATTTGAATAACAATGAATATCCTTACTTGGTCAATTGCAAAAACTGAGGGGCAAATCTTCGTCTTTCAATGGCAACTGATATATCTTGATCTTCAAATTATAATATCAATGGAGAATTAACAATTCTAAATGTGTTAACCTACAGAGAGAAGAATGCAGATCGCTATGACTTGTATTGCCGTGGATTGATATTTGTCCCATCGATCTAATCGCATATATATAACATAGTGGAGAGTCATGTCTCCGTAGGGTCAGGACTCTACGTAGCCTCGTAGAGTCATGCCTCTACGAGTGCATGATTAACATTAGTTTGTTTAACTTTCACATGTAATCCTTTTACGATTGGCAGTAGACTATAAAGTCCCCCGATAATAATAATAGCCGATAACTCTACAGTTTGTAATGTGAGCATTTCAATGTATCTTCACACACACACACACACACACACACACACACACACACACACACACATATACATATACATATATATGTGTGTGTGTATAATATCTGTAGAACAAAATTCACATAACCATTTACATTGCTTCAACTGACGCTATACACTAACAAGAAGGAACCTTGGTATGGTAGGATGTGAAAGAATGAGTGGGCACCTAGTATGGATAACATACAAACGACCCAAACGACTACGATTCATAACATTATATAAATCTCCCATGATTCAATCAATGTAATTTTGGATAATTAATCCCTTCGAATACACATCTAATTCGTAAATTCTAGTTACAATAAATAACTAGTATAGATTTTTTTTTTAATTATATAAAGAAATGCCGATAGATATTCATTATAAAATGATAAAAAATTAATTTACTACATCTAAAAATATTTATATTTCCATTTGTTTATTTTGCTCTAACTTAAGTTTTTCATTTTAATTTGTAATAAAATAATTTTTTATATCTCAAAAGTTTATAATTTTAGCAACTATTTTATCTAGTTTTTATTAATTTATTTTTAAAATTATACTTTAATAATAAATATTATGATTTTGACAGGTAAATTGGTTGTCAAATTTAACCTAAGAAGATAAATGTTAACATTAACACACTCGCACCATCCCACTCCACCCTTTCTGCCATTGTAGAATGCCTATCGGCATTAATAAAGGGAAAACTCAGCAGGACTAGCACAAACTTGTATGGACTTGTGAGTCAAAAAGGGAACCTTTTGTCTCATGCAAGACTTGCACGCTAAGTCACAGCTGGGTACTTGCCAAGTCATGGTTGAGTTTTGACAAGATATGTTTTTGCCATCCCAAGTTTTTGTTGAGGTTTTGCAGAGTCTTGAGTCCAAGTCAAGTATTTGGGCTGTTGAGGCTGAGTTTTCCCATTATGGCTATAATACAAGAAAACTTGAGAAAAAGCCTATATTTGACACATTCCCAAGGATGCAACAGGCTGAATGCTTGTGAAATCCTAAAATATTGAGACAAAGACATAGGATGCTGCAATTGAACAAATCATAGTCCACCAGTTTTATACTAACATACCTTCTTAAAAATGATTAGAGGGATGCACAAGGTGGAAGATCATAATATGTATGACAACACACTAGCCTTTCCCTTTACCCAACTTGTAAAGAGAAAATAGAGAGGCGTCATACATGATGTGCCCTAATGACAATTTTTCCTTGCCAAGATATCTCCCAAAGCATGATAATGACGAACAATCTTGAAGCCAATAAAATCTTATTATGACCATCTGAATAGGTCAAAGATCAAACAGTGCTCCATTTTCATGCCCCCACTATGATACTAAATACTCACACAATCCTTAAGTGAATAAAGGAACGCCCATGCACAGAAAATTGTCTTATTTCTAAGACTTCACAATTTTCTGTGATCCAGATCTGAGCAACAACAAACAGCAAAGAAAAGGGAATGATTTTATCCCATCCAATGTTAGCAATGTGATTCAGCATTGATGCATAGGCAGGTGTGTATACAGTGATCTCTATACAACAAGATAAGGTGAAAATATATTATTAATTATGGTTGAGAGCTGATTTCATTTAGGCAGCAATCTCATATGTTATAAAACAATGATTTGTTAGTTGAGAGGTAAGAGACAATTGTGAAGGGGTACCAGTTACTGCTATTAAGAAGGCTTTGACTGTAGGAATGGACATAACCCTCCATTACCATTTGAAGGCTTTATAAGGAAGAACTACTATTGAAGGCTCTATAAGGAAGAACTCCTATTGAAGGCTTTATAAGGAAGAACTCCGAAGGAAGGAAGAGCATCAAGGAATTCAGTCAGATCAGTTTTGGAAATAAGCCATCTTTTTTTGCAGCACAGGTTGCGGTATGCATTGCGATGATGGTGTTAAACATATAATCTTTTATATATTTTGGTATAGTTACTAATGTGAAATGCTAATCAATCTAGATTCTTAATGTATTTATTAAAGTTACTTATTGCCCTACAAACAATCACATGGAGGTTAGTGAGGAAATACAAGTAGGAAGGCCAAAGACAGGTTTGCCTTATATGTAGGCCACCCCAAGTTGAATCAACAAGTTTCCTGCCACTTGTGGGCCAAGGGGTGTTGTATCATGCCCTTGGGCTTCGTTGAGGCAAATGTTCCAAGCACCCTATCATGTTTTCCTCTCTTGCCTCCATGATGCTTGTTAGAAGTGAACTAAAGAATGGAAACAATCACATATGGATTAATAGGAAGACACAATTAGGGATGGTAGAGACATGTTCCCCTTCTAAGTAAGCCACACCAGATTAGATGGACTAGGTTACTGCCACTTGTGGGCCAAGGGGTGCCGTATCACACCCTTGGGCTTAGTTCTGGTGAATGTTTCGGGCACACTATTGTGCTCTCCTCTTCCCCACAATGGTTGATTATTAGAAATAAAACTATAAATTAGGCCCACATATGAGGTATAATCAAATTTAATTGCTTATATACTTTAAAGGTTTACTAGCTCTCGTAAGTTTAATTATAGATTACTATTTGAAACAATGTTTTGCTGTGGAATTGTTAGTTTGGGGCAAAAACAGGAATATCCCAATTTGCGGACATTACATCCATGCACTACATAACAAGACATGATCCAAAGATGGTCTTCAGATTATTGTTGGCATCTTCCCAAATAATAGCATGACAACAGGAAGAAAAGCATCCACAAACAATTAATTCTATCTGAGAGAGCCTAGCACACGACCATTGCTCCAGGTCCCAGAACGTATCTAAGGGACAACACTCTAAATTTGAAATAATCAAGATGTTTTATAAGCAAAAACAATATTTACAATGAGTCAAAAATAATTGTAAGAGTACAGCATGCAAGAAAGATAACAAGATGAGATTAAAAAATGTATTAGTTTATGGATTTTTATACTTGGCATATACTCAAAAGAGATATTTGATTGTGTAATGCCTAGCTAGTCAAATCTATCAATTTACCTTGTCACTATTTTTCTTTGCTGATCAAAATTGATATAGTAGATGCATGTAATAAGTTTACATGGATGATCATATAAAGAGAAATTGCATTCCAACATGAAGAAAAGCATTAAAAAACAAAACTCACAAACAATCAATGCTATCTTAAAGAGCCTAGAACACAACCATTGCTCCAAGTCCCACGAAGTCCCGAAGGGACAACACTATAAAATTGTAAGAATCTAGATGTTTTATAAGCGAAAACAATAGTTACAATGAGTCAAAAACAGCAATAAGAGTATGGCATGCAAGAAAGATAACAAGAATAGATTTTAAAAATGTATTGATTTGTTGATTTGTTGATTTTTATACCTAGCATACACTCAAAACAGATATATGATTGTTTAATGCCTAGCTAGTCAAATCTATCAAATTTCCTTGTAACTATTTTTTATTTGTTGATCAACACTAATATAGTAAATGCATGTTATAAGTATTATGATAATAGATAGATTCTATTATCATTATCTCTCCCTTAATAGTCATTTAGTTAGAGTTAAATCTGATTGTTTTAGAAAAAATTGTGTAACGTCCCCATTTTTAGCAGGCTCCTGCAGTTGGCTTGGTCAGTTCATTATCATGACCCTCATGAGCTGACAGTGGGGTATGAGCATCTCAATTGTGGGGTTATAGGCTTTCCAGCAGCCTATGAGCCTATGGCATGTTTTGGCTCTGCTTAAGGTACCATTCATTGGTTGGGGCATTCCTTTGTCAGATGAGCATGATGATAGTAGTCTTTACCTAGCACAAGTTTATGCACTTTGAAAGGCTATCAGGAACTTGAAGCATAGTTACTCTTAGTTGTTGACTGGAATTACCTTATGGAGTGGGGTAGCACCTGTTGGGGTTGCACCTATTATGAGGCATTGTTAGGGATAGAGGAAGAGGTGGTTGAGCTCACCCAAGAGCTTGAGGTAACTGTGGACTCTCTTTAGTGTACTCAATTGGCTCTGCAAGAGTCACAATCATGTTTGGATAAGGTGACTGTGGAGTTGGGGCATGTTCCGTCCACACCAGCAACAAATCCAGTTCAATTGCTTACCATGGTGGTTGGTGGTGAGTTTGCTTCCACGGTTGGGGATGAGGGACGTGATGATGTGGCAATCACATTCATCTAGGATATGGGTGCAGTAGGTATGGAGGAGGTGAGAGCATCAATGGAGATGAGCTCTCATGTTGATTTGCTTCCTTCTGCTGGAAGCGAATCTATTTCTTCATCTCATACAGCTAGTAGCATTGGGTAGTTGGTAGGCCACATTTTCAAAGGGATCAGATGTGGGTCGTTGGGGAGCAGGTTGATGCTTCCACATATAATTTCTACTGCACAAAGTCCTTGATGGAGTATTTTTTGGAGAGTTCAGATGTGCGGGAGGATTCATACGGAGTGTCTAAGGTACCCTCATATGGGGCTCGCATGCTATTCAGAGGTTGGTGGGAAAGATTGTAGAGACTTTGTCTATAATGCTTCCCCATTATTTGAGTTAGAACGAGACATGTAATAATACTAGAGATCACAATAAATCTACTTAGATATTTCATATTTTAACATTCAAATATTGTCCACCAAGTTACCTTGGATTATATTATGACATTACAAGGAATGCCCTCCACCAGGTTATACCCGGATCAAATTATGACATTTGTAACGAATACCCTCCACCAAGTTATACCTAGATCAATTTATGACATCTGTAACGAATGCCCTCCACCAGGTTATACCCGGATCAATTTATGACGTTCGTAATGAATGCCCTCCACCAAGTTATACCCGGATCAATTTATGACATTCATAATGAATGCCCTCCACAAATTTCTAATTGGATCGTTGTATAACATTCATTCTGAATGTCCACCCATTTGAATTGGGTCAAAGATATTAAATTGATTCTAAAATTTTACGTTGTTGATTATTCTATTTAATGTCACATCATATAATAGGATTTGTACCTATTATTCCTTATTTCCAAAAATAAAGAAATCTATTATCTAATTATTATAAATATCATGTATTTATTAATTGTAAATAAATTGATTCCAAATCATATATACTTACCCTTACCTTTATTTGGAATATGGAACCCAATGTCTTTAATATTATCGGGACTAGTTGACTTGGTATTATCCTTGACTCGGTATTGTCTTGTTTCACGTACCCTCCCTTTGATGTATGTACTAAATGCAGTGTGCATCTTCTTGTCACTTCTTGACACACGGTCTCCCTTGCTTCTCCGACCAACGATAAGGGAGTGGTGTTGGGTGTATCCCTTCTATAACCGTTGTTTCCAAACTGATCTCATTTCGTTCGACGTTGTCCTCTGTATGACTTGTATGTTGTACAACTTGGAATCGACTTTATCTCCTGTCTTACTCTGTCTGCTCGTTCCGCTTGGAGGATTTGTCATTATCAGTGGATACATGTGGGCGATGGTTACCCAGCCGATCCCCTCTTTTATTCTTTGGTCTTTCCTTATTATATGTCATCCCTTCGATTTTCATGGGTCGCACCCCTTCGGCTCGTGAATCATTAACTATTTAATTATTAGGCATGTTAGTTGATAGGGATAAAGTATTTAATTATTATATCATTTGATTTATTATAATTATGAACTTTTATCGATGGTAATATATATTATTATTTTTCTCTTTTCTATCATTACCTATAGGTAATAAATGAATATGATATATTTTATGTATTCATATTGTGTCAATGCAAATGGTCGATATTTGGAAATGATTAACGAGGTACAATAGTTTATTAATAACAAATTATATATATATATATATATATATATATATATATATATATATATTTGTATAAAAATAATATTTATAGTTACATTAGTCTTATGTCATTATGGGGTCATGACAGTTCACCCCTCTCGAATTTGCTTGTCCTCAAGCAATAAAATTTCAATTTTAGATTCTTTGAATTTCTTTAAAGTGGACCTCTGATTTGAAAAGGATTACTCCCATTTTCTTGAGTAATAACTACCAATGTTGCATGTTCTTGATCATCACATCTTGCCTTTTTGTTGAGGCTTTCACCGGTATATGTTATTTCATTCATTTTCCCTCTTTTACATCGATGATTATGTTCCCAAGGTTCTTTACATTTGAAAAATTATCCTTTCTTTAGTAAATCATCAATTTTTGGACACCTATAACCAAAGTTCCATTGTTCATGGCACATGCGACATTTCCTTTCTTGGTCTTCCTTCCTTGTCTCTTTATATTCGATAAATGTTTTTGGATTCTTCGCCCTGTCGTCTATCTTATTAGATTCAATCTTCTTTGCTTTCCTAATGGCCTCTTCAAGGTTTTGGGGCTCAAAGGGTTTCACTTGAGCTTTAATGGATTCTTTAAGTCCTTCTATGAATAAATGAGTGAGTAGACACAAAGATAGATTGGGAGCCATTACAAAAAGATCTTGAAATTGATTTGCATATTCTTATACTAACCCTGATTGTTTTAGGTGAGTTAGCTGTTGGAAGTACCATTCAGAGCTCTCAGATCAAACCTACTCATCAATTTTTGAATGAATTCACTATAGGAGGTAATTTTTTTGAGCCCCAGAGAAATTTGAGCATAGTGCAATCACTTGTGGGCTGATTCTCTTAAATGAAGTATGGCAAACTTGACGGCACCTTCTTCTGTCATAGGATTGTAGGATAGATATGTATCTGACTTTTGCACCCATGATTGAGCAGTTTCTTCTCTTGACCCATTAAAACACGGTAATTTTACCTTATTGACCTTCTTCTGAAGGTCTTCATCTACGTGACGTTTCTTTCTATTTTCCATGAGTTTAGATTCATAGTATTCTTTAAAGGGAATAAGCTATCGAAGATTTGGATACAAGCTGGCATACATTTGTGCAATTTCTTCTACGTTATTAGTGGTCGTTCCATTATCTACAACAGGTTCTTCTCTCGAAATGAACGAGGGGAATGTTTCTCGTAGGATTGAACTTTGTGACGAGGGTTCATTTTCCTCATGAGTGGAATGATGGTACCTTTGTGAGTTAAGTCTCATTTTTGTTATTATTACTACTTAGTTTTTGTATAGCTTCCACTAGTACCTTATTGGAGTTTTCAGTCCTTTCAAATCTCTCATTAGTCTGTTTTATAAATTTCCTTACTTCTTGTGCTAGTTCCCTTGCCATCATTCTTTAAGCTAATGTCCAATGCGTGGGCTAACCAGTTCCACAGGATGGCAGGATTATGCTCTGAATCTCTGATACCACTATAATGTTCCCATCACTTGAGTTAGAACGGGACACGTAATAATACTAAAGATCACAATAAATCTACTTAGATATTTCATATTTTAACATTCAAATATTGTCCACCAAGTTACCTTGGATTATATTATGACATTACAAGGAATGCCCTCCACCAGGTTATACCCAGATCAAATTATGACATTCATAACAAATGCCCTCCACGAGGTTATACCCGGATCAATTTATGACATTCGTAACAAATGCCCTCCACTAGGTTATACCCGGATCAATTTATGACGTTTGTAATGAATGCCCTCCACCAAGTTATACCTGGATCAATTTATGACATTCGTAATTAATGCCCTCCACCAATTTTTAATTGGATAGTTGTATAACATTCATTCTGAATGTTCACCAATTTGAATCGAGTCAAAGATATTAAATTGATTCTACAAATTTTATGTTGTTGATTATTCTATTTAATGTCACATTATATAATAGGATTTGTACCTATTATTCCTTATTTCCAAAAATAAAGAAATCTATTATCTAATTATTATAAATATAATGGGCCAATAGTGGCATGTTGTGATGGTTAAGTTGTTGAGTTGTTATCCTTGCCATCAAGGTTCGAATCTAATGGGGATAAGGTCCCCCGTTTGTGGCCTCACTGGTTCATAGCTCCAGGTCAAAGCATTTACCTCTCTTTAAATATATATATATATATATATATATATATATATATATATATATATATATATATATATATATATATATATATATATATATATATATATATATATATATATATATATATATATATATATATATATATATATATATATATATATATATATATATATATATCATGTATTTATTAACTGTAAATAAATTGGTTCCAAATCATATATACTTACCCTTACCTTTATTTAGAATATGGAACCCGATGTCTTTAATATTATTGGGGCCTGCTGACTTGGTATTATCCTTGACTCGGTATTGTCTTGTTTCACGTACCCTCCCTTTGATGTATCTATTGAATGCAGTGTGTCTTCTTGTCACTTCTTGACACGCGGTCTCCCCTACTTCTCCGATCAACAATGAGGGAGTGGTGTTGGGCGTATTCCTTCTATAACCGTTGTTTCCAAACTGATCTTCTCATTTCATTCGATGTTGTCCTCTGTATGACTTGTATGTTCTACAACTTGGAATCGACTTTATCTCTCGTCTTGCTCTGTCTGCTCGTTCTGCATGGAGGATTTGTCGTTCTCTACAGATACACATGGGCAATGGTTACCTGGCCTATCCCCCCTTTTATTCTTTGCTCTTCCCTTATTATATGTCATCCCTTCTATTTTCATGGGTCGTACCCCTTCGGCTCATGAATCATTAACTATTTAATTATTAGGCGTGTTAGTTGATAGGGATAAAGTATTTAATTATTATATCATTTGATTTATTATAATTATGAACTTTTACCAATGGTAATATATTTTATTATTTTTCTCTTTTCTATCATTATCTATAGGTAATAAATCAATATGATATATTTTATGCATTCATATTGTGTCAATGCAAATGGTCAATATTTGGAAATGATTAATGAGGTACAATAGTTTATTAATAATAAATTTTATATATATATATATATATATATATATATATATATATATATATTTGTATCAAATATAATATCTATAGTTACATTAGTCTTATGTCATTATGGGGTTATGACAAGGTCCCAACTGCATGATCAAAAGCTAGGCCAAAAAAAACCTTTGGTTGAACTTCTTTGAACTACTTTGAACCAAGGTTCAAAGAGGTTCAAATCGGTTCTAAAGAACTTTCACAAGGATTTCACAACGAGGTTCGACTTTTATGGCTAAGATAGAACAATATCTTGGGAGGGGGAATTAAACATAACTCAAAAGGCGAATTTCAGAAGGAGAATAGGAAAATAAAGGATTAACCATGGTGACTCAAAAACTAGGGCTAACACGTGGGCACAAGAAACAATGGCCTTGTGTATCAGAATATTATGTTATGGTGGAAAAGGTCATTTTTGGAGCCAAAAGCAATTAATTAATTATATTATAATGGCGCTTTACTATATTATAATGTTGTGTGGAATGAGCTTCTTAAGTGGAGTTCATTTGGGAAACTCGTGCCATTTGGAGATTATAAATATGAGCCCATTTGATGAGAAAGGCATCCGATTGAATATTTATTTACTTTTGTTGTCTGCGTGACATATTCTGAGGTTCTGATTTATGTGCCCTTGCTGAAGTATAAGGGCTATAATTCTGAGAATTATTATTGTCTTCTTGTAGTTGTGTTTGCTGTGGTTGGAAGAAGTTAATGGTGACTATTCACTTCTCTATTGTGGCATATTGTTTATGAGAAGTTGGAGTTCGTGGGCTCGGTGTTATTTAACAAGTTGTTGTCATTATATTCTACTTGCCTTTAATAGCTAGAAGGTGATTGTGTTCACAATTGGACTATTGTGCATCATTCAAGGCAGCGTTGAGGGTTGTATGTGCCTAGAGACCACCCTTATACAATCTAGATCCATTTATCATCAGCCTACAGGCAAATACGGGTGATTTTTAGGGGCTGCAGCTGGAAGTTTAGGGTCTGCATTTCATATATTCAGGCCTGCGGCTATCCTTCCTGGGCTGCAATTGGATTATGCTTAGTGACCACTGTTGTTGTTCGATTACTTCCAGGTTCATTTGCTTATGTAAATTGGAATGAGAATAATAAATTTGCAGATCAGTTGATCTCTTTCAACAGTCAGTAACGTAGTAGGGAATTTATAAATTGCATCCAGTTTAAACTTAGTTGTGTTGTAATCGGAATTTTCTATTTCATTTCAGTATCTCAATTCCATATTTAAATGCCAAACTATCATAGGCTTTATCAAAATAATACTAAATTTCGCTAGCAAAGTGTTTGATGAAATGTCAAACAATTGAATAGTTAGGAAAATTGGAGTTAGACAAGCCCATAACCGGTTGGGGATTATTACATCTTGTAAATGAGAGAAATTATCTCTCTCAGCTTGCTCGGCAAGTGCTTGTCCTCGGTTTGCCCGAGATTCAAACTGACCTTGGAGTTTGTGATGCATGTCAGGTTGGGAAGCAACATTGCACACATTTTCCTGTTGGCGATTCATAGCGCACTTATCATGTACTTCAGCTTGTTCATGTCGATATTTGCGACACTATGGCTCCTCCTTTTGTTCTTGGGTCTAGGTTTTTTTTTTTGTTTATTGATGATTTCAGAGAAAGATGTGGGCATATTTTCTTAAAAAGAAATCAGATGTGTTTACTATATTTCAGAAGTTTAAACCTTGAGTTGAAAAAGAGTCTAGGAAATCTATTATTGTTCTGAGGACAGATAATAGGGGGAATTAAATTCTACTAAATTCTCTAGCTTCTGTGATATTCATAGCATCAAGCACCAATCCACCACACCACAGCAGAACAGTATAGTTGAATGTCGAAACAAAACAATCACAGCAATGGCCAGATCCATGCTCGAACACAAAATGTTCCAAAGATTTTTTAGGCGGAAGCATCTAACACTGCAGTCTATCTTTTGAACTAGTCACCCAATGTGGCGGTCAAGGTAAGACTCTGGAAGAGGCCCGGTCAGGTCACAAACCCAAAATCAATCACTTGAAGGTTTTGGCTCTCTTGCCTATGTTTGGATCCCTGATGCGTCGTGCACCAAGTTGGATGCCAAAATTCAAGAAACTCATGCTTAGTGGATACAATAGCCTTCACAAAGCCTATTGCTTGATCGACACTAAGACATCTAGTCTCCTGTACAGTTGTGAAGTAGTCTTTAATTTACAAGGAGGACCATTCATGCATATTTCTCCTATTCCTAATCCAGTAGATCAGCCTATGAAGGCTAATTATTTGAAAGTCTGGATACTCTTAGGACCACCTAATGGGAGGGCTCCAGCAGCTCTTGCGTCTCTAGTTCTACCAATGATTCATGCACACACACCTCTGACTTCTCCTATAGGATCACCTAGATCTGTAGATGCTTCACCTAAGTTTGATCCAAATTCTTCTGATGAGCAACCTAATCATAGGGCATCTCTTAATGCTATTGTTGGTCCTTCTCTCCGACCTAAGTGGTCGGCTAAGACACTTGCTGATCTTCAAGATGATGAGCTCATCAAAGGGAGAACTACTCGAAAAAAAAGAGCAAACCTATAGTGTTAGTTAATTTTGCTCTTATGGCCAACATTCACAGTGTGTTTGAACGTCAGACATACTCTGAGGAATTTGAGAGTGGGAACAAGCCATAAATCAAATTACCAAAGCCTATTGAAGAATCGCACCTGGGGCCTTTTTGATCTTCAACCAAGGAAGAAACCCATTGGCTACAAATGGGTTTACAAAATGAAATACAAGTCTGATGGTACTTTGGATAAGTGCAAGGCTCATTTAGTTGCAAAGGGATTTTCTTAGCGCCAGGGCATTGATTACGAGGAGACCTTTGCTCCTACAGCAAAGATGAGCACTATCAAATTAGTCCTAGCCATGATAGCTCAGTTTGGTAGGAAGGTCCATCAGATGGATGTCAAGAGTGCTTTCCTAAATGGTGACCTACAAGAAGAGGTCTACATAACACAACTTCCTGGTTTTAAGATTGTCGGTAAAGAACATCAAGTTCTCAGGTTAGTGAAAGCTCTCTATGGTTTGAAGCAAGCCCCTAGGGCATGATAAATAAAAATTGATAAGTACCTCAGTGATCAAGGCTTTCAGACAAGTTCTTTAGACTCAAATTTGTACATCAAGACTACTGACAATGACATCATCCTTCTCATTGTTTATGTGGATGATTTGAATCAAGGAATCAGATAGAGTTTATGTCAATCTTTTGATATGACTGATCTCAAACTCATGTCAGGGCTCTGTTAGATAAATTTTGTATGCAAGATTGCAAGCCTGCATCCACACCCACGAAAAATGTCTGAAGTTATCAGTCAAGTGTAATTCTCCTCCAGTTGATGATACTACATACAAGCAACTAGTAGGTAGCCTCATATACCTTTATGCTACTAGACCTGGTATCAGCTTCGAAATCAGCTCCTAAGGTTGATCATTAGATGGCAGCCAAGTGTGTACTTTGTTATGTGAAGGGCACTATAGATTATGGACTTTACTCTCGAAGTTCTAATCCTAGAATCAATGGGTTCACAGATTCAGATTGGGCAGGTTCTGTTGACGATAAAAAGTCATCTTCTAGATATAAGTTCAGTTTGAGATTTGGTGTCGTCACATGGACCAGTGAGAACCAATAGGCAGTTTCTCTCTCCTCCACAGAGGTTAAATATAGAGGGATAGCTAAGGTAGGTTATAAAGTTGTTTGGCCTCGTCGGATGCTTGGGGATATGCAGATATCACTAGCAGGACCAACCACTTTGTTTGTTGATAACAAAGGCGTTATCAAGTTAGCACGGAATCCAGTCTTCCATGGATGAACCAAGCATGTAGATGTTCACTATCACTACATAGAGCAACTGGTTGAAGACGAGACAATAGACTTGCGCTATGTTCCTACAACGGATCAAACGGCCAACATTCTCACCAAGCCTCTTAGTCCTGATAAGTTTGTCAAATTCAGAAGACAGCTTGGTGTCATGGATGGATTAACCATCAAGGGAGGGTATTACAATAATAGATAGCTTCATTTGTTATCTTTTTTTTTTTAATGGTTATCTATTTGTAATCTATTGTAAATATTAGAATGTTTCTAATATTTAGTTAGTTGTTAGTTAATTGATAGCTAGAATAGAATGTTTCTATTATTTATGATTGTTTCCTAAGGAAACATCATCTATTCATTTGTATATATTGATCTATTGATCTGTGTTAATTTAAAGCAAGTATTTTACTAATTACTTTGTGATAAGTTTATGTGAATGATGTTTTATAAGCAAAAAACAATATTTATAATGAGTCAAAAATAGCAATAACAGTATGGCATGCAAGAGAGATAACAAGGCAAGAATAAAAAATGTATCAATTTATGGAATTTAACTAAAAATGGTACACGCTCAAAAGAGATATATGATTGTCTAATGCCTAGCTAGTCAAATCTATAAAATTGCCTTGTGACTATTTTACTTTGTTGTTCAAAACTGATGTAGTAGATGCATATGATAAGTTTATATGGATGATTATTATATCAAGAACAAATACAATATAGTTAGGTTATACTTACAACTTTTACTTTTCTATGCGTGTGACAATTTGTTTCAGATTAGATGTTGTGCTCACAACACGGATAGATTAGATATTGTGCTATCCATGAAACATTATTTAACATGATGCAAAGGGTCTAGTGTGACACATGACATTATAAATCTATCGATGTTGTGAGAAAACATTGGGTGATCCAAACAAGCCACACATGGACAAAGTTATGCTAGATTGCGTCAATCTTATGATAGGATGGCACAAAGACAATGCATTTCAAGCATAGTTATAGGACTCTATGAGTCTAGAGGCGAAACCATGAAAATGGGTCAAACTGACCCTAGCCTCGAACTTGGCCGAGTCAAACTGAGTCTTGGGCTAACTTGTTAAGTCCCGAGCTCAAGCCTCGATTGGCGGCAGCAACATGAAAAGTAAAAAAAAAAACTGCAAAGTCATTGACTTTTTAGGTTTATTGCTTTCTCTAGCAGCAACACAAAAAGTAAAATAACATTAGTGCAAAGTCATTTACTTTTTAGGTTTAATGTTTTCTCTTAAAGACAAAAAAAAAAACGTTCTTTTGTTTGCAAACACAAGGAAGAGAGGAAAGAAGGGATTAGAGAAAAATATTAGGGCTTTAAGCATTGACCAGCAGATTGATTGAGTCTCAAATATTGATTGTGGATTGTTTGTGCAAGTTAGTAGCTTGCATTCATGCATTGAGAGGAGGTAAAAGAAGCATTTGGAGGAGGCCTCTACAATTTCAAGTGCATTTCTTCATTTTCAAGCAAATTTGAAGAGCTGAGTTACAATTTTTGTATAATTTTTACAGTCATATTTCTATTTTGTATACATTTATTTTTAGTGTTGTTCATTTTATATTGATGGAAAAGTAAGAAACCCTAATGTTGTTTTTCTTTGTTTTTATTTATTTCAATTTAGTTAGAATGTATAGAATTTGTAGATGCCTAATTTGTTTAATTTATGATATATTGCAGGAGCAGCATAATGTCTCAGCCTGGGAGTAATGTATGTAAGCCTAAGTGTAACCCAAATGCAAACCTATTAGATGCCAAAGGGATAAGGCTCGAAAACATGTCATTCCCAAATCAAAAAGAGCAGAAGTTATATGTTGGCATTGCAATATTAGTGTAATGTCCCCTTTTTAGCCAGTGCCAGTGGTTGAGTTGTTAGCCTATTAGTGCAACCCTCATAGGCTAATGTTGTAGTTTGAAGGTCTATGTTTGATATGTTACCCCTTGGCAAAGGTGACATTACTTCTATTTGGCGTTGTTTAGATCAAGATTCTAGTTCGTCTTGATTTGAGAGACTTACTACTTATAGTAAGTCATTTTTGGACAGTTGCTAGTTTTGGCAGGACACTTAGGCATCTGGTTTAGGCAACGAATATCTAGATTTTGAGTTGATAATCTGCAGGAATTAATAATCTAATTATTTGATTTATAATTATTAATTAAGTTACGCTTATTTAATAATTATATTAGAGCTTATTATAACGTAACATCTTGTGCATTAAACGCTTATTTAATAAAGTTTGACTTTGGTGCCTAAGTTATGGAGGGAGATATAATTGAATATTTTATTTCAAATTCAACAAAAGAAAATAGAAAAAAAAACTAAGTATGTTTTAAGTCATGAGAAGTGTTTTCATGAAGCCTTGATCAATTTCTTCTTGATGTTGGAATTCTTCAGAATTACCAAGAGGGGCGTGAATCAATTATCCAAGGTCGAAATGTACAAAATAAAACTTTTCACAGCTTAATGAACACATATCCATAAAACATTTTCATCATGCATGCATCCATTAGATTATGCAATCACTTAAACTTGTAGGTTACTGTCAAATCAATTTGCAGAAATGTAAACATGAAACATAACAAATTCAATAACACATTTGACACAATGATTTAACATGGAAACCCAATTTGGGAAAAACCACCAATAACATGCTACTCATTCCCACTCTTCTAAAGTGATGCTCTGTGAAAGGCCAACCCTGTTAAAGGTTACAATGCACACCATTAAATGTGACCCGGTTAAAGGATTTCAATCACCCTATTAGGAGTGAGCCTTGTTAGAGGACTTTAGATCATTCACTTGGAATGTCACCTGGTTAAAGAATTTACAAATGATTGTTAAGTCAACCTTAATCCAAAGGATTTATCCTAGACTGATACAATGATTAGAGAGTAATAGTAAGGCTTGATTTGATAACAACTTACAACTCCATTTGCAGATTACAAATCTCTGTTTCAATCCTCCATTCTATTTGGCTTTCACACTCTTCATCTCTGATAGCTTGTTCACCCTTTAAGCATCCTACTCTTAAGCTAAGTCACAAGGTTCGAGTTCGACAACTATGAAGTTCGGATGAAATTTGACAAGTCAAAAAATAGAAAAAAAATTCAACATTAAATTCGCCTTATGTAATTTTAAAAAAATATAAGTATATACTATTTAGTATTATATGTTTACCAATTCATGTTATTTATTATTTCTTATTTTAAAACATTTAAAATTTAAAAATAAAATAATACCACTAAATTATAGGCTTTGAAACTTAATAAATAAAATCATTAAACAATAGGTTTTAAAACATAGAATAAAAATATAATAAAATTTCAATTTTTTCTTTACTAATAAACAAAACTAAAATTCAAATATAATAGATTTTCTATTTTTGTTTAATAAGAAATATGTAAATTAAAAAATAATAGCCAAAAAATATAATAAACAAATAGATCTGTTTTGCAATTTACAAACTAAAATAAATAATAAATAGTTAAGTACACATTAAAAATCTTAATAATATTTATTTTTCACAAAAATAAGTATAACATTTTAATATGATATTTAAAGTTTTGAAGTTGTAATATTTTAATACATAATAAATTTATAAAAGTTAACAATTTTGAAATTTACAAAATTAAAAAATATATAAAATTTATATCATAACAAATAAAATTATAATAGTTTAATATTAACAAAGAATTAAATTATTAATATTTAGTTGTAAATTTAATTTAATACTAGTAGCCTAAAATAATAAATAAAACTCATAACCCATCAACCGAGTAGGACCTTTTAAATTATATTAAATTTTAATATTGTAAATATCATAACAAATTATAATAAAATTAAAATAAACTATAATCAAATTAAAACATAAAAGGAACTCAAACCTAAAACACAATAAAAATTGTATATTATTGAGAGCCTAGCCCATGGCTATCGGCGGAAGATGATAGGGAGTTGCAGGGACGAGAGTTTTGCAAATGAGAATGACGGATGAAAGAGTTGCACACAAAAATGATTGCAGAGTTGCAGATAGCCTGAGCCAACCAGCGTTGTAGAGTTCCACAAAGCCAATCATAGAAAACAAATTGCCATAGCCGTCGTTGATGAACAGAAACGATTGGCGTATTTTCATATGGAGACGTTTTAAAAAAGGTCGAAAACCCTAAAATGCAGAGGCATAAAATATCATTTGTGCAAAAATATCAAATTTAAAGTTATTGTACGAATTTTAAACGAATATCAACGAATTTTTTTTATTTTTTTGGGGTTCGCCGAATTTCGAATCTGAAGCCGAAAATTCGGCGAACCTTGTGACTTAGCTCTTAAGCCTTCTTGCTTTGTTAGCCAATGCAGTCTCTTCTGTTAAGTCACCGAATGAAGAAAATACCCTAGACTCCTTGTCTTCCTTAGGTTCTCGCACATGACAACCCTTCATTCTAACCAGCCATCTCTATAAATAGAGAATTAAGATATTTTGCCATTCATCCTCCATCGTCCATTTTAGGGTTAGGTTGAATTAGGTAGGATTTAATAAATCTACCACTCATTTCATTTCATACCCTTCTAGAAACGTCTCCTTCAATCCTCTTTGAATTCACCTCAAAACGGTTCATCTTGAATTTTGTGCCACCAACTCATCAACCTTATCTTCAACACGGTTCACACAATCCAAAAAAGCAAACTTGTCTGCTCAAATTCATCGAATTCTCAATCTTTCTCATAATGTTGACACTCGACATTAACTTGCTTCTGATGCTCAACACATACTATGTTGCTTAGCATCCACTACCAAAACACTCGGCACAATCTAAAGTTTACTGGCGCTTGGCATCAACTAAACTTTTCTCGGCTTACACTAAAATTGACTTTGTTGGGCTCCAACTGATTTTTTGCTCGGCTTGCACTAACTTTGCTCCACACCTACTGTGCAGAATGTTAAGCTTGGCGGACAAACTTCTTTAACTTGTTCTTCTAAACACAATCAATGTCACCAACTTTTGCAACTTTAAGTAGATTATCAATGCACTATAATATCACTGTCTTAACTGATTCTTGTACTCCTCTTCATATCATAACTCAATTTTTCCTCTAGGTGCTATTGTTACCTCATTTGATCAAATCCTCTTCATCAATCAAGCAAATGATAGTACTTAAATCATATAAGCAATTGGCTTACCAGCAACTAGCAGGTTTGACATCGGTGACAAAACAATAATTAAAACACATTTATCATACTTGTATTAATCTGTTTTCAACACTTGAGAGTTATAAAAGCCAATATGGGGAGAAAAATCAAATCATCACAGGACATTTGCTTTGTTGATTTTTGGTGATAAGATAAGATAAGATAATAATATTAATGTCCACAAAAAACCAACAAGGTTTATAGGACTGAGCATACAAACAAAAGAGTCGGCCAAAGCAGAAGCACCAAATAGTGACTGCGAAGAAACAAAAGCAAGAAGCAAAACAAGAAAGAAGACAAGGTAAGGACTAAGGGTCCTGCCTTGTCACGAAGAAATCAATAATAAAGGGGTAAACTCGTGAATGATCCATAGTCTTAGAATGTCGTGTAAAACTGTTGTAGGACTGTTGCTGCCTAGAGAGACTGATGCAGTGTCTAACTAATCTGGAATGAGAAGCACTAGAAGGCCTTTTCAAACCCCGTGGAGGAGAAAAGGGAGAGAAAAAGGCAATAATGAGCTCGTCTGAAGTATGCCCCTGAGGTATAAAAGACTACAGGGTAATCTCTCAAGGATGGGTGGCCTCCTGAAGATGAAGTGCAAGACACCGCTGATCAAAAAAGCTAAAGAACATCGAAAGAGAAGAACAGTGTCTGAAAAGGCAGTAAAATCTCCCTCTGATATCATAGTAAAGAGGACATCAAAATATGAAGTGGATCTCAATCTCAACCTCTGCCAAAGTACACAACTCACATATCCGATCAGCCCGATCCATATGGTGATCGGTCTGAGCCCTAAGGCGGTGAGAACCAACTCTGAATGAACCTAAAGAAAACCGCAAAGCATGATTCCAGCACTAATAGAGACAAGCAAGGCGAACAATAATAATATCCTGAGTCTCAAGAAAATGTTCAGCATAGAAGGCCATCCTAGGTCACAGACCTCCCGGGGGATTACTCTAGGTAGTGGTAATGTACACTCTATAAATATCCTGTCTGACATGCTCGTTCAACTCATGACATGAGGGAAGAAGATGAGCAGAGCATCAAGTGAAAACTAGTAAGGAGGAAGACGATCTATCTAAATACCAATCGAACCCAACAAAGAGGTGGCTTGGGTGTACCAACAACGAGACCTAGTGGAGGTGTCAAATCTCAAAATCTCAATAGAAGAACAATATGCCAAATGAGAGTATCTCTGTCGATCAACACCCAACTCCATAAAACCACGAAGCTGATGAAGAAACCAAATCAAGTCAAAAATGGCGGCAAATTTGAGAGGATGAGCTCCAAACTCAGCTAAGACAATGCTGTGATGGGTGACTCTGTGACATCTTATGATACTCTGTAACATCAACGTTTGAACATGGCGGCAAATTTGAGAGGATGAACTCCAAACTCAGCTAAGACAATGTTGTGAGGGGTGAGTTTGTGACATCTTATGGTACGCTATAACATCAACATTTGAACCCTCTTTATAAAAGCCCAATCAAAAGCAACAAGAGAAGGCCCCCAAACCACTGAGCCATAGAGAACTGTTGGATGAACCAAGGAGTCCAAAAGGGACAACTTGGACAAAATATCCTGGAAATAATGCCTGAAGCATTGTCTTTCTAGCAAAGCCAAGGAACCCATGCCCTTACTAACTTTGGACTGAATAGTTGGACTCAAGCTAAAGCGCAACCCCAAGAACTTCGCACCGAGATATATATAAGAGGAAGTAATCTCAACCTCCTAACCTTGAAAGAAGAAATGAAGATTCTTTAAACAGTTAAAGACCATAACCCGAGTCTTAGACAAATTGACCACAAGCTACAACTAATCACAAAAAGAAGCCAGACCATCAAGGAGTCTCTGCAAGCTGTCAACAAAAGAGGCCAAGAGAAGCACATTATCAGCAAAAAGGAGAATGGAGATCAAAACCTAATGCAAATAGCACCCATCTCCCAGTTGAGAGGAGTTCAAAAGGAAATCCTCCAACTCATCAATATACAAACCAAACAGTGTAGGAGAAAGAGGACAGCCCTGCTTCACCCCAATTGTGGTCTAAATTGGAACTAGAAAAGCCCTCCGGAGTCCTAAGCCTACCAGTTGCCCTCTCATAAAGCCTAATAATAGCAATCTGCAACATATCTGAGATCCCAATCTCATGAAGTCTCTAAAATAAGGCCAACCTAGGAACAGAATTGAAAGCCTTACGGAAGTCAACAAAACAACAATAGACCTTCTGAGCACGATGCGTAGCCTCCTCAATGATAGACCGCAGTGTGAATACATCATCCATAGTCTGATAGTTTGCACGAAAACCAGCCTGCCCTTTACCTCTACAGCCTCTTCTATCAAGCTCACTAGATAACATGGTGTTCAGAGCAGTGGCATTAAGTTTGGCAAAAGTATGCCCGATCATAATAGTTCTTTTGTTACCCGGATCAAAAGCAGGCCTAGACTTGTGAATAGGGTAAACCACATGTCCAGACTAGGACTCAAGAAACCCAATGCAAACCACTCTATTAAAGAGCGTAGGAAGGTAAGATCCAAGAACCGAAGCACCAAGTTTGAAAAGTTCTGCCTAGAAACCCTCTTCATTTGCTGCTCAGCTGCATCTAAAAGATTTGATGGCCTCAATAATACTGGAGTAGGTGAACAAATGGCAGTATGGAAGTGGAGTGGAGTGAAGAGGTGGCTGCCCAAGAATGTGGTAAAGCGTAACGATATGGGAGGTCAAAAAGTGGTAGTTAAGAGTGGAGGAGAGGAGGGAGCATTGAGGGAAAAAGGTACGTCAAAAGATTTGGAGATTCTGAATAAACGTGGAGCAAAGGGTTCTGCACTGAAAAGAGGCAAAAGAACGTTTCTTGTGGAGAAGAAAATGGAGGTATGAAAGGTGCAGATGGGTGAAGGCAGAAGACTAAGTCTCAAAGGCAACGCGAGCAGAGCAATGGAAACCTTTGCAATCGGTATCAAACCATTTATTCATAGGACAAGTATTCCGACGCTTAGTACTGAGAGAGGGAGGGGAACAATGAGGAATAGAAACGAGAGCAAAATCCCAAATGGCAAAGGCAAGTGAATCAAACATGTCAGAGGCAGCAAGCGACTCATTGAAACTAGCAGGTGTCAGAAGTCTCCTAAGGTGGTAAGTAAAAAGCTCACCATCACTCTCAAGGTAATGAAAGCGAGTAGGAAAGGAGACAGTATCAGCCAAGCAATGAGAAGACTAGAAGGAGTGCGACGGGTGGGGTGAAACGCAAATTGAAATGCTAAGAAGAGCATGATCAGCCAAGGGAGACGCAAAATGGTGAAACTGGGAATGGAAGAAATGAAGGAATGAGAGGAAATGACATAGTCAACAACACTCGGACCACCACAGTCCGGCCAGCAGGTAAAGAGGTCTGATCCAGGAAAGAAGGATAAACTATTCAGAATCAACAACCCAGAAGACTCATAGAGCTGGAGGAGGTGACGGCCATAACTTGAGAGCGGTCCAAGAACATCCTCTAAGGTGCGCTTAAGTCCCATACTAGTCGGGTCTAACTCAGAAGTGCAGTTCGAGTTAGAACCACGATCATGCAAAGGAGTCTAAAGATCCCTAGTTCGAGCATTGAAGTCTCCAAGAATAATAATATCACCCAAAGCCTCAAACTGTGAAATGCTCTCCTGAAGGTCACCGAAAGTATCTCCATTCTCTGGGTCATGAATGGCATAAGGAGAGGAGGTCGGAGGAAAATAACAAACAACAATAAAAATATCTCTGTCGATATTTTCGCCGACCAATCCAGAGCCACATAAATCTAGCAAAGGTATCCGAGTGAACAACTGAAGTGAAACTAAAAATATCATCACGAACCAAGCAAGCAGCACCCCCAAACCCATGGACCCCGCCAGAAGTCCAGACCTCATCTCTGCAAACTAACAGCCATTGATAACCAGGATAACCTAAAAGAGGGCACATGGAGCTCTCATGAGTCTCGGTAACGGCCAAAATATCTAAGGAACCCACCGCATCCTGAAAAAGACCGGGTAATGACCATACCATCCCAACAGTTGACAAGAAAAGACGGGGGCTTCCTCTTGTCAGACTGCTGTCGGGACCGTCATGCCGGTTTGGAGGTTGTCCTCTCTACCTAACCAGTAGGAGGAGAATCACGAACCACTACTCTAAGATTCCTAATAACAGCCCATTTCCCAACATGCCTAGCATCTGCCACAATTCCCCGAGCATATTTGAGTTCTATAACCTGTGCTTTAGTAAGATCCTCGTCTAGATAAATTTTAGAGGGGAGAGAAAACAACTTTCTCTTCGCTCTAAAGGCACGAAGCCTATCTGAAAAAGAAAAGAATCTGATGAAAAGGGTGTCCCCGTACCAAACCAACATCTATCCAAGGTAATATCCGAGATACCAAGTTGATCAGAGAGAAAGGAATGTCCAAAAGCAGCAAGGTCGGAAGTGGGTGTAAGACTACGAACATGCAAGTTGAGCTCACGTGCACACCGCACCCACTCGTCATCAATCTTACCTTGGACAATCTTGTCTATACTCAGCCTAGGGGTAGTAGTATCTGTATTGGTGCAAAGAGAAGCCAATGATTTCACCTTTTGTTCAATTTCTGCAATCAGAGAAGAGTGAATTGTTGCCATTTCGGTCTGTTGTTCTTTGATTTTGTCCAGCCTGTCCAGCTGTTCAATGACAACCTCTATGTTAGATTTTAACCCTGCTGTTTCAGAGATGAAAATATCTGAAAAATGTTGAATATTCGAAGTGTTTGATTCCATAGACTATTTGAGGTTTGCAATTTTTGTTGTCAATTTAGAAACCCATTCTTTCAACAAGATGTTATCATTCTCCAGCTTCAAAACACGATCACATAAACGCTGGTATGTGATGGTTTGATTTTGAGAGGAGTTATCACCTGTAGTCATTATAAGCGCCAGTATAAACCAGGGTTTGGAGCCATAAGAAAACCCTAAGAGCAGTCGGAGTCACAGCAAACACTGGCGACGAAAATCGACCAACAAGAGGCACAGCAAACAGTGGCCACGAAAGGAGGCATGGCAAAAACTAGCGAAGGAAAACCCACAGCCACGGAAGGGGAAATGGCTAGAAAAATCACAACCAGTGTTCAATAATCCCATCTGCAATAGTTGTCACAAATGATACTCAAAAATGAAAGTCGCCGACGGCAAGACACACAGCAACCTCGGCCATGATAGGAAGAAACACAATCATGCAACCCACGATCGAAAAGTCCGACTGAAACACCCATAATGAACTCGGCCACGGCAAGAAACACGGCGACCACGGCATGAACAGGCAAAAGGGAAGAGGGAGGGCCACGGGAAGCATGAAAAAGAGGGAGGGTGACAACAATCACGGGAGGTCTAACAGTAGCCATGATCGCAAGTCGCAAGCGCCGGCATGGTCACAAGCGCAAAAAACACCTATTTTTTGCTTCCACCTGTGGATGCAACAATATTCACGTGCTAGAAAAGAGAGCTTTCAATTCCAAGCTGGGAGAATTTATAATTCTTTTGAGTATTTTCAGCACTTTGAATTGATTAAATGCCCAATGAATTGTGCAGAGGCATTGGTCTTATTCAAATGCCAAGATTGAAGTAATCGGCTGAAGAAATCAGAGTTTAGATGTTACAATTTTTTCCAGAATTCTTGCAAAGGTTGAAGGTCTTCAAATAATGCAGATTGCAGCATTAAAAAAAGGCTTGCATTTAAAGTAATAAGGGAGCCGTAGGGTATATAGAGGCCACGATTGTCAAGGAAGAGTGAAGTTTTGGCTCAAGGAGACATGTTTTGTCAGTTTGGTGCCTTAACTTTGCAATTCCACCCTTGGTGTTAAAGCTTATATGTTTCCAGTTAAGCTGCATTCCATATTTTGGTGATAAACATACCCACAATCAGCTTCAAATTCTTATTAATAAATTCTATATGCATGTTTTCATCATTGTAAAAATTGCAATTTGGTGATTAGCAAATAAAGATCTCTTGCACATAGTTCGTGTAGTTAATTCTGAATTTCAAGCATTGTTATTTCAACATCCCCAAAAAACGAAAAAAAAAAAAACACTAACAATTAATAAAATTTCAAAAAACAAACAATCCAGAAGAGACTTTGGGATAGAGCAGAACTAACAGGGTTATTACAGTTAAATATAGTGGGGGAGGTATTAACTGACTGAAATATCACCTTGCTCGTTTATCAGGGTATGATGCCAAAACATGCAAAGCAGCACACCATATATGTGAAATGCAAGCTCATCTAGAGGAATTTGAAGAGAAAAAAGAAATAAAAACAGAAGCATATAGAAGAAATGGAAAACTTGGGTGGAGAGGCCTCTTCAAATCTTCATCCTTCATCACCTCCATCTACAAGTAGTGGTACTGCGAGTTTGAACATTGGGACCTAGATTTGTAAGAAAAAGTCCACATTAGATTCCCTTATTGTTCCATGCATGACTCCTGGTGCCCAACCATTGGTTGAGAGCATGGATTGGAATAAGAAGCATGAGGCTATGAAAATGGCAATTGAAGATTGTTGGTTCTACAACAAACTTCCATTTCATGCAGCAAGGTACTCATTATTTTTTTAATTTCCATGTCTTGATTTTCTTGTCTTTAGGACTCAAAGAGTATGCCACATTTATTAATTTAATTTTTCAAGTTGAAAGTAAAACTTAGTAGTAAATTTATTTTGTTTATTTAAATTGTTTTAGGTCTCCTTATTGGCAAATTGCGATAGATGTTATTATTGTTTGTGGTACAGGGTTCTAAGCCCCTAGTGATGAGGAGCAAAAAGGTCATATTTTGACCCAAGAGGTGGCTGATGTCGAAGTCACAAGTATCAAGCAGCCTAAGGTAGGCAGGAGGAAGGGTTGCACCATCATAACTAATGGTTGGACTAACAAAAGAAGTAGAATGCTACTAGACTTTCTTGTCTCCTCACCAGGTAATTGTAAAACTTGTACTTCCTACTGTTAGTTTGTGGTGACTGATCAGGAACATACTGTACATACATCATAAAAAAAAATTTGGGCTACTATTCCCCAATGGCACAAAACTTTGGGCTACTATTCGCCAACTGGCTATTGTTTATATTCGCCAATGTATGGCCGACATGTTGTAAATAATTTTAACCCTAAAGCAAGAAAAAATACTTGTATAAAAGGGCTTAGGGTTAGGGATTGTTCCATAAGGTGATGCGAAAATTGGTTCTTGTGGCGATATTGAGCTATAAGGCATTACGGATTGTAATCAAGTTGTAGAGCTGGATTGTAATAATATTGGACTTGTTGTTTGGTGGACGTAGCCCGTGGTTTGGGTGAACCACATTAAACCTTGATGTCTTGTGTTCTTTTCCGTGATCTATTATTTTTTGATATTGTTTATATTTGCATGTAATTGTTATTTCTATCTGAGGTTTAATCCTAACACCTACTTTGTAAACTATATTCAAAAATCAACAACAATTTGATGATTAAGTTTTTAAATTTTGATCGTACTAAATTGTTTATTTTTCTTCGGCTGGAACAGTGTTTTTGAAATCAATTTATGCTTTAGGAAAAACAAAAAATGTTGAATATCATTGTAAGTGTTGAACGACATTAAACCTTGATGTCTTGTGTTCTTTTCCGTGATCTATTATTTTTTGATATTGTTTATATTTGCATGTAATTGTTATTTCTATCTGAGGTTTAATCCTAACACCTACTTTGTAAACTATATTCAAAAATCAACAACAATTTGATGATTAAGTTTTTAAATTTTGATCGTACTAAATTGTTTATTTTTCTTCGGCTGGAACAGTGTTTTTGAAATCAATTTATGCTTTAGGAAAAACAAAAAATGTTGAATATCATTGTAAGGTCTTGGAGAAATTATTGAAGGAGGTGGTGAGGGGAATGTGATACAGATAGTCACGAATAGGTAAAATTCTTAGGGGAGAGGCAACCCACCTTGTTTTGGACCCCTTGTGTTGCTCATTGACTTGACCTCATGTTGGAGGATCTTGGCAAACTTTCCTAGATAAAAACATGTGTAGAGCACACAAGTATTTGCAATTCATATATAAACATGCATAGATCCTCAACCTTATGAGGAATTTCACAAATAAGAGAGAGTTGGCGCATCCAGGGATCACCCATTTGCAAGAAATTTTATCACGTTGCAATCCTTACTTCAATCCAATGCTGGTTTGAAATACATGTTTGTAAGTGAGGAGCCGACCGCATCATCATATGCAAAGAGAAATGCAAGGATTGAGACAGCTAATTGGGATTTTGATGAGAATAGCTTTTGGCAACCGGCCAAGAAGATTGTGCAAGTAATTTTCCTTTTTGTTCACATTTCCCATTTCATTTCATCATTGTTTGTTCACACTTGTTTATGTTTACTGTTCATTTTTTAAAGTAAAACTTAAAGCTTCATGTTTCAACCTTTACAATGATCACAATTCATAGAGCCTCTTATTGTTCTCCTACGAATTGTTGATGGAGAGAAGCCCACAATAGTGAACATTTATGAGGGCATGGACAAGCTGAAAGAGGCCATTAGATCTATTTACACATGGAATCAAGCTAAATATGATCCCATATGGGAGGTCATTGATCAACAATGACACAATCTACTTCGCAGGCCTATACATGCAACTATCCACTACCCTAATCTGACATTCCAATTTCACACAGATTTCAAGGTTGATGATTAGGTGTGGAGTGGGCTCCACGATGTTGTAGAAAGAATGTCACCTGATTCATCATTCATTAGTTGGAGCAAATGTAGTCCATGAGATAGAAATATATAAGAATTCACAAGGAGACTTCTCACGAGACTTATGCAAGAAAAACCAGAGAGTAATGATGCAAAGTAAAAATCTAATTAGGGCATAATTTAAAATTTAAAGCTTAAACTTTTCTACCTATGATTCTAATTCTATTAATATTCTACACTGATAAAGTCAAAGCTATAGAATATATTATAGCATTGATTTCTATTTTTTCACAATTTAGATGCATGTTGGGAGATGTTTGGTATTCAGGTGACAAATCTACAGAGGATTATAGTTTGTATCTTGAGTCAACCACATTAGTGTTTCACACTACATACACAACTGGAGCATATTCGAGCATATACACTCGAAAAAGCAAACAATTTGGAGTGAAAGGGTTGAATGATCTTGTGTTTGTTCATTACAACCTTCGCCTCGATCACAAGCAAATCTTTGGCACTAACATAGCTATCATTTTTGTTGGATTTTTCGAGGAACACTACAGATGTACTAAGCACTGTCGGATGTAAGGGTATGTGTGTTCCAAAGGCAGCTCTCCTCATATTAATAATTAATATTATAATAAATATAACCATAGTTATATTATTATTATATTAATTTATCACATATATATATATATATATATATATATATATATATCATAGATAATTATATATAGGTCTATCCAACTAAAGCTACCACACATCAACAATTTTAAAGGAGGTTGATCCATAGGCAAAGCAAAACACTAAGATTGATGATGTTGCCTTCGTTGATGAAAACTTGGAATGGGTTGACCAAGTGGATCAAAAGGAAAAGGCAATATCAATGTCAGAGTCAAATAAAGACCCCTTAGAGGACCTTGAGGTTGAGAGTGAAGAATCTAAGGATGCGGAGGATGAGGATGTAGATGTAACTAAGGCTGAGCCTCAGACATAGGCAAAGATCATGGCTGCAAAATCTTCCACATTCTGTCTTAGGCATATACGTAGGAAGGTTGTGGGGTCAACTGGTCACTAATTTAAGTTACTTTGAGCCTTAGCTTTCCAAGCTCTAGCTTTTATTTTGATATATGTTTTGAACTTTTGATTCCGTAGATTTCATTTCATGTATATTGTAGACATTTGACAAACATTATTTATATTTATAAAGTGTTATTTGGTTAATTTATTTCTTTAAGAATTTGCATTTACACTTACATGATCAATATAAACTTGTGTATGCACGCAAAGTAGCTTTTATTTATCTTAATTATTGTGTTTTTTATGTTAAATAATGCCTTAAAAAGTTCAAATCTTTAAATTTCTTGGGCTTTTCAATTTGTAGAAGTTTTGCTAACTCCAAGTCAAAAATCAGCTTTTCGATTTTGAGACAAGACTGAGTAGTGTAACACTGATTTCAAGAGATCACACAACAACAAGAGGATTTAGCAGAATGCAACGTGGCATGGAACCATGTGGCATGCCTACCATTGCTACAATGTCGCAACTTGAAAATGTTCGGTCATACAATTCTATGATACAATCACGTTAAATATAAATGAAGTGATTGCACTATTTTTTTTATTGAAATTGTTTACAAATCTTGTGCTCCTTCAAGCGACAACATGAGAATTACAAGCTTATTCAAGCTCCTTTCGAGCAACCACACTAGAAACAATATTTGGAAGACCAAGAGTCACAACTTAAAATTCCACAAAGATGTCTCTCTTGGGATTTGTACTAAGGTCTCCACAATGAGAACTCGTCGCTTCAACCAAGCTAAATCCCGTGGACATAATTGTGCTATTTTTAACTAAAAATTGGTTACAAATATATTGTTCATACAACCATCACCATTACAGCAATACAAGCTCCTTACAAGCATACACATTAGAAATACTAATAACCTGTGGAAGACCAAGAGTCACCACTTAGAAGTCCATTTTTTATTTATATATCACCTCCATATTAGAAGTCAATTGTCAAAGACAAAGATTCACAACTTAGAATTCCACTTTAGATGTACCTATGGGGAATTAATCTTGGGTCTTCATGATGAGAACCAAATGTTTTAACCGATTGAGCTCTACTTTTAGACAAGCAATTATACTATTATATTAAGCTTATTTAACCTCCCATTTCAGGAATCGAACACAAGATCTTCTTATTACAAAGAGAAGCAGCAACCGCTGCACTGCAGGCCAGTGCCTACAAGCAATTATACTATTGAGAAAACTAAGCAATATAATATCCCCAAACAAGATCCTAAATTTTTCCATGACCAATTATCAATTCCTCCACAACCAATCTTGAAATAGGACATATATAGATCAAAATAATGAGTATGATCATAGTTCAAAACTTGCAAGTCAAGAAAACTTAGCAAACCTAATTTTGACTCAAACCCAACAACACATCTAGAACCAAGCAAATAATAAAACATTTAAATTCCTTAAAAAACATAAATTTGTGCAAAATATAGTTACCAAACATTTGAAATGATTGTGCCAAACATTAAAGCTGTATTTTCCATTAGATTTGAATTGAAAAACTATAAAACTAGCAAAAATACTTCATGTTCTTTGCCTGATGGATTACAATAGTCCATAAATGGGGTCATCTCATATCTTTGAAAACCCTATAATTAAGATTTATATAGTTTGTGCATCTTGCATAGCATAAATAGGTCATCATTAAGATGCAATTGAGTTAAGGATAAATATACAACAAGGACTATGAGAAGATGAAAGAAAAAAATCCCAAATCCTACAACAGAAGCTTTTGAATACAATCTCAAAGTTGTTAATGCAATGTAAAGATAAGTATAGATACTCTCCTAGGCTCCCCTCATAGACTTGACCATCTTCATTAACCTATAATGTGGTTATAACCAACACTTAGTATCAACGAAATCTTGGCCTTGACAATGATTTTGAGTTTAACACCATAAAGCCTTCTAAATTTCTGCAGGAAGAACATTAATTGTTAAGTTTTTCAACCAATTGTTTTTTATTGATGAGCTACATAGAACTCAATAAAATCAACTCAATATAGACAATGGGTACATCAATTTTCAAATTCTTAAGGCAAGCCTGAATGTTGTCATTTATTGTAACCTAAGATGATCTTGATCTACGCAATGGTGTTGGATCACTACATTTTTACATATTGACTTTCATTTCACTTATATGAGACTTCAAATGTTTGATCATTGTAAACTTAAAGAATTTTATCATTGTTAACTATGCAGTCAAATAATATTACTGTGAATGGGGTGTTTTACCTAATAAGTTCATCACCAAGGTCCTACTGACACTAGTTACTTCGGTTTACATAGGGTACATATTGAACACTTATCACTTTATGTCTCAATCCATATGATTAAGACACGCGTCATAATCTTATGTACCCCTTATAATCTTGGCTTAAATAACAAAAAGATCCTCTTTGTATTCTCAATTTGATCATCATTGTATACTTGCATTATTAAGAAAATAGCATTATTCTTTCATATTTAATATCTTGTGTGCTTTAATTGAAGATCCTAGATATCTCCTCAGCCAATCTTGCACAAAATAGTGTTTAACTCTAATACAACTAATAAACCTAGGGAATGATAAATACAGTACTGTTGTCTAATATAGCCAATTTGATTATAGGCAAACTAGTTTACATCCATGTGCATGGATATGTTACAAGCTAGGGTTGCCATTGCACCAAAAGATCAACCTATCAATGGTTGGTACAACCATTAGACTAATAGAACATAGGAGGAAGCTAAGCCATGTCACAAATCGCAAAGGGGAACGTTGGCGGTTAGTCCAACAATCCCCCCTCAGCATTATTCAAGGAGCTTCAAACCTGTGACCAAGCTCTGATACCACTTCTTACAAGCTAGGGTTGTTGTTGTACCAAAAGATCGACTTGTCGATGCATGATACAACAACTAGACTTATAAATGCAGGAGGGTGTTAAGCCATGTCACAAATCCCAAAGGGGAACATTAATGGTTAGTCCAATGAGATATACATTATCATACCATTTTTATTCCAATTTAGAGAGTCCCAATCTTGTAAATCAGTATCACTATTGCTGAATGTTTAGGCCTTAACATCATTGTTTGTGTAAACATATATGTAGTCATCAGATAATCAGTTTAGTATATTCATATGGTATTTCTTGATATTGATAAAGGAAATCAAATCTTACAGCTAAGTGATAGGTGCAATACTTACTATTTTAAAAGGATCAAAATGTCCGCAGGTCTCTGACCTAGAAGTAGGATCGGACACCTACCATGACAACGGCACAGCTTCAAAACCACGAGTTTGGTCCCCTGACATACTATAATGTAAAGCGTTCAGAGCAAATGAGCAGCGGCATCACGCCAGCCCATGTGAATGAGGTCCCAAATTCAAAATCGACAGGTGCACCCCCGTGCCCAGATTATGGAAAACTAGAAGTGGCAGTTGATTCCGGTGCAAACCGGGGTGAAAATGATTGCATTAAATAATTGCCAAGACTTATCAGTAGGTTACATCTTCCTTCTCGGATTAAAACAAAACTATGGTATAGAAAACTACATGTTCATAGCTCTGAATAGAAAATCATTCACTGTATCAAAAAATAAATTAAAAAAGGATGCCGCGGTCCGCAAAGTTATACTTAAAAGCAAAATGAACACTCCGCAATTAAACAGAGGCTTGTCCAAAGAAAAAAGAGATAAACATCTTTGAGCTAAATAGAGGATTCTTTTCAACTGAGAACCTCCAAAAAAATACTATGTAAGATTGAAACTACTACCACTACATGATGATCGAGGTGGCTGACTCTAAAACATAAGTTTAGAAATAATAACCAATTATCCAGAGAATAATGCCCAAGTTATAAAACTAACACGGAATTGAAGGTGCGAGCGTTGCATTGATGCTCTAATAATACAAAAGAAAAATCTTGTAGAAATGAGTAAAGAAGACAGAGAACTATACCTCTAATTCAAGCAAAATCCACTCTTTAGTGTTGGTGGCTGTGGACCAATGGGTGCGGAGATCAGGGTCCAAAACGTGAACTGCCTTCTGCGTGGGGGATTCGCGGGACATGCCCCTGATTTTGTAGGGCAGTGCCTTCACCCGAGGCTCTAACTCCACCTCCATCTCTGCTGCCTTCAAGAATGCGAAAATTACACTGAGCGTTTTATTGCAAAAATTAAGAATTCTCCCATAGCAGGTTGGCTCAAGGTGTGAATTTTGAAATACGATTGTAGTCTGCCGTATCAATGGTCTTTCTCGGCTTCCCCCAGAAACAATGGTGAACCAAGGGTATATTTTATTTGGATCACCGTTTCCGACTCAAGTATTCGACTAGAGGTACAAACGTGCAAGTTTCAGTTAATAAATATCGTCATTTTCTTAGTCGATCGGAGCTCTATTCAAAGAAATGCTGAACAACAAAATGATTAAAATTTAATCTATTACATTCAATATATCAAATATTATAATTTTAACAAATATTTGTAGTGTTTATTAAATTATTTTTAACAAATATTTGTAGTGTTTATTAAATTATTTTTAAAAATATATTATGTTTATAATAAAATTTAAAATTTTGATGTATAAATAATTGTCAAATCTAACTTAAAAATATAAAAGTTAACATTTACACACTCACTCTCCCACTCCACCTTTTTGCTATTATATCTATCTAAAAATCTATCTAAAGAAATGTTGATAGATATCCACTAAATAATAATAATTTAATTTACTACATTTAAAATTATTTATATTTCTTTTATCTCCATTTATTTAGTGTTTTGCTAACTTAAGCTTTTTATTTAATTTCTTAAAAAATGGATGATTTATATTTTTAAATATAATAATTTATATGAATATTTATGTGGTATTTATTAAATTATTTTTTAAAATATATTCTATTTATAATAAAATTTAAACTTTTGACATGTAAATGGTTGTCAAATTTAACCTAGAAGAATAAAAGTTAACATTAACATGGTTACACCATCTCACTCCCTCATTCTGCCATTGTAGAATGCCTATTGGCATTAAAGAAATACCGATAGATATCCACTACAAAATAATTACAATTTAATTTAATACATCTAAAATTATTTATATTTCATTTATCTATGTTTATTTAGTTCTTTACTAACTTAAGCTTTTTATTTTAATTTCTTAAAAAATGGATAATTTATATTTCCAAATATTATAATTTAAATAGATATTTTATGTGGTATTTATTAAATTGTTTTTAAAAGTATATTCTATTTATAATAAGAATTAAATTTTTGACATGTAGATGGTTGTCAAATTTAACCTGGAAGAATAAAAGTTAACATTAACACGCTCACACCATCCCACTCCCATTATAGAATGTCTATCGGCATTAATAAAAAATTAATTAATTAATTCTTAAATTAAAATATAATGAATATAATATTTTTAATTAATAAGTACAATAAACGAGTCAATCGTCACTATTTGATTTTGAGTTTGCATTTGGGATGTTGTCGAACTTTGGGTAAACATTGACTATGGCTTTTATTAGTCTCTCTTTCCACTTGTATTGCTTACGATTCACACAATAGGTGTATGATCTTGCAAAATTAAGAAGAGTTGATGTTTTGAGCTCTAGAGGACTTTCACTGTCACTTTGTAGGTAGGTAGATTTCACTTCACTTTCACCATTTTTCTTTGTTATCCATTGGAATACTTTTCAACCAACATTCAAGGATGCGAAAGGACAATTACAAACGATGAGTGGTAGTTTTTGGAGCATATCACACTCTACAATAATCTATGTTATGAATATTTGATATGCAGTGAGGGTTGGCTTGTCTTATTGTTGTGTTGTTGATATACTTTGTAACATAATAGTGCAAGTATCAGATGCCTTCTCTGCTTTTGATGCATATTTGGCGATGTACTTGAGAACAAGGGCCTATCAAATAACTGGCTGACAATCTATGTTGGCTCTCCAGATCTTTAGCATGTCATTGTTGTATATGTTTAACCTATCATCATTTCATGCAGGTTCATATTTTTAAATCCCACCACAGTCACATGACAAGATGGAGATATTATGTTCTTTCCATGGAGCTTTATATCGACACTATTTTTTTACCCTTCTTGTGCAAACAGGTTCCTTGTTTACATTTTGAATGTCTCTGGACACGATTAATAATTTCTTCATAGTCATCCATATGATTTGTAGCAAATATCTCACGTGTGCTCAACAAACATGGATCATCCAGTAGAGACCAAAATGTTGTATTATTTCTACGAGTTGCATCTTGAGGGTTCCAAATGCATACATACATGTCAAAAAAATTGTGCGCTCTTTCAAGCTCTGCATCATTCTTCCAATCAATTTTATCCATGTTTGGTGCATTTTTTAGCCAAATAAATCCATGTATGTGTGCAATCCCTCGGTGTTGTCATTAGTAGTGGTAATAATAGTCTTCTGCACAACAAGTTTTTCAATCACCTCTTTGCAAAAGATTGTGAATCTCTTATGCAAATACAATGATGTGGTGTGGGGGTTGTTTATTATGTATTCCAAACATTGTTCGATTGGTTGCAGTTTGACAAGTGTTTCCTATGCAAACAAACATTGTAGATCTGGCCATTTTGTATTTGCTTCACTTAATGTGAAGAACAATGTAGGTGATCTCCTAATCGGTTGATCATGTTTGTCAATTATACCTGGTACTTTTTCCAATATGGTTGTGTGCCTTTGATTGAGGATCCAAAGTCTATAAGTCCCTCAACAAGTTGTGAGTCTTGGAGATTTTCTAGATGAGCACAAAAAAATTTGATGGTGACTAGTATGTCCTCTTCAACATTTATCTTCATGAATATTGTTGCGAGGGGTTGGTTGTGATGTCGCATCATAAGATTATTGATAAAATATCAAAATTGAGGGTGTCTTCCAAATCTATGGTCAAGAAACCTCATCAAGTGCAATCCATACCCATTGAGTTTCACTTCTTGTAGTTGCGGTTACATGTGTTGTGCAGGTCCTTTTGGGAAGAGAGTGGGAAAAGCCATATCCAACAAGCCTTCAATGTTGTACTCATTTATTGGATAAGAGTCATTTTAGGCTAGTTGATGATGTCATCCATGTTGTCCTCTAATTTTAATGTTTTCTTAATAATTTCTAGCTCACAACACCTTTCTGGAAATTTAGACATGAAGAATGATGTGCATGGGACACCATTTTTAAGTAGATCTTCATCAATTTCTATCTCATCGTTTGGTATTTGTTGAGATAATGAGTGTTGCACACATTGCATAATATTGTTATATTGTATTATTTTATTTTAGTATGTAAAGTTGCACCTAGATGGGCGTGCAACATCAAGAGATTCTCATGGGATATTATTTATGAGTTGTATTGTAACATTGTGATAATTTTTTATGTAATTATTTATTATTAGGAAAAATATTAAATGCTCAATATTAAATGTGGGGTCAATAGGTTAGGTAGCACATGGTTTTAGCACATGATTTATGTAATACCATTTGGTGGTTTTGTGAGACTTTCTACCACGAGAGTAGTTATTGTATGAGAAGGGCAAAAGACAAAAAAGGAAAGTCGAGCAAGACAAGGCTTGACTGGTTAGCCAAGGGAGCATTTGTGAAGGTTGAAAGCACGGCATGGGATGTGTGGATTCATGCTTGTTCACATGGATTGCTTGTTTGTGGCTATGACTTTGACGACTTCCATAGTTGTATTGCTATGGTATTTTGTTGGATGATACATGGTGATGGATTTTTTTGGAGGCTCGGTTTTTTCCACAATGAGGGTTACCTAGGGTATATCTTGTGTCACATTTTTTTGGGTATGTTGTCTACTTTCTTGCATGTGGATTTTTATTGCATATTTATTTTAGACTTACTATGGGTTATATGGAATTGGTTATATTTTTATTGGCAAATTTAGTTACAAGTGGTATCAGAGCTATGGTTTTATTTTTGTAACCCTAGATTGAATCCATGGTAATGATGAGCTTTCTCACTTTTAATTTGTTTTCATTCATAATCAACCTTGCTTTTCTCATTGCAAGAGTCCATTATCTGCATTTCAAAATTACATGTTAGGTTAAGGATCTCATCATAATTGCATTTATCAAGGAAGATAAGAATATCTATATATACTTAGAACACATGTATTTTAAAATTGTAGAAAACTTCTGTCTTATCTTCTAAGCCCTTTCAAATTTCAATAGAATATTTGTCTATACTTAGAACACATGCTTGTGCATTATTTAGAAACAATAAAAATTAAAAAATATAAATTTTCTCAAATTTAGTTTCCCATTTGCATGAACTCTCTGTGAACTTCAATTTTTCTCCCTATTCTTCACCCCCACCTAAATCAAACAAATGTTAGCATTACATACAAATTCACCATTACCATAAAATCACATCTTCAACAATTTATGACTACAACATTATACTTACTACTACTCTTTTTACATTTATTGGAACAGGAGCATGTAGGCTAGCTCCCAGTCCTAATTCCTCATTTTGGTTTTTTGTCTTGTATTGACCTTAGCCAGGTCAATTGGGTGTGTTTGGACCTTAGAAGGCCATGTGAGTTTACTTCTAGATGGACTTGACTAGGCTCAATTCATTCTAGATGTTTTTGCTCGCTTTGTGTTTAGGTTTTTAGGAAGCAAGATTTATGGGTCTTATAACCTAGAAGTCTAGGGAAAGTTTTGTTTTGAGTTTAGTTTGTCTTCTATGGTTTTTTACATATTTATACATAGGTTGGAGGTCATAGGTTGTCATTTGGTAAAAAGTTGGGAAAGATGTCTAAAAGATTTCAATTGTTGCAAAATTTGTCAATTAGGGAAAATTGGTCCAAATCATGTGAGTTGATGCTCTGAAGGCTAAATCATGCCTAGAGATCATAAAGAGGTCATAGTAGACCTATTTGGAAGGTTCCAAGTGCTAAATGTCAAATTTTCTAGGGATGCAAAATGTTGTCGACAATTTTGACAAATTGCATGAGAATTTCTTGACAAGAAAGTTGCATGTCGTGAGGATGGAATTGATAGTTAGGATAACTGTATGAAACCTCTGAGAAAACCTATAAAACCATGAAGGAGACCCATTCCAAGGTTTGGATGTTATAGTAAGTGGACTTTGAAACTAAAAGCCACAAAAATATTGTTCTAGAATTGACAGTTTTGTTGTTTTTTATTGCATTGGCATTTTAATGGATTGAAGGACTTCTATTTGTTCTTGATCCTTGTAGTTCATGTTCTTACTATGCATTTTTATTTTTATTTCAAGTTGATAGGAGTTCATTTGTTTATAGTTAGAAAATCTTTGGTAAATAGACATGTTACTATTCTTGTTTTGACAGTTTTGTGAAAAATGACTCACCCATGAGCCCTCACTGTGGAATCATCATGGCCTTGATGGATATGGAAGTGGAGTCTTTATATAGTGTATATAGAAAATTAGAAGTATGGACAAGCTTTTGCTAGATTGAATGTGCTAGAAAGTTCAATCTAAGAGTTGCATAAGGAGGAGGGATGTATGAGGAAGCTAGGTGTGTGAGGTGAAATTTCCAAGACAAGATTTTCTAAGTGTTTCATTAGACCCTAGTAAGTGTTGATAGAGATACTTGAAACCCTTATTTTTAGGCATAAAAGTAGCAAAGTGGTGTACAGATAAGTTGAGAATCAGAGACCTACAAAATCTTGAAGTACTTTCAAAAGGGTATTCATATTGGTAATTAGTTTTCCACCTTGTTAAGGGAAATTTGGAGTTATAGTCCAAAAACCAAGTTTGGAGGTCTAATTAGGTCAGTTTTGCCCAATTTGAAGGAATTGGTAGTGAAACCTATGGATTTTAAAACCAGGAGGATAGTGAAAGTCTAAAATCCCTCAAATTGGATCCCTCACTCCAAGTTGAAGGTAGAATGACCATTCTTGGTGAAATTGTGAGTTTGGAGAACAAGTTGGAATGTCTCCATGATGGATGCAAGTTGTAAAAACATTGGTGTAGCTAGATAGTGAAGTGTGGAGGATAAGATAGCTATCCTCTTGAGGTTAGGTTGACAAAGGGGAACCCTAGTAGGCTAGAAGAGAAGCCTAGGTGAGTCCTTAGTGAAGGAAAGAGCTTGTAGCAATCTAGTTTACATCATATTGGTATCAGAGCCACCAAAGATTTGGGACTAGTGTCATGTCTTTATATACTAAAGAGTTAGTAGGGCATGCCAACATGGTGACAAATGTAGAACTTTCCAAGGAGATGAACAAGAAAAAGGAGAGGAATAGGTTCCTAGAGGAAGCACTAGAAGAGATGAAAACAAAATTGGAGGAAGTTGTTGAGGCAACTAAGAAGAAAGATCAAGATGGAGAAACTAGTGATAGAGGTAAAGGGATTGATGAGGAAGACATCATTCGTGAGCCAAACCCTCCATTGACTAAGGAACCATTCCTAAAATTCATCAAGGCATTAGGTGGGAAAGCCCTAGAAGGAATCCCTTTGTTTAGTGCAAAGATGGACACTAAACTTATGATGGAATGGATTAAGGGGATGGAAAACCACTTTGAGTGTGAAGGTGTTACTGAAGCACAAAAAGTTAAGGTAGCCAAATCTAGGCTAGTGGTATTAACACTAACACAATGGAAGTACCTCCAAGAAGAGAGGGATAAGATGGGAAAGAAACCCATTGCAAATTGGAAAGTCATGGTGGCTAAGGAAAGGAATAATACCTACCTAAAGATTATGAAATTCAATTGTACAAGAGAAGGAAAAGTTTAAAACAAAAATATATGGATGTGGTAACTTATATTGAAGAATTCCAAATGTTATGTTTGAGATCAGGGATCCAAGAAGAAGAGCCTCTCAAGGTGGCTAGGTATTTATGTGGGTTGAAGTGGAACATATAAGAAGAAATTAGTCTATGGATGCCTACAATATTCCACAAGTATTTCCAATTGGCTCTAATAGTGGAAGAGAGGAATAGAAAGAAATTATACACCAAATTTAAGGGTAGAGGCAAAGGCAGAGATGGCAGGAATCAAAGAGGTTATGGTAGCAAAGGTTCATATTCAAGGACCCAAGGGGAAACCAAGTTGACTGAACAACAAGAAGGGAACTCAAATAGAGGGAGTTTCAGTAGGGGAAGAAGCTCTAATAGTAGTGGGAGAGGAAGAAGCAACAACCAAGGTAGATGTTTCTACTTTTCCAACTATGAAGTGTTATATTTGCAACTAGATGGGTCACCCTGCATATAGGTGCCCTGATAAAGGTTCTACTTCCCAAGGGAGTGTAAAAAGAGTTAATTATGTACAAAAAGAGTGTAGCAACAATAACAAGTCATCTGAAGTACCCTTAGAATCAGAAGAAGGGGAAATTTTAATGATAAGGAGGACATTGATTAAAGAACCCATAAAAGAAAAACCAAGCCAAAGGAGAGCACTATTTAGGATGAAGTGCAAGATGATGGGAAAAGTGGGTAAGGTCATCATAGACTCAGGTTCCATAGATAATATCATATTAGAGGAGGCAACTCGCAAACTGAATATGAAAAGAATCCCACATAATAATCCTTATAAAGTTACATGGCTAAACAAGAGGCAACATGTTCTTGTAAGTGAACAAGCATGGGTGGAATTTTCAATAGGAAGGCATAAGGACAAGGTATTATGTGACATTCTACCTATAGATGCATGCCACCTTCTACTAGGAAGGCCATGATAGTTTGATAGACAAGTAATGCATGATGGAACCAAAAATGCATACTCCTTAAAGAAAGATGGTGTGACATTCAAGATTCAATCTTTAATAAAAAAGGGAGAAGTAAAATCTTCAAGTCCTAATGTCTTTATGGTGGGTGAAATGGAGTTCTTAAAGACCTTGGAGGAAGGAGAAGGAGTAGGGTTTTCCTTAATATTGAAACCTAAGCAAGAAGTTGCTAACAAGGTAGAAAAGGAGACAAAGCTACCTAAAGAAGTGCAAGAAATGCTTGATGAGTACAAAGACATTATTGGTGATGGACAACCTACTACCCTAACTCCCAAGAGACTTGCTAGCCATCAAATTGACTTTATTTTAGGAGCCCCCCTTCACAACAAATCTGCCTATAAAATGACCCCTCAACAAAATGAGGAAATTTCCAAGCAAATCCAAGAAATCCTAGACCAAGGCCTAATTAGGAAAAGTATAAGCCCTTGTATTGTTCCTATTATTTTAGCACCCAAAAAGGGGGGAACTTGGAGATTTTGTACTGATTCAAGAGCAATTAATAAGATCACCTTTAGGTATAGATTCCCAGTACCTAGGATTGAAAGGCTAATGGACTGTTTAGGGGAAACAATGTACTTCACCAAGATAGATCTCAAAAGTGGCTATCACCAAATCAGGGTAAGAGAAGGGGATGAGTGGAAAACAACCATCAAGACCATAGAAGTTTTGTATGAATGGCTTGTAATGTTATTTGGCTTATCAATGCTCCCTCTACTTTTATGAGCCTTATGAACAAGGTATTTAAAGACTACATTAATAAATTTGTTGTTGTCTATTTAGATGACATATTGATTTTCAGTAAAACTAGGGAGGAACATATTAAACATTTTAAAATTGCTTTCAAGAAATTACATGAAGAAAAGCTAATGATAAATTTGTACAAGTGTGACTATATGAAGCAGGAGCTAGTGTACTTTGGGTTTATTTTTTCCCAAGGGAACCTCAAGATGGATCAAAGTAAGGTGGATGCCATCCTAAATTAGCCTACTCCCAAAGTTGCAATAGAGGTGAGAAGTTTTCATGATTTGGCCAAATATTACAAAAAATTTATCAAACCTTTTAGTGATATATGTGCTCCTATGTTAGACACTATCAAAGGTGGAATGAAAATAAAGTTTCATTGGACTCCTCAAGCAAATAATGGGTTTGAAACACTCAACAAGAGGATAGCTACTCAGACCATTCTCATTTTGCCTAGTTTTGACAAACTCTTCACATTGGAGTGTGATGCTAGGAATGTGGCTATTGAGGTAGTCCTAAGCCAAGAAGGGAGGCCAGTGGCTTTTCATAGTGAGAAGCTCAATGATGCAAAGATAAAGTACTCTTCTTGTGACTTAGAGTTATATGCTCTAGTCTAAGATTTGAGAAAGTGGAGGCATTATTTGTTTCCAAAGGAGTTTGTGGTATATTCAAATAATCAAGCCCTTAGTTTCCTAAACTCCCAAGATAAGCTCAGTAGCAAACATATGAAGTGGGTGGAATACCTACAAGCTTAAACTTTTAACATCAAGCATAAGAAAGGAGCACAAAACAAGGTGGTTGATGCATTGAGTAGGAGACTCCTCACAGTACAAGAGGTTTAGTTGCAAATCATTGGTATTGATAGCTTCAAGGACTTATATGCTAATGATGAAGATTTTGTAGGTATTTATAAGGTATCTAAGAAGTACAAGAAAAAATTCCATTGTGAATTTTTTTATTACACTTTACAAAATGATTTGTTGTTTAAAGGGAGTCAATTATGTCTTCCTAGGAGATCAATGAGAGAAATTTTGATTCAAGAAAAACACAATGGAGCACTTAGTGGTCATTTTGGAATTAATAAGACTCAAGAGTTAGTCACTAGATTCTACTTTTGGCCTAGAATGAATAAGGATATCAGACAATATGTTGAATGTTGTGTGATATGTAAAAAAGTACAAGGCACATCTTCCAATGCAAGCCTTTATCAACCCCTTCCAATTCCTAGCAGGCCATGGGAGTGCTTAAGTATGGACTTTGTGGTAGGGTTACCAAGGATCAAGTAAGTGTTTGATATTATTTATGTTGTAGTGGATAGATCACTAAAATGACACATTTTATCGCTTGCAAAACAATCCATGATGCTTGTCAAATTGCCCATTTGTTCTTCAAGGAGGTGGTAAGAATCCATGGCTTACCTTTAAGTATTGTTTTAGATAGAGACACAAAGTTCATGAGCTATTTCTGGAAAACCTTGTGGCATAAGCTAGGCACAAATCTGTCCTTTGGATCTGCCTATCATCCTCAGACATATGTTCAAACTAAGGTAATACATATAAGTCTTGGAAATTTTCTAAGGTGCCTTACAAAGGAATATGGACAAGTTTGGGATCAACTCATTAGGTAGGTTGAATATGCATACAATGATATAGTCAACAGGTCAACTGGTAAAAGTCCTTTTGAGATTGTTTATGGGTTGCATTCTAGAGGGGTATTTTAACTAAGGGAGCTGAAAGATGGTGCAAAAGGCAGTGGTTATGCAGAGGACTTTGACCACTCAATGAGGGAAGTCCATGAAAAAGTGAGGAAGACCCTAACTAAAAATGTTGTGAAACTCAAGCATAGGGTGGATGATGGTAAGAGAGATTTACATTTCCAAGTTGAGGATCTTGTGATGGTTCATCTACAAAAAGAACAGTTGTAAAAAGGATTCCCTCGTAAGCTTCACATGAGAAGGTTGGGACCTTGCACAATACTGGCCAAGCATGGCAACAATGCCTACAAGGTGGAGCTTCCTAAAGATATTGGATTATCATGAATTTTCAATGTTGCCAATCTGGTTAGATACAAAGGCCTTACTCTAGATGTTGATCAAATACTGAAGAAAGTCATTCAAGACATAGAAGACTTGACCTTAACTCCTACACCACTTCATACAAGTGAAAAAGTACTTGACTCAAGAGTTTACAAACAAACTAGAACAAAGACTTATTGGAAATTTTTTGTAAAGTGGCATGGAAAAGATGATGTAGAGGCTACTTGGATCAAGGAAGTAGACATCAAGAAGCTGGGCATAGATTCCAATCTACTCAATCCAAGGATGGATTGAATTGTTGTGTTCAAGGGAGTATGGTCCAGGAGCACCTAGGCTAACTCCTAGTCCTAGATCCTCATTTTGGTTTTTGGCTTGTACTAACCTTAGACAAGTCAATTGTGCATGTTTGGACCTTATAAGGTCATGTGAGTTTACTCCTAGATGGATTTGAGTAGGTTCAATCCATTCTGGATGTTTGTGCTTGCTTTGTGTTTAGGTTTTTTAGGAAGCAAGATTATGGTTATGGGTTTTATACCCTAGAAGTCTAGGAAAAGTTTGGTTTTGAGTTTAATTTGTCTTCTATCATGTTTATCTTTTTTTGGCATAGGTTGGAGGTCATAGGTTGTCATTTGGTACAAAGTTGGGAAAGATGTCTAAAAGATGTCAATTGTTGCAAAAGTTGTCAATTAGGAAAAATTGGTCCAAATCATGTGAGTTGATGCTTTGAAGGCTAAATCATGCCTATACAACATAAAGAGATCATAGTAGACTGTTTGTAAGATTCCAAGTGCTAAATGTCAAAGTTGTGAGGAGATGCAAAATGTTGTCAGCAATTTTGACAAATTGCTTGACAATTTCTTGACAAGAAAGTTGCATATCATGAGGATTGAGTTGATAGTTAGGATAACTGTATGAAACCTATGAGAAAACCTATAAAACCATGAAGGAGACCCATTCCAAGGATTGTATGTTTTAGTAAGTGAATTTTGAAACTAAAAGCCACAAAAATATTGTTCCAAAATTGACAGTTTTGTTGTTTTTTATTGCACGAGCACTTTAATGGATTGAAGGACTTCTATTTGTTCTTGATCCTTGTAGTTCATGTTCTTACTGTACATTTTGATTTTGATTTCAAGTTGATAGGATTCATTTTTTTATAGTTAGATAATCTTTGGTAAATAGACATGTTACTGTTCATGTTTTGATAGTTTTGTGAAAAATGACTCCCCCATGAACCCTCACCATGGAGTCATCATAACCTTGATGGATATGGAAGTGGAGTCTTTGTATAGTGTATATAGAAAAGGAGAATTTTGGACAAGCCAGTTTGCTATTTTCAAGTGATGTCCTAGGCAAGCTTTTGATGTATAGCTAGGCGATCACAGTGCTAGAAAGTTGTTTTTTATAGATTGAATGTGCTAGAAAGTTCAAAAGAAGTTACAGAAGGAGGAGGGATGTATGAAGAAGCTAGGTGTGTGAGGAGAAGTTTCCAAGTCAAGATTTTCTAAGTGTTTCATTAGACCCTATTAATGTTGATATGAAATTCTTGAAACCCTTATTTTTAGGCATAAAATATTGAATTACTTCCAAAAGGATATTCATATTGTAATTTTTTTCTACCTTGTTAAGGGAAATTTTGAGTTATAGTCCAAAAATCAAGTTTGGAGGCCTAATTAGGACATTTTTGCCAAATTTGAAGGAATCGATAGCGAAACCTATGGATTTTGAGACCAAGAGGATAGAAAAAGTTTAAAATACCTCACTCTAAATTGAAGGTAGAATGACCATTCTTGGTGAAATTGTGAGCTTGGAGAACAAGTTAGAATGTCTCCATGATGGATGCAAGTTGTATGAACATTGGTGTAGCTAGATAGTTAAGTGTGGAGGATAAGATGGCTATCCTCTTGAGGTTAGGGTGACAAAGGGGAACCCTAGTACACTAGAGGAGAAGCCTAGGTGAGTCCTTAGTGAAGGAAATGGCTTGTAGCAATCTAGTTTACATCATTCATGTGATTAAATAATCTCTAAATTCTCCATTTTTAACATATCTACCAAAACATTTCTACCTACAATAAACTCAATATGGTGCACAGAATCATAGAAGACATGAAATTAAACTACAATAGAAATAAAAGTAGATAGGAGGATGTGCTTCATGTATTATTACATGAAACAAACATTGTAAGATATCACTTTGATAGAGACCTAATCTCTAATAACATGATAGATTAAATGACACCAATGGAAGAAATAGGACCAATGCTAATGACTCTAGCAATCCAATACCTTACTACATGTCCACTTGTTCTTCAAAAAATACAAAAAACAATCAATGCGCTTTCATTTTTTTTTTTTTATAATAAGTCACCCAATATACTTTGTCCTACTACAAGGCATGTTAGAGTGGGGTTTTCGTTGCAACAAAAGACTGATCTATCAATGCTCGATAAAACCACTCAACTTATAGTGCATAGGAGGGGGTTAATCCCTTATCATGAATCCCCAGGGGAGTGCTAAATAAATTTATAATAATCTCCTTCTTGTCATTACATGAGGGTTTGAGGATTTGAGCCTATGACCAAGCTTTGATACCACTTGTTAGAGTGGGGTTGTTGCACCAAAAGATTGATCTAGCAATGCCGATACAACCACTTAACTTATAGTACACAGGAGCATGATTAAGCCCTTGTCATGAATCTCAAGGGAAGCATTGAAAATATTTCTAACAAGGCATTCATAGTGTAGTTGGTCTCAGGAAGAAAGCATGAAGAAGAAGAAATCCAAGGAAGGGAAGAAAGAATCAGTGAATTAGAGTGATTATATGTCATTTCCAATTACACAGAATGTGAGTATGCTTGTGACTATTACTACTATAAGATCAATATGATTTGATTAAAATGTAGGATTTTTACAAGAAATATGTGAATTTTATACAATGATTAGGCCATAATAGAGACCTTGCACTAGGGGAATATCATACTTCTCCTTCGTCTCAGTCTTCTCTTCCTCCTCTCTCTTTGCTCTCAATTTTCTCCTCCTTCAAATTCTTCACTTCTTTTCCTCCTCCAAATCCTCCTCATTTATGTCCTACTTCTCCTCCTCCTATATTTTTTTTCCTTCTCTTTCTTTTCCTCTTCCTCATTTTCTTCAACTTTGAACATACTTCACTGGGCTTAATGATGTGAGTAAATGACAAAATGTACATTCTTGACATGATATATAAGACATAATATACTTTACATTCTTGAATCAATTGTGGGTCTAGTAAGAAAATTGGAGCATGAGCACAAGAATTATATAAGACCATTCCAGGTTAGAGTGAAGGGTTGGAGTGATTTTTGTATGGATTTGATTAAGGTATGAATACTAATTTCCTACAAGAATTGTCACATTTCATTTGTAACTCAAGCATCTATACTTTAATGGATTAACTTTAGTAATTTATTTGCATGTGTAGATAGAGAATACTATCTAATTTCTTGATGTACAATTTGAGCTTTAGTTCTATTGTTCTGATTGGTGTAGTAAAATCCTCTCTCTACAATTGGTTCTTTGGTCCATACAAAGCACCAAACACAAAAATGACCCTAGCATGAAAATCCACAATGGGAATTGGACGAACTTCTAGAATATGCTACGGAAATTTGTACATAGTGTAATTATGCAATTTGGGCCCAAGATATTGAGGTTTTCTATTTTTTCTACAAAGCCCTAAGCGAGTTCAATGATACCCACCTAGGCATAACTATATTGAAGAAAATAAACTTCATGGTTGTGTAGACGACTCTTTGAAAGTATTGTGAGCCAAGGGAAAAGTCATGGTGAATCCATTCAATGGGTGTTTGGAACCTCAAAAGACAATGCATTCACTGCAAGCTTGAAACCCTTAAGAATAGGCTTGATTTCATAATAGTACTATATGAACACATTGGAGGGATAAGACCTATAAAATCCTTGAGTACTCTAAAAAGGGTATATGGAAAGGTGGTTTGTTTTTGTTAGAGTAATTATTTGTTCTAACTTATTAATTAAATCACTTTGATTTAATTAATTAAGTTGCCTATTACTCTAGTTTTCTTAAGCTATCTTGTAGGTGCATATAATTAATATTTTATTAATTATATTGTGCAACCCTAGCTTTCTTAGGCTTTAGTTTCCCTTTTCGGGTTTTGTGATTCCTTTATAAGGATTCACCTCTTTGTATTTTATTCATTCACTTATTGGATTATATGAGATATTGCTCTTTGCATGTCCATAAGATGGATCTGGCTTTTTGGCCTCCTTGATTTTTCCTTGCCTCTGTTCTTTGCTTCATCCATGTGACAGGGTTATGCATGCAGGTGTTCTTGGGAGATTAGTTTTTCACCTAATCTAACATGGTATCAGAGCAAGCTTGCTGCTCGCTGTTCGTGGTTTGTTGAAGCATTTCAGAAGTTGCATTTTTCAGAGGGTTTCAATTTTTAGAGTTATTTTGTATTGGATTTGGAGGGGTCATTTTTTCGGTGCATTTTGAGCCCAAATGGACCTCACCGTTGGATTCGTAGCACCCAAAAACCCCTGTTTCCATATAAAATTTGTCCAATTTGGACACAGTTGAAATTTGATGCAAAAATTTGTTACCAGATTTGGGCACACTTTCCGAAGAAAAGATTTATTTTTTTATTAAAAAAATAAATCATAAAATCAAAAGGCTTTATTAAAAAAAGGCTCATGAGTTTTTATTAAGAAAAGCGTTTGCTTTTTTTGCAAAAATTCTTCAAAGTTTTTTGTTTTTTGTTTAAAAAAACATTTTCAAAATCTTCCAAAAAAGGACGCTACATCAGCAAAGTATGACAGAGAAGTGACATCAGCAAGGTACTGAAGCAGGTCTGACAGCCGCAGGTGCTGACATCATCCATCTTTGGGCTGAAATTTGACGGCTTTCAAATCATCATTTCTATAATTTGTTTTGTTTTAAAAGCTGTTTGTGGTTTTTTGGCCATATCTTTGTCATACGGAGGTATTTTTTGATGAATCTTATATCGTCGGAAAGCTCTTTCTGAGCCTGTCATGATGGTACTAGTTATTTGGACTTTTGATATAGTTTGGTTGCCTATTTTGGCAGTCAAAGCTGGATGTTCTATTTTGCACTCTGGGAGGCGTATCTTGAGCTTCCGATCTCCGATTTTGGACTTCTTTATATCGTTGGAAAGCTCTTTCTATGCTCTTTCCAGTGATGTTGGTTGTTGTTCCAGATTTTGTTCCAGGCACATCCTATTCAGTCTTTTGCATTTTAGCATTCTGGTGGATATCCTGTTTGTTTCAGGTCCGAGGATCGATTTTGTTGCTTCAGTTGCTTCGTTTTGGGCTCTACCTTCTGTTGTTTTAGCCTTATGTCTTTTCTGATAATTGTTGATATTCATTGTAAGCATTTTTATGCAACGCACTGAGATAAAGTGCCACTCTTGCGTTTCGGGATCCTTTTCATCATTGTGATTCGTTGTACTCGCACTATTATATAAAGTGCCATGGGGGGGATAGTTGTTTGCCGCTTATAGGCCCTCTTTCTCTAATTCCTCATGCAGTGTCGATGACACATGCCTTTATTTGTGTTTGTACCTCACTCTCAATGTGTTTGGCTCCTGTGTTGTAGGAGATTTTTGGCCCATCTTTTCAGCTGCCTGTCACCTCACCTGCCTTAAGGGGAGGTTATATTGCTATTCTATGCTTCTTTGGTTGATGGTTCGTGCCTTCTATTTCCATGGAGGTTCCTTTGGTTGATGGTTCGTGCCTTCTATTTCCATGGAGGTTCTACAGATCAGCATTTTGATAGAGTTTTGCAGTTCTTCATGCTTCAATGATTCTCTTCTGATCTCTTTGTTCCTTCTTCTGGAACATTCTTTGCTATCTCTTTTTGGAGTAGGGTTTTTCCCATGTGGTTTTCTCTATTTCTCCTCTTTATAGAGATTTTGTTGTGATTGGGTACCTGATCTGACCTTGTTGTTGGGACCCAATTCTCTTTCATAGCTATGCTAGGTTAGCTTCCTCCCAAGCTTCGCTTAAGGGGGGGTGTTAGAGTAATTATTTGTTCTAACTTATTAATTAAATCACTTTGATTTAATTAATTAAGTTGCCTATTACTCTAGTTTTCTTAAGCTATCTTGTAGGTGCATATAATTAATATTTTATTAATTATATTATGCAACCCTAGCTTTCTTAGGCTTTAGTTTCCCTTTTCGGGCTTTGTGATTCCTTTATAAGGATTCACCTCTTTGTATTTTATTCATTCACTTATTGGATTATATGAGATATTGCTCTTTGCATGTCCATAAGATGGATCTGGCTTTTTGGCCTCCTTGATTTTTCCTTGCCTCTGTTCTTTGCTTCATCCATGTGACAGGTTTATGCATGCAAGTGTTCTTGGGAGATTAGTTTTTCACCTAATCTAACATGGTATCAGAGCAAGCTTGCTGCTCGCTGTTCGTGGTTTGTTGAAGCATTTCAGAAGTTGCATTTTTCAGAGGGTTTTCCTTGCCTATATAAGCATGCTACCTGGCTTGTATTTGTATCTCTTATTTTTGCATCCTCTTAATGCTATTTTGCTTCCAGCATTTGCATTACTCTCTTGGAGACTAACTCTATGATGCTATTTTGATTTTGTATCATTTGCATTCATAGTTTAGATATTTACTCTTTGCACTAGTTTTCTGGGTTATTAATCTTTTCAGATTCTAACAGTTTTGTGCCTTGTTAAGGGAGTTTTAGAATTAATGAGAAAAAACCCAATTATGAGACCTAATTGGTAGAAAAAGGCTACTAGCCCTATTACCAAGGTTTTCAAGGGGATTGTTTGTGAAACTATGGGAGGTGTGAACAATTTGACTCAATTTGGAAGCCTATCCATCTACTTTGCAGTTGGTCTTGGTATTGGAGTGCTAATGCTTGTACTTAGCAATTTTAGTACAATAAGTTTGGTGAGGGTAATTGAGGATCTAACTTGGTAAGAGAGATCTGGTGAGGAAGAAGAATTAGGGGAAGGATTCCTCTTGGTTAGGATTAGAAAGAGTACTGTAGAAGGCTAGGATAGTGGTCTTAGGAGAGTCCAAATGAGAAAGGGATTAGGTTATAGATCTCCCTATCAAATACTATCAAACCTCTTCCTAAATCTTATGATGTTAATTCTTATTGTCTTTATCATCGTCGATTCGATCATTAAACTAAAAGGTGTTATTCTTTGCAAAATGTTAATCAATATCTCATTCATACTAATGATATATCTATTGATGCTAATATTACTCATAGAAATAAATTTGTAGCACCTCCTAATAAAAACTTGCAAATTTACACCAATCCTTTACCATCTCACTTTACCAATAGTATTTCCCAACCTTATTCATTCACAACAAACATTATTTATAATGATAAATTTGAAGAAGACAATCATGTGTTCGACCATGTTGAACATGCCCAACCCAAAACTAAATCTTATCCTCCACCCAAATCACATTGTTAACCTCAACCTAAACTTTCCTTTACCTCTAACCATGCCAAAATTATTAAAGCACCTAATGGTCTTCTTTACATTACTACTAGGGTATCCCATATCTCTTTTGGTGGCATTTTAGTTGACCCTTCTTCTATGGTGAATATTTTAATGTTATAACATATTTTTAGAAGATATTTTCATAAGGTTTTCTATGATTCATTTGGTGTTTGGTTTCAAAATTGAAATGGTTTTCATTATCATCCTCATGGATCTATCACTCTTCTTGTAACACTTTGTGGTAAGATTGTGCATACTACTTCCATTGTTATTCCTACTTCTGATCCATTCCAAGTTAAGACTTGCGTTCCTTGGCTTTCTTCACGCAAGATATAGCTTCTCCTATGAATAAGTGCCTTAAGTTTCCCATGATGGAGAAATCAAAATCATTAACCATAGTCTTTATCATCCTTCTAGGCCTTGATATTTTGTTGACCTTGATTTCTTTTGGCCTTCTATCACTCATTTGGTGCCATTGCATCTTGATCATCTCTTTTTCTCTTATCATGATTTTAAAGTCCAAAATATTCATGAAATTATTTTACTTAATCTTGACTCTACAAGTGGTCTTCTTCTGATACTTTTGGTTCCTCCCTTTTCATCCTCCCCACATCATTCTCCTATTCCTACCCATCAACCTAGTTGTTAGGATAAAACCATAGACATAAATAACAATTACATGCAAATATAACTAATAAAAATAAAAATATATTGCACAAAAGAGAACACAAGACACCAAGATTTAACATGGTTCACCCAATCCTTGGACTATGTCCACCAAATAACAAGTCCAATATTATTACGATCCAGTGATTACAACCTGATTATAATCTATAATCCCTTACAACTCAATATCACCACGAGAAGTAATTTTTTCATCACATCTTATGAAACAATCCCTAACCCTAAGCCTTTTTATACAAGTATTTTTTCCTAGCCCCAAACCTCACCAAGGAATTAAGAATTATGTACAGTACTTCCTTGATTAGTCACCACAAACTAACACTAGTATTGCAAGGAGATAGGGACCCCATGTTGACTAACCCTAACCCACCCCAAGTAGCTTTGAAAACCAAATATAACTGATGTTCTCATGATCATATTAGAAAATACCAAGCTAATGTCAAAGATTTCACTCATTTTTCTCAAGATGCTTCACATCTCATATACCTCCTTTTTCGCATCTCTTTGATCATCCTATGACTTAAATTATAGATAGTGATGACATAATCTGTATCTTGGATTCTATTATGATTGATTTAGATGAAGAATATACTCTTGATTATGTAATTGATGCTAAAAATGATATACATACTAGTGATTATGGTGATTCATATGATATTATTGATCTTGATCATGATTTACCACATTTGATTTCTCAGTAATTAACAATCAATCCTAGTACCAAATACAATGACTTAGCTTCTTAGAATGGTCCTTAGTTGGAGTAGTCTTTATATATTTTCAAATTGTAATGTTCTTCCCCCATGATGTTCTTTTTGTTATATTTTTTTTTTCTAGATTGCTTTTAATGATCCTTGTTTCTCTATTAGTGCAAGGTGATAAAGGTATCAAACATGTTTTAATCATTCTTATATTTGTATCTCTCTTCTTTTATATGTTATTACATGTTGTATTTTATACATGGCATTGTTTGTAAATGTTTCTTTATGTAGTCAAAGATTTCACTCATTTTTCTCAAGATGCTTCACATCTCATATACCTCCTTTTTCGCATCTCTTTGATCATCCTATGACTTAAATTATAGATAGTGATGACATAATCTGTATCTTGGATTCTATTATGATTGATTTAGATGAAGAATATACTCTTGATTATGTAATTGATGCTAAAAATAATATACATACTAGTGATTATGGTGATTCATATGATATTATTGATCTTGATCATGATTTACCACATTTGATTTCTCAATAATTAACAATCAATCCTAGTACCGAATACAATGACTTAGCTTCTTAGAATGGTCCTTAGTTGGAGTAGTCTTTATATATTTTCAAATTGTAATGTTCTTCCCCCATGATGTTCTTTTTGTTATATTTTTTTTTCTAGATTGCTTTTAATGATCCTTGTTTCTCTATTAGTGCAAGGTGATAAAGGTATCAAACATGTTTTAATCATTCTTATATTTGTATCTCTCTTCTTTTATATGTTATTACATGTTGTATTTTATACATGGCATTGTTTGTAAATGTCCCTTTATGTAGTTTCTTAGGATGTTGTGACATGATATCATAAATTCCTTTTGGTCTCCATGATGCCAATCCAAAAATATTGTTCTTCATAACTCTTATGTGTTTTTCCTCCTTTTTTTTGTAGTTCTACATCCTTTGGAGAATGATGAGGTTTCGGATTTGACATAATATTTCATATATTATTATATGATCATATTGACTACATATTTGGTAGATCCCTTATGTGCTCTCTTTTTAGTCACGTGACTATTTCCCTTAATATATCCTTAATTGGGGGTATTTCACAATAAAAATTTCTTTAGTGGATGCATGTATACTTATGTTAAAGTCGTTACTCTTTTTGAGGTAATAACAATTGCTTTAACATGGGGGCATACATGGCACTCACATTTTGTAAGCACACACTATGATATTTTGCATATTTGGATCCCTTATTAGACTACTAATAGTCTATAAGGCATTTTCCCCATACATTTGGATCCCTAATTGGAATACTAACAATATGTAAGACCCGATCCTTTCATTTTTAGATCCCTCTTTAGATTATTTACAATCCTTGAGGCATGTTCCTTACATTTATATATTTTTAATCCCTTAAGGACATACACATGCTTATGCCTGGATCATCTTTTGGATTTCCCTTTTGATGATGTGAGTCTTTGAGGGTGTATCCTTGATGGTTTGACTATCAAACCATACACACTTACTAGACTATCAATTCCATCTTTTGTTGCAACATGCCTTTTTGTGTGATTCATAGTAAGAGACACAAATCTTACTGGGTGAGTTGATCACACACTTTTTTATTTTTTGTGAGAGATGTCTCTCTTGTCTCTATTTTGGACTCAACAAGGGATCAATTTTGTTGGGGGTTTTATTTTTTACTTGTCTTCTTAACCTTGATAAGGTCATCTTATGCTTTTGATCTACTCTACCTTGAGTTTGAGTTTGAATCATACTCTTTCTAAAGTGGGGGCTAAATGTATCATCTTAAAATGGAATCACTTGCTTTGTAAGATATTTTATCCCTCAATTTTGTGATCTCCTAGGTCTATAAATGCACTCATGCTCTCATTGCTTCATGTTCTTGAGTTTCTACCTATATCATACTTTCCCTTTTGCATCCCTGAGATCCTAGTGTGCATCCCAAGGTCTAGAATCCTTGAGGTAAGGGTAAAGGCCATCACTAATACCTAGTTAAGGTATGACCTCATCCTTGACCCATGGTAAGGGATGAGGTCATCCCTTGACCAAGGCATTTTTCCTTGGACCCTAGCTGTATTTTAGGGTTTTCAATTTGTTTCCCACTCTGTTGAGTCAATCCTTCTTAGTTTTTTTTTTGAAAATCAATGTAAAAGAAGTCATTCTCTATTTATTTGAACATCCATGACAATCCAAGATATACACAATAAATCCATGGTCATCTACAACTATTTTTATTTATTGAGAATTATTTTGAGAGCAAAAATCATCCAATGTATCATCCATTCAAGCAAGCTTTCAAGGAGCATTCATATGCATATCTACATTCATGGATTTATTATTTCATTTTAGTGGATCGATTTGACTTGGTGGAGAAATCTTACATCATCATATAAATACAATCATTGATACATATTTATGGATAACAAACCTGAACCCCTTCTATTGAGATTTGACAAGTGAGATGGACAGTTACATTTGGCTTACTTTTTATACACTTTATCTTAGAATTAGGGTTTTAGGATGCATGCAAATCTCTAGATTTCTGGTTTTTTGTACATATCAGGTAAGGGGAGACCTCATAAGTTACCTAGTACATCCCTATTTTTAGACCTTCATATTCACATAGTTTGAAGATATTAGTCTTCAGGTCCCACATACAGAACAATTTTAGATTTTGATAGCTTTTACAACAGTTTTGTAGATCTAAGTTGATATTCTCGTGAAATTCCTACATGAGTTTTGTTTTTCACATAGCATATCATTTAATCTATATTTATGTTATAGATCTTATCATTTCATGCTTTTTATTATAATACAACTTTGTTTTTTATTTGTATCTCAATTAATCAATTCACTTGCACTTAATAATCGCTTAATCAAATCAATCTATAACATCTCAATTAAGGAAAATAAAATTCCATAAAAAGTTTTCCTTTGAGTATACATCTTTAAAATGGTCTTGGATTTGGCATTGACACCTCTTGCATCTTCTTATGGTTGTTCTAGTCTAATTGGAGTCTCTCTGAAAGACCATGCTTAAGGGTCTTTCTTTCACTTTCTCTAATGAGACATTAAAAAATGAAGGGTAAATTTATCTTAATCCACACCTCACAACAATTTCTAATTTTTATGTTACAATTGAACAAACACACTTAATATTTATGTTATAGAATTTATACCGATATTTTGGATTTAAATAATTCATGAGAATTATTATTTACAACTCTGGAGGTAAGGATTAATGCCCACTATTGCCAAGATGGAAATGAATTTCCACTGCAAATCTATTTATACCTCACATCTTAACTTTACAAGAGAAATTAAGGATCCTTGGTTATTTTATTTGGTTTAGGTTTGATGAGATACAATTGAATTTCAGTCATTTGATGACTATTTAGGGTTCTTAATGTTTATAATGTTGAAGTTGATGGAACATACACCTCATGCCTCCCAAGAATCACTTGCATGCAAACACCTTTCACAGAAATAAAGAAGCAAAAGCTATGAAGGCTGGAATTTCCAAATTCATAGATGATACATTCTTGATGAGCAAAAAGAGAAATTGCTATTATCAAAAGTAAATTAATAATTTACAAAGAGATTAATCCTTATAAAAGGAGATCAAAACTCGAAAGGTTAACCTAAAATTTACAAAGGGTAACCTAAAAGGTAAAAGCTATTTAATAATTATTAGTTAATTATTAAATAGAGAATGCAAAAAATGCATAAAGAAAAATCTTAAGAAGGGAGAAAAGGTAATTTAATTAATGAAATTAAATTAACCTTTTTCTCTAAAACCCCCCTTAAGATGAGAAATAATGCAATTACAAACAATGATATCTGTGTAGATAAAGCTCAATATAGACCTTACCTAGAGAACTTTATGAAATAACCTATTACATATTTTACATAGCCTAAATACTAAGTTACAGATATATGAAATGAAATGCAAAAGAGCAAGGAAACTATAGTGCAATGCTGAAAACAAACTTGGGTCCTAGAAATAAGGCTTGATGAGGTACCCAATCACAACCAAATCTCTATGAAATGGAGAAATAGAGAAAACCAAGTGGGAAAAACTCTACTCCAAAAAGAGATAGCTGAAAACCTAGTGAAGGACTTCAAAAGCCTCCAAGTAGTGGAATGTTTCAGAAAATAGGAACAAAGAGCAATCATGAAGAAACATCAGTGAAGCATGAAGAAGTCACAAAATCTGTTAAAAAGAAACTACTGATCTATGGAACCTCATCTGAAATAGAAACTAACCAAGTAGAGAAGACTATAATCTGCATTGAATCAAGAGGCAAACAATTGAACTCAAAAATATAGATCGCATGAAAAACCAAAGCCTAAAGAGAAGATCAATTAAACCAAGGAAGCATGAGAAACAACAAAGAACCCCCCTAATGCAGACAAGGGTGAGGTGACATGCAACTGAGAAAGTGGGCCAATATCTCTTACAAAACAGAAAGAACTAAGAACATCGAGAGTGAGGTGTTGGTGTTTTAAAATGAACTAAAACTACTAAGCAACAAAATGCTTAATACCAAGATGACAGTACTCATACAATCTAAAGACTAGCCAATTCTTGTTAACAATTGCATGGGCAAAGCATTTGGGCCCAACTTTAACAAAACCAAGGGTGGTTTTCTACTCTTCTGGCTCTGCAAAACCAGGGTGGGTATACCCATGGATGATTCAAGACTGGGAAAACTGTATGAGGAGTATTTTTAGTTTCATTTTGATTCTCATCTCAAATCCTAAAATACATACACAATTCTTGATAACTTGATAAACACATCCCATATAACAGATATGGCAAGAATTTCTTCTATAGATCTATAGATGTTCTCAACAATAGTGGCTAACTGAAGTTAAAACATTCCATGCAGACAAGTGTTGGCCAACTTTTAAGATGTAGAGGAAATAAAAGTAAAATTGATTTAATTCTGCATTTTTGACAACCATTTGTGACATACTCCTCTTTCAGCTAGATCAAAATTTGATCAGTGCCTAATCCATTGGGGCATAGAGTCTACTACAAATTTCTAGATCTAATTTCTTGCCTTACAACAAATTTTATCAGCAATTCTTATAAGAATTTATCACTCAAAACCCTTTCCACTACTATAGCAACCTTATCACATTCACCAAAGCTTTTACTTAATCCATTGAATTAACAACAGTGATAAACAGATATACAACCTAATTGGATTGCATTCAATTGTATAGGCCTTTACCTATACAACATCAAGACAACTAAGTAATCAAAAGGAGACAAAGTTCAGAAAGAACTGATATGGGGACAGTTCAAAATTTGTATTCATTTTCCTTGAAAATTGTATACAATTTACAATAGACTCAAAATGACCTTCAGAAAGAAACACATATCATTATGTATTCATGTATTCTCAAGATCTGATAGAGAAAATACATCACAAACTTGCTTTCAAAAACATTGGACCAAAGACAAACTAAGTATATCACTTAGAAAGAATAGAATTTGAACCCTCACATTGCCTTGACAACTCACTTATATAGGTATGAGTTGCAACAAGCCAAGGGCATGACTGACAAGTGTCCTTTACAAGGAAAATGCACACATCTCTCAAAAAGAAAAAGATTAACAGGAAGATATGCCAATCACACATTCTCTTGTGGGCTTCTATCTATCACTTCCTTTTGTTGATTTTGCTCCAATGGTGATTCTGTCGTATATGTAACTGCCTAGCTTGTTTCTGACAAAATCTATTCTAATGATTGCACTCTATCCTCGACCCATGGGTTTTGTCAAGATAACTTCTTTGTGAAATTCATCTTTACTTCCCACTCTTTACTGATCATGCCAGGCTTTAGAAATAATGGAAAAATTACTTAGTGTGCAACCGTTGAGTAGGGAGACAATGTGGCTGTCAAATATAACAAAATGGGTAACTTCTGATTCCCAGCCATGTCTACTTTCTTAACCACCTTTTGACCAAAATTTGCCATCCACTGATACAAAAAAAGGTGCATGCTAACAAAAAGTGAGAAAGACCATACCCGTGAGTATGAAATCTTCTTCACCTTCCTCAAAAACTATGCATAGGACCCACACATTTCCGTTACCCTGGCATCAGGCTATGATATCTTGAAAATTTGTTTAAAAGATGACATTACCGCTGAGAGGGTTGTTATCTTACCAGGTTCATTCATTATCCTTCTCAAAACCTTGGTTACTTGACTACGACATCTTACCACAATTTCAAAGAGATGAAACTTTAAGAAAACACTCAGGATTACTAGTTTTCCTCTATCAAAAATCTATATACTTCTACATGGGACAAAATACTTCTTTTGTGCAAACTAGTTTGAACTAGTACGTGGGATACTACAATCCCAGGCCCAAGTATTTTTGCCTAGTAATCCCTCTACTATCCACAACCCAAGATCTAATGAATTCTTTAGAACCATCCTTTGATTATACCATACAAGACTGAAATTTTTTGGAAACTATGGCACGAGAACTTACTTGGAATTTTTTGCTTTTCGTAAGTTTGCAATTTATCTTTGAACCAATCACTTCACACTCGTGCCAGATTTATCTCAATCCTTGCAGTAATTATCTTCGTTCAGAAAATATTTCAAAATCTCTATTCGTGCAAGGTAAAACTATGAAAATCTTGCTTGTTATACTCTGTTGTTAACTTCACATGTGAAACTTTTCACATCTTATTAATGTGCAGAGTGCCACCACCTTTAGCATTTAAGCCTGCGCCGTCGATCCTATGAAATCATATGATCAAGGAATGAAAACTAGGCCGACTTAATATTCCTTTTAGCATGCTAGCAGTCAAACCAATAAAATGCCTCCATCTATATCTTTCCTTCAAAGCTGGCATTCCAAACTAGGCCCATGGATGACAAGAACACGTGTCACCAGCTCGTTAACTCGTTATACTTATCTTTCGAGTATTTATCCATAGTGAGCTAATGATAACCATTGATCTTGCCTTGATCATACAGCAGATATTCGAAATAACACTTAAGAACACAATGGTGGGTCCCTTGCTTGTTAACTCGCTATACTTAACTTTCGCACATCTCTTCATAGCGAGTTAACGAGCACCGTCGATCCATACTTGATCTTGTAGACAACAACTTATTGCAACAACGGTGGGCCATCGTTCACTAACTTGCTATGCCTATCTTTCATGTGTTTTTCCGTAGCGAATCAATAATGGCCTTTGATCCTGGTTTGATCTCATGATCAGAATTCATTGTGTGCTTCATACATAGGGAGTGGGTCCATATACTACTGCCACTGAGATGGCTAAACACGTTGGCACACATATGTACTCCTTGTTATCTGTTAATGACATCATAGGTTCTTGGCCTTGCTGAGTTTTTGATCTTCAGGCGGGTCACCATATCGCTACCAGCAAAAACACCAAATATCCGGCTAGTGATCTCCCGGTAGACAGACACCGAAAAAAAAACTCCACTTGCGTAGCAATAGAAGCAAAATCTACACAAGATTTTCTTCGGGATTCACAAAATCACTTCCTATTATAAAAGAGCGTCATGTTTTCCAATGATGGGGTCCTCGCTAAGTCGCTACTGGGAAAGTGGTGCTTTATTTTGGCTAGCGATTATAGCGAACTTTGACGGATTCTTATTTTCGATGACAGAAAACAAAATGCACATTGATTGAAAATCCTATCAATTAATGTTGGCGTCATAAAAGGTGGTCGTGCACATTTTATAACGCTGTGTGGGAATCGCCACGGTCAGATCTGCCCTTTAAAAGAGCATTGTCCTTCTACAAAATTCGACATTTGCTATGTCGCCACTAACAAGTTGCATTGATTTCTCTGATAGCAACTTAGTGAATGACCGAGAAAATTGGATGCCGATGACCAGATTCACCACTTTCTTCACATGCGTTTATTCTTAAAACTGATAAACCTGGGATACAACATGCGCAAAATTTTACCTCATGTCATCATGCTTCTTGGCACCATATTCCACCTTTCAGTAACCAAACATGTGTCATTACCTCGCTAACTCGCTATATGTAACCATCGGGGATTATTCCATAGCGAGTTAACAATGACTATGGATTCAAAGGATCCGACGGTTGGGTACAACTACTTTCACAAGGTTTGCACAACGGACTTAACATAGACGGGGCAAAAAAATCGCATATCCTCCTACTTTTACAAATTTTGCACCAGGGAAAATTTAAAATGAATGGGACATAGGGTTTTAACAAAATTTTCAAAGGCTATCAACAATAAGATTTATCTAGGAACCCTACTCACCATTAACGGATTTAAATCTGAAATTTTTTTCACCTGGACAACAAAAAATACTAAGGCAAAAATTCAAACCAACAGTGGCTCTATCTGGGGACATTGAAATGTCTGGATTCAAGTGAGGGCTCAGAATTTCTAGGATAAGCAAACCACACACAGACTCCCAAAATTTTCTTCTCGGATGGCTTCATGAAAAGCAAGAAGCTACCACTAAGGTTATGTATAAACGATGGCCCCGGGCCACCGCAATTCAACAAATTTTTTTAACTCTGTCATAGATCTAATTTTCATCTGAAAATGCATGAGGTAAACTGAAAAAAATTCTTTCATCAATTTCATCAATTAGGTTGGTATCGTGAATCAACTTTCTTGATAAAAATGAAACTACAACTTCACCTTCATAATGCATAAAAAACCACATTCAATTGCAATCACTTGCTCATTATAAAGGTTCTGATCAGCACTCTTAAACATACCAAACTGAAAATCCTCCTTACTTGATGACTTATGCATGTTGTCAATCTCAAATATGAAAGTTTCATATTCAACTTGAGGAAAAGGATCACTTATACCTTCAAATTGTGTATCCATGTGCACATCTTGATGGTACTCTGAAGAAAAATCTGATTGGTACTCATACATGTCATCAATGTCAGAAACTGAAACTAATTCGAGATCTTTGAATGATTCTCTGAGATTAGCAAGTGGGTTAGTCATCTTATTAGAATATTTATCATAAAATTTATTATAAGGTGCATGTTGATTTTCAACAACACCTTCATAAAACTCCTTGTTACCAATTTCATAAGATGCAATTTCATCAACACTTTTGCTATTATATCCAGAAGTAGAACAATCTGATCTCTCACAACAGTAAGACAATGTATCCTCATTAAACTCATTCTCAGCTAAATCTAAACTTTCCATGTCTTCTTCAAACAATGGGTTAATGACTCCATGCATTGATCCCTTTTGAACATTAGGATAAAACACAAGTTGCTCATCCTCACAAGCATCATCATATAAAGTGTTATGATATACTTTAAATTCACTACCCATTTTATCTTCATGGAAGATTTCAGTGTACAAAGAAAAATCAGAACTATATGAAGACTCCTTTTCTATTAGTTCTACCAAATATATAGTGTCCATAATTTCATCCTCTTCATTAGCTTGTTCAGGATAATCATTACAAATAGATTGTGATTCATTCCTAAACATCCCACTATATGCTCGATCTTTATTGTCTGATATAAGAGCATTTGACAACTCTTCCCTGAAACCTTCATATTCAAAGTTATTAGCATCAACTGACTTCACCATCTCTTTATCTTCATACTTTGTAGATAAATCACTTTCATATTTTTCATTTGCTAACTGATTCGTGTGACACAAAAACTGAGATGCACTTTCCTTTTCAGATTCAAAAGAAGAGTTCATACCTTTACTAACCAAAGAGTACTCACTTTTGCCATTTCTTTCTTCCTCCCAATCAGCATCAGACTCATATAAAGTTGAACATATTGTGTCATTTTCCTCACTGTGATTCAAGTTACCACTCTCATCATCTCCTTCATATAATTCGTCTTGATAACACACTGGGTCAACATTTTCATTATCGTCATCTAAAAATTGGCTTCCAACTTCTTCATCTTCATGTTGAGATGCATATTTTTCCATTTTAATCTTTAAAAAATTCTCAACATAATGCCATCTCTCAATAAGATAGTTCATTTCCTGAACGTTTTGTTGATCAACCTTATCATCTTGTGTTATCTCTTCATGGTCTGTTGGATCAACAACATTAGGTCCATCATCAGAAAGATAACTCTCAGTTTTCTCATTTGCACAAAACTGAGATCTAGGTGCAGCAATTTCATTAGCAAGAGAATCATATATACAATCAACATCACAAGAACTTGCTAATGTATCTAATTCTTGATCTTCAATATCAACACATTGCTAAACCCTATTAAAGTCTGAGATACATCCTATTGTTGTAGCATCATGAACATGTGTGTTGTCATTTGTAACCAAGCTAACTTTACCTATACACACATTCTGATCAAAATTCTCCATTTGATTGAAACCTATAGCAGGGGTATGGATACACTTATTTGAAACTGAAGCACCAACACCACATTTACCCTTTCTTTCAAATACATTATACCGACAGTCATGCATAGAAAGATGACCTTTAGTTAATCCATATCTCAAGTTATTTTCAATATCCCTGGCGGTCACAAAAACCTGATATAATGTCTATGGTTCTTTATCCCTTAGTAGATAATTCATTTTCTTGTCAAATGCATCAAAATATACTGCTAAACACATTTGATCATCAGGTCTATAATTCTTAGGGATTTCATTCAAAACTCTTGCAAATCTGATGTTGAAATGAGAGACAAGTTCATCACTCTGAATATGAATCTTCAAGAACTTATCATAAGAATTAGATACGCTTACCCTTTCTCCAAATTGCTCCATGAAGGAAGAATGCAATTCACCCCAAGATGAAATAGAACATGCTGGCAGAAAAGAAAACCAGTCTCTAGCATCACCTTCTAAGGTTTGAACAAATAACTTCATATGTAAGTCCTCATGAGCAATTTCGTAGTCACCCATCAAATCAACAAACAACTCAATATGGTGATTGGCTGTAACAAGATGGTTCCCATTAAACTTAGGCAAACTTTTCCTAACATCATTAGGAATGACATTTGGGAAACCATGAATACCATTGAATTCAATGGCATATACCGCTTGGTAGAAATGGATCTAGGCATTTCATTAACTAGCTACATCCTAGGTGAACTGAATCTTGACATTGTTTCATAATATGAAACTCGTTCACCCCTAATAAATTCTGATTTATAATTTGCAGCAGGCTTACACTACTTTCTACCAAATGAATGCTTCAAATACACTTCACAAACTTTAAATATAACCAATTGAAACTCGATCTAATGAAGTACATAAAACTTATCAAATCATTCTCCTCTTATTAGTGCTAAAACTTCACTTGACGGAGAACACATACGTGGAACTCATTTTCATCGAAAAGAAATCACATGAAAGCATAAAATACCTCAAGTGTTGCTGCTGAAAACATTGATTGGCCTGGTGCTAGCATGAATTCTTTACACCACTGATCATAACCTTACAGAGTCACCATCTCCTTGAAGAGAGAAATGAAACCACAACTGTGATTCGTCTTTATCATTACAAATTCTTATGACAATAGATCAAACAACACTACGAAAATTACTAGTCAAAACCTTATATACTCTCTCTTCTATTTAAAAATTCCAACACAATTTTCAGATCTGTCTGATTCAACTGAAAACTCTTGAAAATAATTTATACATCACCGATCTACAATGGTTCAGAGATCCTTTAGATAGAGTCGCCACTCACTTTTGTGAGAAATTTTTAAACATGATTCATAACACTACAGATCTGAACTGAATTGTCAACTTTGTAAAATTTCGCAAATCTTTAAAACACTTAGAAGAGAGAAAAACTTTATTCAACAATTCTGACTTTGATCTTACAACAATATTGTGAAAACCACAATCAATTGAATTGATTGAAAATAACACTTAATGACAACACAATTTGTATTCAACCTTAAAAAATACTGTTGTAATGGATAAAACTTAACTGGGTGCATGATTTAGAGTAAGAAAACTGGAAAGAACATCAGAGAACTTACTGCTAAAACCTTTTAACACACTTCTCTTGCTGTATTGAATCTCTTCATTCCCAATTCTCAAGGTTTGTCTTAAATCTGATTCAATACATCCCCAGCAGAGTCGCCATTTTGTTGGTGACTCAGATGGGCCAAACCCAACTGAGAGTAGGACTAAAATATTCAACTTACACCAGAGATTCTTGTCCTTTTAACAGTGAATTATTTCACAGACTCCCCAGCAGAGTCACCATTTTGTTGGTGTTTTAGAATGAACTAAAACTACTAAGCAACAAAATGCTTAATACCAAGATTACAGTACTCATACAATCTAAAGACTAGCCAATTCTTGTTAACAATTGCATGGAAAAGCATTTGGGCCCAACTTTAACAAAACCAAGGGTGGTTTTCTACTCTTCTGGCTCTGCAAAACCAAGGTGGGTATACCTAGGGATGATTCAAGACTGGGAAAACTGTATGAGGATTATTTTTAGTTTCATTTTGATTCTCATCTCAAATCCTACAATACATACACAATTCTTGATAACTTGATAAACACATCCCATATAACAGATATGGCCAGAATTTCTTCTATAGATTTGCAGATGTTCTCAACAATAGTGGCTAACTGAAGTTAAAACATTCCATGCAGACAAGTGCTTGCCAACTTTTAAGATCTACAAGAAATAAAAGTAAAATTGATTTAATTCTGTATTTTTGACAACCATTTTTGACATACTCCTCTTTCAGCTGGATCAAAATTTGATTAGTGCCTAATCCATTGGGGCATGGAGTCTACTACAAATTTCTAGATCTAATTTCTTGCCTTACAACAAATTTTATCAGCAATTCTTATAAGAATTTATCACTCAAAACCCTTTCCACTACTATAGCAACCTTATCACATTCACCAAAGCTTTTACTTAATCCATTGAATTAACAACAGTGATAAACAGATATACAACCTAACTGGATTGCATTCAATTGCATAGGCCTTTACCTATACAACATCAAGACAACCAAGTAATCAAAAGGAGACGAAGTTCAGAAAGAAATGATATGGGGACAGTTCAAAATTTGTATTCATTTTCCTTGAAAATTGTATACAATTTACAATAGACTCAGAATGACCTTCAGAAAGAAACACATATCATTCTATATTCATGTATTCTCAAGATCTGATAGAGAAAATACATCACAAACTTGCTTTCAAAAACATTGGACCAAAGACAAACTAAGTATATCACTTAGAAAGAATAGAATTCAGACCCTCACATTGCCTTGACAACTCACTTATATAGGTATGAGTTGCAACAAGCCAAGGGAAAATGTGACTGACAAGTGTCCTTTACAAGGAAAACACACACATCTCTCAAAAAGAAAAAGATTAACAGGAACACATTCTCTTGTGGGCTTCTCTCTATCACTTCCTTTTGTTGATTTTGCTCCAATGGTGATTCTGTTGTATATGTAACTGTCTAGCTTGTTTCTAACAAAATCTATTCTGATGATTGCACTCTATCCTTGACCCGTGGGTTTTGTCAAGATAACTGCTTTGTGAAATTCATCTTTACTTCCCACTCTCTACTGATCATGCTAGGCTTCAGAAATAATGGAAAAATTACTTAGTGTGCAACCGTTGAGTAGGGAGACAATGTGGCTGTCAAATACAACAAAATGGGTAACTTCTGATTCCAAGCCACATTTTCTTTCTTAACCACCTTTTGACCAAAATTTGCCATCCACTGATACAAAAAAGGTGCATGCTAACAAAAAGCGAGAAAGACCATACCCGTGAGTATGAAATCTTCTTCATCTTCCTCAAAAACTATGCACATGACCCCACACATTTCTGTTACCCTGGTATTAGGCTATGATATCTTGAAAATTTGTTTAAAAGATGATGTTACCACTGAGAGGGCTGTTATCTTACTAGGTTCATTCATTATCATTCTCAAAACCTTGGTTACTTGACTACGACATCTTACCATAGTTTCAAAGAGATGAAACTTTAAGAAAACACTCAGGATTACTAGTTTTCCTCTATCAAAAATCCATATACTTCTACATGGGACAAAATACTTCTTTTGTACAAACCAGTTTGAACTAGTACGTAGGATACTACAATCCCAGGCCCAAGTATTTTTAACTAGTAACCCCTCTGCTATCCACAACCCAGGATCTAATGAATTCTTTAGAACCATCCTTTGATTATACCATACAAGACTGAATTTTTTTGAAAACTATGGCACAAGAACTTACTTGGAATTTTTTGCTTTTTGTAAGTCTGCAATTTATCTTTGAACCAATCACTTCACACTCGTGCCAGATTTATCTCAATCCTTGCAGTAATTATCATTGTTCAGAAAAGATTTTAAAATCTCTATTCGTGCAAGTTAAAACTATGAAAATCTTGCTTGTTATACTCTGTTATTAACTTCACATGCAAAACTTTTCACATCTTATTAATGTGCAGAGTGCCACCACCTTCAACAATTAAGCCTGCATCATCAATCCTATGAAATCATATGATCAAGGAATGAAAACTAGGCTGACTTAATATTCCTTTTAGACGCTGGCACTCAAACCAATAAAATGCCTCCATCTATATCTTTCCTTCAAAGTTGGCTTTCCAAACTGGGCCCATGGATGACAAGAACACGTGTCACCGGCTCGTTAACTTGTTATACTTATCTTTTGAGTATTTATCCATAGCGAGCTAATGATAACCACTAATCTTGCCTTGATCATATAGCAGATATTCAAAATGACACTTAAGAACACAGTGGTGGGTCCCTCGCTTGTTAACTCGCTATACTTAATTTTTGCACATCTCTTCATAGCGAGTTAACGAGCACCATCGATCCATACTTGATCTTGTGGATAACAACTTACTGCAATAGCGGTGGGCCATCGTTCGCTAACTCGCTATGCCTATCTTTCATGTGTTTTTCCATAGCGAATCAATAATGGCCTTTGATCCTGGTTTGATATGATGATCAAAATTCATTGTGTGCTTCATACATAAGGAGTGGGTCCATATACTACTACCACTGAGATGGTTGAACACGTTGACATACACATGTACTCCTTTTTATCTGTTAATGACATCAAAAGTTCTTGGCCTTGCCGAGTTTTTGATCTTTAGACGGGTCGCCATATCGCTATCGACAAAAACACCAAATATCTGGCTAGCAATCTCTTGGTAGACAAATTTCGAAAAAAAAAAGTCCACTTGTGCAGCAATAGAAGCAAAATTTGCACAAGATTTTCTTTGGGATTCACAAAATCACTTCCTGTTATAAAAGAGCGTCATGTGTTCCAATGATCAGGTCCTCGCTAAGTTGCTATGGGGAAAGTGGTGCTGTATTCCGGCTAGCGATTATAGCCACCTTTGACAAATTCTTATTTTCGATGACAAAAAAAAAAATGCACATTGATTGAAAATCCTATCAATTAATGCTAGCATCATAAAAGGTGGCTGTGCACATTTTATAACGCTACGTGGGAATCGCCACGGTCATATCTACCCTTTAAAAGAGCACTGTCCTTTTGCAAAATTCAACATTTGCTATGTCGCCACCGATAAGTCGCATTGATTTCTCCAATAGTGACTTAGCAAATGGCTGGGAAAATTGGATGCCGATGACCAGATTCACCACTTTCTTCACATGCATTTATTCTTAAAACTAACAAACCTGGGATACAACACGTGCAAAATTTTACCTCATGTCATCATGATTCTTGGCGCCAAATTCCACCTTTCAGTAACCAGACATGTGTCATTGCCTTGCTAACTCGCTATATGTAACCATCGGGCATTATTCCATAGCGAGTTAACAATGACTATGGATTCAAAAGGATCCGACGGTGGGGTACAACTACTTTCATAGGGTTTGCACAATGGACTTAACATATGCGGGGAAAAAAAATCGCATATCCTCCTACTTTTACAAATTTCGTGCTAGGGAAAATTTAAAATCAATGGGACATAGGGTTTTAACAAAATTTTCAAAGGCTATCAACAATAAGATTTATCTAGGAACCCTACTCACCATTAACGGATTTAAATTTGACAAAAATTTCACTTGGACAATGGAAAATAGTAAGGCAAAAATTTAGACCAACATGAGGAGGAGGTACAAACACCAATAAAGCACATGTCATTGACACGTCATGGGGCTAATATCGTGGAAGGGACACTCACTTGACAAAGGAAGAGGGCACTAAAAGGCAAAGAACTATCCCCCCATGACACTTTATAATGTAGTGCGAGTACAACAAAATGCAAAGATGTGCAAGGTCCCAAAATGCAATAGAGTGGCACTTTATCTGAGTGCATTTGAAAAAATACTACAAAAGGATGTCAACAAAAATCAAAAGAGACATAAGATTGATACAATAAATAGTACAACCCATGACGAATCATCTGAAGCAACGAAATCAATCCTCAGACCTGAAATAATCCAAATATCCACCAGAATGCAAAAATACAAATGACTAAATAGAATGTTCCTAGAGAAGAATTTGAAAAAATACCAACATCACTGGAAAGATCTCAGAAAGACCTTTCCAATGATATAAAGAATTCCCAAATCGGAGATCGGATGCTCAAGATATGTCTCCCATAGTGCAAAATAGAACTTATGGCTTTGACCATGTAAACAAGAAATCAAAAAGCATCAAAAGTCCAAATAACTTGCGCCATCATGATAGTGTCATAAAGATCTTTTTGAAGATATAAGATTTGTCAAAAAATACCTTCGCATGACAAAGATACAACCAAAAAACCACAAACAACTTTTTAGGACAAAACAAATTAAAGAAGAGACAGTCTAAAGGCCATCAATTTTTTGCTCCAAAATTGCTGACATTACACTTGTGACAGTCAGACCTACTGTGTCAGTACCTTTCTGACATATGTGTCCTTCAATGATGCAAGCATCGCATGATTTAAAAAATAATAATAATAATAAAAGAAAGCATGCAAGTACTTTTTGAAACTTTTATTTTTATTTTTTAGAAAAAAAAATGCATTTTTTTTTTTAAAGTGCTTTCTTTCTTCTTCTTTTTAAAATTTTTGATTTATTTATTTTTGATAAAATAAACCATCATCTCGAGAAGCATGCCCAAATCTGGGAGCAATTTTTTTGCCTCAAATTTCAATTGTGTCAAAATTTGACAAATTTTATATAGAAATAGGAGTTTTTGGGTGCTACAAATCCAACAGTGAGGTCCTTTTGGACTCAAAATGCACTGAAAAAAAATGACCCCCCAGATTCAATACAAAAAAATCTGTGATAAATGAAACCCTTTAAACAAAAACCACAGATCTAAAAGTCAAGACAAACTTCTCATAAATAGAATAGGGGCATGAAGATTTGGAGCTCTAATACCATATTGAAGTTGATGGAAGATCAACCCCATAGCTCCCAAGAATCGCTTGTCATAGAAATAGAGAAGCAAAAACTATGGAGGCTGAAATTTCTAGATCCATAGATGAGACATTCTTGATGAGCAAAAAGAGAAATTGCAACTATCAAAAGTGAATTAATAATTTACAAAGAGATCAATCCTTATAAAATGAGATCAAAATCCAAAAGGGTAACTTAAAAAGTTACAAAGGGTAACCTAAAAGGTAAAAGCTATTTAATAATTACTAGTTAATTTTTAGATAGAGAATGCAAAAAGTGCATAAAGAGAAATCTTAACAAGGGAGAAAAGGAAATTTAATTAATGAAATGAAATCAACCTTTTTCTCTAACATATAATGGTTTCACGTCACTCACACAAAACAAATAAGAGAAGTTGTTAAGGATTATGAATGGATTTTTTTGTTGGTGTTCTCATCAAAGGAATTATAGGCTTTAATGAATGTGTTGAGCTGATTCTTTTATTATTTAGTTATATCCATCTTTAGTAGAAATTTGGAAGTAGGGATTGGGATATATCTACTCTTTTGTGAATGTTATCTAGTTGTTCTTACATATTGTTCCACCTTCATTATGTTTTGGCACTCTTGTTAATAGCATATTATTAGCCTTTATTGGTGGCTTGAGATATCTCTTGATTGATGTGTGGGTATATTTGCATTTTCGGGTATTATTTGGGTTTAGTTAGTAGATCATAACCACACATGGATTAAGAGACATTCTGGGTCATTAGCACTTGGTTATCAATACACACACACAAACACACACACACACACACACACACACATATACATATACATATATGTATATATGTATATATGTGTATATATATGTAAATGTAAATGTATATTTATATATGCATATGCATATGTATGTATGTGTGTACACACACACACATATAAGTGTACACACATACATACATATACATACATACATATGAATATGCATATATACATATACACACATATATATATATATACACATATACACATATATACATATATGTATATGTATATATACATGTATATGTATACATACATATATATGTATATAAATATGTATACACACACATATATAGATATATATGTATATACATATATACAAACACACACACACACACATACATATATATCTACTAACAAACACACATACATACATACATATGTGTACCATCTTAAAATAGAGGCACCCATGATTTAAGATATTTTAGATACTTCCCTTTAGTGATTTTATGGTCCATGGATGCATTTGTGCTCAAGTGGCTATTTCTCCCACTCTTTTATCCATTTCTTGATTCTTTTGGTACAGTTTTGGAGACCTTAGAATTATCTAGCCTTGGAATACCCTTGGTTATACATCAACTTGGAGGGTATTTATTAACTTGGTTGGTATATGTGGGACCAAGTTGACCTATAGGTCATGCAATTAGTTGACCTATACTTGGGCTTATTTGTGGTCATGGGGCTACTTTTGTTTTGGGTTTTTAAATGGTAGAATTTAGTGACCCCATCATCTTGCTTTATTTTTTATCCTAAAAATAGTATATAAGGAAGCTTGGGCACTTCATTTTGACACAAGAAGACATCTTTGCATACATAAATGACACTCAAGAAATCAAATTCAAGACATTCATCAAGTTTTCAACACAACTCATCAAGCAATCAAGGTATTTTCAAGATTGATCATCATGGAAAGAGACCTACATTATGACATTCATATTCTTCTTCTTCCTTTGGGAACATCTACATCCATGGCTCCATGATTTGGTATTACATCTAATGCATTTTTAGAGATTTCTTACATCTTTCATGAAGATTCAACATCAACAACATCTAGTAATAAAAAAACTCTTCCTAACAAGTGTTTCATCAAGTAAGGTGAATTATTGTATTTGTTTTACTATTTTATATGATTTTTCATTATTTTCTCTTTCAAGGTTTATTCCTAAATGGAGGTTTGACTAAGGCAAGCCCCTCCCCCCAACAAAAACCATTTTTTCTTATGTGCAGTAACGATTTATCAAATTTGTAAATTTAGGTTTGGGAACCTATAGTCAGGAGTTTCTAGAATATTATGGGTCAATTTTGTTTGTATACATTGAGAACATGTCTTTCGTTCTCTAAACCTACAAATACATGTCACCCAAGTTGGCCTGTACCTAGAGATATGATATTTTTAGAATTTTCTAAGTTTTTTGTTCTTGTTCCAGATCCGTAGTTAGATTTCTTGTGACATTTGTATATCCACAAACTTTTTGAGCAGAAAGAAACTTTCCCTTTCACATTTTGAGGTCAAATTTCTTTCTTCTTTTCATCTCATTTCATAGATCTATTGTCATGCTTTAATTGAACTGATTACATACATATTGATCCTAGATCTATTTCATCATTGTCATTTAATCAGTTGGATCATTTTATTTTCACAATACACATAAAAAATTAATGAATATTGTAGGAAATAGAACTTGCTTGCACACTTCCTTAGTATAATTGGTGTTTATTATTGGCATCCCTTCATCCTATTTGGGTCATGCTAACCTAACACTACTTCTATTGAGATTTATTTTTAGAGGCCCCTCTTTCTCTTGTATTGAATGACATAGAGTGAATATGTTTAGCTAATGAATTCATCTCATCTAGTTTACATTGTTAAATTCATTTCTTCCATTTTCCTTTAAATAATATGTATGTATGTATTATGTTTGTATGTATACACACACACACATATACATACATACATATATATGTATGTATGTATATATGTCCCTATGTATATATACATGTATATGTATGTATGTATATGTGTCCCTATGTATATATACATATATGTGTGTATATATGCACGCATATGTATATACACACACATATACATACATACATATATGTGTATATATATGGATATACATACATACATACATATATATGCATACATATATGTATGTATGTATATGCATATACATACATACATACACATATATACATACATACATATATATACATATATGTATGTATGTATGTATATATATGTATATACATACATACATATATATACATATATGTATGTATGTGTGTATATATATGTATATACATACATACATACATATATGTATATACATACATACATACATATATGTATATATGCATATATATGTACATATATATATACATATATATACATACATATACATACATATATGTATGTACGTATGTATGTATGTAGATGTATATATACATGTACATGCATATATACATGTAGATGCATATATATATGTAGATGCATATATACATGTAGATGCATATATACATGTACATGTATATATACATGTAGATGCATATATACATGTAGATGTATATATACATATACGTATACATGAATATACATATATGTTATATTTATACATGTATATGTATATATGCATATACATATATGTATGTATGTATGTATATATATGTATATACATACATACATACATATATGTATATATGCATATATACATGTAGATGCATATATACATGTAGATGTATATATACATATACGTATACATGAATATACATATATGTTATACTTATACATGTATATGTATATATGCATATACATACACACACACACACACACACATACATATATGTATACACACACACACACACACATATATACATATATGTATACACACACACACACACATATATACATATATGTATACACACACACACACACAAATTCTTGCATACAAACACCCACATATACATACACATGCATATATATATAAATTAATATACATACACACACACACACACACACACACACACACACACACATACATGTACATATATGTGCATATGTACATATACATATAAACACACATATACATATATATGTGTGTATATACATACATATATATACATATATGTATACGTATGTATGTATATGTATGTATGTATATGTACATATATATACATGTATGTCTATATATATGTATGTATGTATATATGAATATACATAAATGCATACATATGTATGTATATATGCATATATACATACATATGTATGCATTTATGTATATATATATATATACATGAATATGTATATAGATATATATGTATATATACATGAATATGTATATAGATATATATGTATATATACATGTATATGTATATATACATGTATATGTACATATACATATACATATACATATACATATACACACACACATATATATACATATATGTATACATATACACACACACAAATTCATGCATACAAACACCCACATATACATACACATGCATATATATAAATTAATATACATATATACATATATATACATGTATATGTATATATACATATACACACACATATACATATATATACATACATATACATATACACACACACACATATACTGATACATATAGATATACACACATAAATATATACATACACACATACATACATACATACATACATATACAAGGGTGAGAGTGAATGTGAAGCTAAAGGAGATTGCTTACATAGATGCTAATTTGATAAGTGAAATTGAGCAAGAAGGCTAAAGTGTAATTGAAGGGGGAAGATTGATTGCTTGAAGGGCTGCTGAGAGAATCAAGAACATAGATGACAATGGAGAAATCATTAGTAAGTCACACATGAATCGAATAGAGATTTGAACTTGAAAAGTGAGCTGTAATCATATAGATCGAAACCTTACCATTTTCTTTCTAATCATTGTAAATAGTTTGTATTGAAATCCTTTTAATAGAGGTTGACCTAATAGTCATTTAAAGGACTTAACAATTTGTGTAAATCCTTTCACAAGGTGAAATGGAATGATCAAAGTCTCTGACAAGGCCACTCCTAATAGGGTGATCGAATCCTCTAACCAGGTCACATTTAACAATGTATATTGTAACCTTCAATAAGGTTGGCTCCTAACAAAGCTCACTTTGAAAGAGTGAAAAAGTGGTGACATGTTGCTGGTGGTTTTTCCCAAATTGGGTTTCCACGTAAAATCCTAGTGTCAAATATGTGTTGAATGCTTTATTTGCTTTACATTTGATAATTTTTTCATCAAGAAAAACATGTTATGTTTAAGATAATATTTTTGGAGTAGAGACTGAGCAACAACAGGATAAGTAGAACAATGAGTGTTTATGTTTAATTATTCAAATGGTACTTAAGACCTTGAGTAACTAATTCACCCCCCAGCTATTCTAAACATTTCTAACAATTGGTATAAGATCTCAATGCTTATAGAGAAAAGTTTGAAGGTACTTAAAAGTCAAAGATCATGACTAACAAGAGAGATGTACCTAAGCTGAACAAGGAGAACTTTCCTGCATGGCAAACCTTGATGATGTTGCATATATCCAGTATCAGTGATGGTGCTATCAACTTTGTGAACAATGAATATGTAAAGGTAGCAACTACTCCTTTGACAATTAAACAACTAAAGCAAAAGAAAGAACACAATCAAGCAATGTTGGAGATTTCCTCAACCCTTTGTTATGTCAATTTTGATCACTTAAAAGATTATTACAGTGCAAAGAAAATGTGGGACACATTGAAGACCATATATGGAGGTGATGACAATGTCTTGACAACCAAATCAGAGAGTCTAAGAGGTAAATTTGATGCCATGAGAATGATGGAAGGTGAGAATATAGTGCAATACTGCACAAGATTCAAAGAGGTTTTCAATCCTATTTGTGGTGAAAATGGAGAAATCAAAGATGAAATTGTGATAAGTAAGGTATTGAGAACTCTACTCCCTATCTATGCCATTAGAGTGTTTGCAAATTTAAGAATTGAGATGTACACCAGGTAACACTTTGACCTTGGAAGGTGTAATTGGTAGACGTACTGCATTTGACATGTCCGACTTTGATGACTACACACCTGCTACTATTGAATCTACCTTAAGTCACAATTAGTTCTTAGTAAAAGAAAAGGAAAATATGTAAAGAGTGAGAATTATAGTTCCGATGATGAGATTGACAAACTTGAAGCCCTCATTGTAAAATGATTTGGAAAAGGAAAAGGCAAATACAAAGGTAAATGACCTATTATTTATTTTTCATGCAATAAAGTAGGTCATATTACTATTAGATGTCCTGACAGAGAGGAAAACGATGAAAGGAAGGAAATCAAGTAAAAAGGAAGAAGAGATGGACGAGACTGCAAGAGAAACAAGGATGACAAAAGTAAGAAATCCTGTTATATTTCTGAAGAAGAAACTAACAATGAATCTGAAAGTAATGATGACGAAGTTGTCTATGTTACTATGAAAGATGATTTTGATGAAGATGAGAAAAATGTTATGATTTCATATGTAAACAAAAGTGACAGATGGATAATTGATAGTGGATGTTCTAATCATATGACTAGTGATAAAGACAAATTTGATGACATCAATTCATACAAAGGTGGATGTGTTAAATTTGGTAATGATATTCCATGTGTTGTAAAAGGTAAAGGAACTATTCAACTGACTGACAAGATAAAATGTGACAATGTTTTTAGGGTTGAAGGATTTAACTATAATATGTTGAGTGTTTCATAGTTGAACAAATTAGGTTACAGAGTTGAATTTCACAATAGGAAGGCCAAGATACATGATGCCGATGGTAAGCTAGTTGGAAGTGGTGATCAGACAAGAGGTAACTTGGTCTATCTAGATCTATTGATGGGGACACAACCCAAGAACAGAATGGACACAACAGAAAAGGGAAATTGTATTAACTGAAAAGTAAGCTAGTACATTTAGTACAGAGAAAATAAACTTCAAAACATGCCCTAAGGGCTTACAATAACATAAATGTGGAGATAATTTCTCCTTTCAGTACCTCCTCTCAAACTCCACTCCGAACTGCCTTTTACAATGCCAAAAATCTCCTTAAATAGACCCCGAAGGGTTAAGGACTAGGAGTACATTCTAGAAAGTGCTAGTAGGCATCCACCGACTAAATAGAAGGTTCTAGAAGCTGTGTTAGAAGTCGACGCAAATCTAGAAGAATCCAGAAATGGTAATCGAACTTCCGGGAGGCATAATTTTTGAACCGTAGCTCTGATTGATGAACCGTTTACATTTTTGGAAAGCTCTCAAAGCACTCTATAGCCCCATGGACCAGTTTTTCTTGTCCCCCATTTTTAGGCCCTTTTTGAGGTCATTTAATGCCCCTAACCTGACTTTGAAGCATTCTTAGGAGGTCTCCACAACCCGAAAAACTACAATAACTCTCAAATCGTGGGGCCTTTTGACCTGATTCTTTTTCTGGAATGCTCTAAATTACAATTACATTCATCTAGCCAATTTACACCTCCTAGTTCACCAAAATGATGGCTCAATTACATACTCCTATTTTTTCGAGATTTACACGAATGCTGATAGTGGAACTGTAAGAGTTGGAACCTTTATTTGACCCAAATGGGTATCCAAAAATGAAAACACATGAAATAGCAACTAAGTCTAAGTATATTTTTTTGGGTGACACAGGATTGCCCTTATACCTCTAGATGCTCCTGCATCATCTATCTAATGAGACATGTTTGTTTGTACAATAAGAAGATGTTTGGTTATGGTACAAGAGGCTATTTCATGAAAACTTTGACAATTTAGTGGATATCAGTAAAATGAAGAAAGTAAGAGGATTATTCTTACTAAAGAAGCCTGATAATGCTATGTGTAAACAATATCAATTGGGAAAAATGACCAAGTCTAGTTTTGAGAACAAAACATACACTTCTAATGATATTTTGGAACCGGTTCATATTGACCTATGTGGACCCATTGATGTTCAAAGTTACTACGGAGATAAGTATTTCATTCTAGTTTTTGATGATTACTCTAGGATGATGATTGTGATGTTTCTTAAAGCTAAATTTGATGCTTTTCAATTATTTAAATGGTATTTAGCCAAAGTTGAAAAAGAAACAGGGAAGAGTTTGAAGTACTTGAGATTTGACAAATGTGGTGAATTCATTTCAAATGGGTTCAATACATTCTACAATGACAAAGGAATCGAAAGATAGATGTCAGCACCAAGGACCCCTCCTTAGAATGAGATAGTTGAAAGGAGAAACAAACTAATAATGGCTTGTGTAAGGACATTAATGATGGAGAAGAGTATATCAAATAGATATTGGAGAGAATCTATTAGTACCGCTATCTATACCCTAAATAAAGTACAAGTCAAGAAAGGTACAAATGCTACACCTTTTGAACTACAATATGGATATGCTCCTGATGTGAAATATTTCAAAATCTTTGGAAGTGGATACTATATAATCAAAGATAATAGGAATTGAAAACTTGATACAAAGAGTGAAGAAGGTATATTCCTAGAATATTCCACCAAGATTAAATCTTACAAGTGTTTGAACTCTAACACTAACAAAGTTGTGGAAAGTGCAAAAGTGAAAATTGATGAGTTTATAGAAAGAAGTGACATTGTATGTAAAGAAGAACCTGGAGACTACAATACATTCATCTACGTGGATGATGATGATGCTCCAAGCACTCCTAATAAACAAGCTAATCAAGTTGCAGTCTCTCCGCAGACAAAAAATGTTGTAGTGCAACAAATTGCTAAGCAATAGAGAATAGGTGTCAAGCAACAGATTGAAGATGTCGAGTCATAAATAGGCAATGCTGACCATTAGATAGAAAATTCCAAGCATACAAAAGCTGGACCAGAACTTGAATAAGGAAGAGAAAATGAGTCTAAGATTATTTTTTAGGATAAACCTATAGAAGAACAAATAAGGAAACTACCTATGCTAGAAAAATATGTGAGAAGACATCACAAACTTGAACAAATCATTAGTGATATTGAATGAAGTGTAATAACACAAAAGAGACTCAAAGATGACACATGCTTACTTTGTGAATTTGAGCCCAAGATAGTGAAAGATGCTTTAGAAAATGAAGATTAGATTCATGCAATGAATGAGGAAATTGAACAGATTGAGAAGAACAATACTTGGACTTTAGTGCCAAGACCTAAAGACACAAATATTATTGGGACAAAGTGGATTTTTAGAAAAAAACTCAATAAGAATGGTGAAGTAACAAGAAAAAAAGCAAGACTAGTATGCAAAGAATATGCTCAAGAAGAAGGAGTTGATTATGGAGAAACTTATTCTCCTATGGCAAGACTTAAAGGAGTCAAAACTTTGCTTGCCTATCTAGCCTACAAGAACTTCAAGGTATATCAAATGGATGTCAAATCTACATTTTTGAATGGTATACTTGAGGAAGAAGTGTACATTGATCAACCTAAATGATTTATAGATCCAAAGAAGAAGAACATGGTATTAAATTGAACAAAGCTCTTTATGGATTGAAACAAGCTCCAAGAGCATGGTATGAAAGATTGCATAATTATTTGGTGAAGATTGGTTTTGAAAGGACAAATGATAACAATAATTATATTTGAAGAATAGTAAGAACAATGAAGTACTATTATTTGAAATATACAATCCAGAGGCACGAAGAACAATTTTAAATTACCATTCACAATATATAATGCACAAGGAGCATTATATATTAGCTTATTAAATTAGCTAATATATAATGCTCCTTGTGCATTATATATTGTGAATGGTAATTTAAAATTGTTCTTCGTGCCTGTGGATTGTATATTTCAAATAATATTATTAAAAGACATAATTAAGTTTATCTTAAAAACAATAGAACCCTAAAATAATAATAACTCTTATGCTAACTCATGTTATAGTTTATGTTTTCTTGTTATAAGTTAAATTACAATTTCATTGCTTATCTCCCCAGGCACGAAGAACAATTTTAAAAGACATAATTAAAATATTAATATACAAAATATAGACTATAAACTATTAATTATTAACAATGAAGAATAGTAAGAACAAAATATAGACTATTTAACTTAAAAGACACATTTATTTTAAGAACAATGAAGTACTATTATTTGAAATATACAATCCATAAGAAATATACAATGAAGTACTATTATTTGAAATATACAATAAAAGACAATCCATTATATAATATTAAACTAAATATTGTGAATAGTAATTTAAAATTGTTCTTCGTGCCTGTGGATTGTATATTTCAAATAATATTATTAAAAGACATAATTAAGTTTATCTTAAAAACAATAGAACCCTAAAATAATAATAACTCTTATGCTAACTCATGTTATAGTTTATGTTTTCTTGTTATAAGTTAAATTACAATTTCATTGCTCATCTCCCCAGGCACGAAGAACAATTTTAAAAGACATAATTAAAATATTAATATACAAAATATAGACTATAAACTATTAATTATTAACAATGAAGAATAGTAAGAACAAAATATAGACTATTTAACTTAAAAGACATATTATAGTTTAACTAATAATATTAAAGAAATATTTATTTATGACATTATATTTGGAGGAAGAGAAGCATTATGCAAATCATTTGTTGATGAAATGAAGAAGGATTAAAAATGTCTATGTTTGGTGAAATCAAATTATTTTTTGGATTATAACTTTGTCAAATGAAGTTTTGTATTTTGATTACACAATCCAAGTACATCAAGAAAATACTAAAAACTTTTGGTATTGAAGATTCAAGACCAGTGAGCACACTTATGTCAACAGGACAAAAGCTATCTAAGAATGATGAATTTTTTGATGTGAACTAGACCTTATACAAATCCATGATTGGAAAATTGCAATATGTTGTTCATAGCAGACCAAATATTGCATTAGCAGTTGGGATAGTTGCTAGATTTTTAGCAAATCCTAAGGAAATTCACATGATGGCAGTGAAAAGGATAATGATATATCTGAAAGATACAAAAGATTATGGATCATATTACAAAAGAAGTGATAAATTTGAACTAGAGTTATTCATTGACTTATATTGGGGAGGAAATATTGATGACAAAAAAAACACTAGTGGAGGTGCATTCTTTCAAGGAAAGACATTGGTGTTATGGACAAGTAAGAAACAAAATTGTATTTCCAAATCAACAACGGAAGTCGAGTATGTGGTAGCTACAGTGAATTGTTCAAACATTCTATGGATAAAGAAATTACTAAAATGTATGAAAGAAGAAATTACAAATCTGGTAGTTATCTATTGTGATAACACAAGTTCTATTAACATTTAAGGAATCCAGTGATTCATACTAAGACAAAGCACATTGCTATCAAGTATCACTACTTGAGGGAACTAGTACAAGACAAAGAAGTAAAGCTAGAATATGTATACACCAAAGAACAAATTTTTGACATATTCACAAAATCCTTACCCAAAGATGCTCATGAATATATTAAAGGTAAATTAGGGGTGATTCCCCTAAGAAAAGCTACTTAAAGAGGCAAGGTGCATTGCATCAAATGTGCTAATTAGAATATCTTATACATTGATGAAATACAACTCTACTTTGGGAAATGCCCAAGGTTGATAGTCCAATACAACATAACAGATTAGTCATAGGTAAATGATAGAAATTGGCTAGACATACAAAATCTACATAACTCAAATGTGTGAAGAGATTGAAGCTATGAAAACTAAGGGTCTTTGGCATTGTTGTCAAAGAGGGAGAATATACAAGAAGCAATATACAAAGAGGGAGATACACTAGAGAGGGAGACTTAACAAAAACAGGGAGATATACAAAAATCAAAGAAGGAGATCTATTGTTTTAGAGGGACAAAATCAACAAAGAGAATTAGAATGAAACTAAGGATATTGATCACTCATGTGAGTAAAATATTTTGTATTGTATGGTAACCAAGCGAGATACACTTGATACATTGAGATATTGCTTATATTGAGATGTAGAGATGTTTCCATCATTGCCAAAGAGGGAGATTGTTGGAAACTTACAATTGGAACAATTATTGATTTGTCATTGATGTCAAGTCTATTGATAAGACATATTGCTACCTAATCTAAATGTCATATCTATTTGATTGATGAAGACGACTTGAGAAATTTTTCATAACAATAGCACCTAGAGAAAAGGTTGAATTATGAAAAAGAAGCTACAATGGAAATTTTATTAGGTAGACTTTGATGAGACAAAGTGGTTATTTATATCAAGAATGTTAATCTAAGTTGAGCAATAGAGTAAAAGGTTAAGGAATGCCAGGTGATGCTAGTGTTTACTAAGCCACTGTAAGTGATGAGAAAATCTAGTGTTGATCAAGAATAAGTATCAACTGAGCAAGTTAGTCGATGCCGAGACAAAATTTTTATAGCAACCAAGTGTTAAGTAATGACCGAGTGTCATAGCTTAGTGATTCTTGAGTAACACTATTGAAGGTGAATTTGAGGAAATCGTGATTCCTAGCTAACTTAATTGATTTCTTGGGAGATGTAAACTATATTGAAGATAAAATTGATGAGTTAGATCATTAAATTCAAGGCGAGGATTAGGTAAAGACCTAATAAACAGATTCCTGAGAAGTTTCTATAGAAATATCAACAAGATGGATAGATACAATGAATCGTGTTGAACCTGATCATAAATCCTAAGATCTATAGTAATAATGAAAAATGGTAAAGCAAGAATTACCTAATTAAAGAGGTAAAGATCTGAACAAATGTAAGAGTGTAAGTGTGAGTGTAAGTAAGAGATGCATATAGAAGAAGGTTGATCAGAGACACACAAGTATGAGAGTGAATGCAAAGCTAATGGAGATTGCTTATGCAGATGCTAATGTTGATAAGTGAATATGAGAAAGAAGGCTTAAGCATTGTTGAAGGGGGAAGGTTTATTGCTTGAAGGGTTGCCGAGTGAATCAAGAACAGAGATGACAATGGAGAACTTATCAGTAAGTCAACACATGAACCAAACAAAAATTTGAACTTGCAAAGTGAGTAGTAATCATACAGATTGAAACCCTAATGTTTTCTTTCTTATCATTGTAAACAATTTGTATTGAAATCCTTTTAATAGAGGTTTACCTAATAGTCATTTGAAGGACTTAACGATATGCGTAAATCCTTCACAAAGTGACATTCTAAATGGAATGATCAAATTTCTTTGACAAGGCCACTCCTTATAGGGTGATTAAATCCTCTAACTAGGTCACATTTAAAAGTGTGTATTGTAACCTTTAATAGGGTTGGCTCCTAACAGAGCTCACTTTGAAAGAGTAAAAAGTGGTGACATGTTGCTGGTGGTTTTTCCTAAATTGGGTTTCCACATAAAATCTTAGTATCAAATTTGTATTGAATTCTTTATATGTTTTACATTTGATAATGTTTTCATTAAGCAAAGCATGCTATGTTTAAGATTGTATTTTTGTAGTAGAGATCGAGCAATAAAAAAATAAGCAGAATAGTGAGTGTTTGTGTTTAATTGTTCAAATGGTACTTAAGGACCTTGAATAATTGATTCAACCCCCCCAAGTTATTGTAGACATTTCTAACATATAAAACAATGTAAAGAAAGTATAATTTATTATTAAAAAAAATGTAGCAAATAATGATGGCATTAATAAGGAAATGATCATCACAATTGTAGATGGTACAATAAGATTTACTCCTCCCAAAATATGAGTCTGTTTACTTTCTTTTTCATCAAGTTACCAAAGATGTCAAAAAATAAGAACCACAATTCATATACATTTTAAATCACTTTTTCTTATATATGATAATCTCTAAGATGTACAAATAAGTATAATGTTGGATAATCCATTTTTCTCTTTGACATTAGATGAGAGTTCATATTGCAGTCTAGAAAAAGTATCTCATGGTCTATAAACCTTTTCATACTCATAAGAATTCAAGAATCTAACTTCACAAAATGTGGTTTATGAAACCTTTTCAAATTAGAAGGATTGGGGAGGCCAATTTCATTATTTTAAGCTCATAAATATTTGATAGTAAAAAAATGATTTATGACATAATCACTATATTAAAGGAAGTATAGGTCAAATAAGCACTTAGTAAATATTTTAAGTGGTGCTTGAACAATGGTGTCAATAAAAATAGTTATTAGTATTTTATTTTAGAAATTATGGCTAATCATATTAGTATTAATGGTATTGCCTATTTTTTTTGGTTGGTAATAAGTTGATTTTATTAAAATTTGAAAGAAATTTCATTATAAAGGTTCATATAAACCAGACTGAAGAGGTTGACTATCCTCTTTTTTTTAATTGGCCTAATAGCCTAAACTTATTGAATCGAGTGATTCAATTCCTCCTCAAAATCAAAATACTCTATCCTCACTGATTCATCATTTAATGAGGTTTCCCATTTTGATAGAGTGTCCACCTCTATGTTTCCATTACATCTAATATGAGTAATCATATAATCCTCAAAAGTGCTCAATTCTTGCAATATTAAATCAATTACCGTTTGGAGATGCCATCCATTAATTTGCAACTTTGATATTGCCTACACCACTATGAGTAAATTGCCTTCTAAATGTAATTTTTTAATCCCCTCCTTTTTGGCTATCCTTATTGCTTACAGTGCTACTTGGCACTCTGCTATGTTATTAGTGCCTATGGGTAGCTTTTTTGCTCCCTTCAAAAGTATGTAGCCTGCACTGTCTTGCAAAAAAACCCCAACACCTGAAGCCCCTGGAGTATCACTCATAGCTCCATCAAATTTTTCTTTAACCCATCCTTCCATTGGGGCTCTCCATTCTATCCTCTCAAAAATTAACTTTTTCTTATGAGTCACCAGTGCACCCGAGGGGGATTTGAAAATTATCCTTGGCCATGACGTTTGTAACACACTATCCTTCTTTGTATATGGGATCTACATCACTTGCCTTTTTGTAGCTAAGCCACTAATTGTCTCCTCTATAACATTGATGATTCTACTTGAGCATCTTCTCAGAGTCTCTTTTTCACCTTGAAAAATTCTTCTATTGTGTTCCTTCCACAATTCCCATATAATCAGTGATGGGGCAACCAACCATATGCTTGAGAGAGTTGTTTTGCATTGCTCCCTTGCCCATCCATCAAATACCTTCTTAACATTTTGGGCTCTTGACCCCTATCATCCCAATTTAAATTGGACAAAGTCCCAACACTTCCTTGCATTCTTATATTGAACCAAAAGGTTATCAAGTGTTTCCTTATTCTTCTCACACAATGGATATCTTGACGGTCCTATTATACCTATTTTTCTTAGCCTTTCAGCAGTTAAAATTCTGCCATTGTATGCCAACCATGCAAAGGCTCTTTCCTTGGGTAGAATATCCTTGTTCCAACAAAGAGCTTTTGAAGTAAAAGCTTCACTATTTATTTTGGCCAGAATATTATAACCGAGTTTGACTGAATAATTACCTAAAAGGGACCCACACAAAATGATTTTATCCTTCTTTGTGCTCAAGAGCAATCTTCTTTCATCTAAGATGTTTTCAATTTGTAATTTTTGTATTGTTGTCAACTCCTCCCTTGAAAAATCCTTCCAACACCATTCCATCCCCTCCAACCCTTCCTTCTCTACCACATAATCAAACACAAGTTCCCCCCATCTTTCTTTGAAGTAGGCTTTTAGCTCATTAAAGTTTTCAACACACCCCAAAACTTTATGGCCATTCCAAGAATCTTCCTAGAATTTTGCTTGTTTCCCATCACCAATACGGCAAGAGATGTGTTTCATAATGATCTACCTATAAGAGAGCATAAAATTCCATATTGTTGACCCTCTCGGTGGATTTCGCACCATAAAAATCTTATGGTTATCATCTAAATCTAAATTTTTTCCTTTTAGAATTCTCATCCAGTAGAGTTGTGGTTTTTCATACATCACCCATATTAGTTTAGCTCCTAGGGATTTATTCATAAGTTTCCAATTCCTAATACTTGCCCCACCCTTTTCCTTAGGTTTTCATATCTTTTCCCATGCAAGTAAGGGCATTTTATCTCCTTTATCAGACCCATTCCAAAAGAACTAAGTTCTCATTTTTTGCTTCAAAATTCAAACTACTTTCTTGGGAATATCTAAACACATCATTGCAAACACTGGCATGGCAGAGATTACTATTTGGAGAATTAAGATTCTGCTCGCTGATGACAACCATTTACCTTTCCAGCCTTCCATCTTCTTCTGGCATTTATCTATCAAATTATGCCAAAGGTCTACTTTGTTTCTACCATCAAAAAAAGGATCCCTAAATACTTACTAGGCATCAATCCAATTTTTATATTCAAGATCCTACAAATTCTTATTTTGACACATTGTGGGGTATTGAAGAAGAAAACCTTTGATTTATTGCAATTGATGAATTGCCTTGATATTCTACCATAAAGTTCTAGAGTTTTCTTCATCACTTTAGCTTTCGATTCATGTGTTGTTCTTGCTAGAAAGGTGTCATCTACAAATTGTAAATGAGTTGAGGCTTCCACTACCTCTATAATTTTGATCCCTTTCCACAACCCCTATTTACGCTACTTATTAATTAACCTTCCCAATGCCTCTACCATAATAATAAAGAGAAAAGGGGACAGGGAATCCCCTTTTCAAATACCTTTCTCTTGTTCAAAAAAACCTTGAGGGCTACCATTTATCAAACTTGAGAAATGAGGGGCAAATATGTAGCTTTCCACCCATTGCACCCATTCTTGTCCAAACCCAAACCTCCTTAACACACTTAGGAAGAAGCATCTATCTACTTCATCATAGGCATGTTTTATGTCTACTTTAACCATCATATTTTGTGTTTTTGAGGCTTGAATTATGTGGATTGCTTCATGTGCGACAACAACTCCCTCAAATATGGATCTTCTTGGCAAAAAACCACTTTGTTTTGTCAAAATGATTGTACCTAAAACCTATTTAATTCTGCTAGCCATCACCTTAGAAATAATCTTATATATTGTGTTACATAAAGACATTGGTCTAAAATCTTCAAATGTCATTTGTGTGGCTTCTTTTGGCACTAGAGATATGAAAGTGTTGTTGAAGTCTCTAAGAATGAAGCCCCCCTACCTTGATTCCTTGACCACTTCCCACAATTATTTTTGGAACATAAAATCCAATTTCTGAAAAAAAAACATTACTAGGAACCCATCCTAGCCTGGTGTATTATCCCCTCCTAAACCCTTTAAAGCTTCAAATACTTCACACTCTGTAACTGGGGCCATTAGTTTTTTATTTTGAATTTGAGTGATCATAGCTAGAATGAAACCCAAGACCTCTTCCACCTCGTTAGGGTTTTGTTCTACTAGTTGTTTCTTTTGGGAGAAAAAATTCACTGCCTCTAAATTGATCCCCTCATTATCTTGGATAAGAACCCCATCTAGATTTTGAATCTCAAAAATTTTATTTTCTGCCCTTTTAGTTTTAATTGAATTGTGAAAAAATTGTGTATTTCTATCAACCTCCTTTAACCTTCTTCCCTTGATTTTTGTTGCCAAATTTTTTTTCTTTGGCTAGACACTTATCTAATTGAATATGACATGTTTGAAGAGGATTATAGAACATGCCATATTCAATGACCTGAATGCTTAAAGTTTTTAATTTCTCCTCTATATCTATTTTCTTATCAAAAAATATTACCAAAGTGTTCTCTATTCCAAATCTTTAACCGATCCTTAAGAAATTGTAGCTTTTTGAAAAAATGAAAGCTTTATTACCTTTTCTTTTTGGAGGTTTGTTCCACCATTCAGAAATCAAATCTGCAAAGCCTTCTATTTTCAACCACATAGCTTCAAATTTGAAAGGGCATCTGTCCGAAGTATTCTCATCTTGAATTCTCAAAAAAATAGGGAAATGATTTGATCCATGAAAATGAAGAATCTCTATAGAACATGTCCACTTTGGCTCTGCCCAGTTTCCTACCACAAAGAATCTATCCATCTTTTTTTCTATATTCAAAAAACCTTCTCTTCTATTTGTCCATGTGAATTCACCTTTCTTGAAATGAATTTCCACTAGGCCACTATCATTAACAAAGTTGCTGATATCTTGTTGGCTTTCCAAGCTCCACCCTTTTCCACCTCTTTTGTCTTCAGGATTCAATATTGCATTGAAGTCACCTCCTAGAATTGCCACCTCATTATCTATGCCTTGCAATTCACCTAATATAGTATGCCATAAGGTCCTTTTCTAAGCACTATTATTTGGACCATAAATGTTTATCACTAAAAAAGAACAGTGAAGCTATTTGACATAGACTTTTACGCATTGCCAGTTTGTGTCAAGATGGATAATAGTTACCTCTAAAAGATCTAGACACGATAAAATAGCCATACCCCCCAATGCTACTTGAGCCCTTGTTAGCAAGCAATCCCATCTTCTAAATTTACTCTTAAACATTGCATAATCATCCTCCTTAATCTTTGTTTCTTGTAATAGCACCAAATCTAGTTTTGATTGATCAAGACACCTTTTGATCAATTGTATCTAGTCAGAGGCATTGCAACCCCTAAAATTCCATGATAGGGTTTTCATGGCTCCTAGGAAAAGGCTAAACCTTTTCCCGATCTTAAAAATTTTGATTGATTTGCTGCATTGCCTGCCAATTCCAACTTTAGCTTGATGGATTTAGGACCTCTCTTCTTTTTTCCCCCCACATTTCATTTCAACTTGATAGAGCTTGTTTGTTCAATAGATCTTTCTTCCAAAATTCTTGGTTGCTCCAAGAAACCTAAATCATTTAGGTTATCCTCCCCTTCTATCTCCTCGTGGGTTGATTCCCCTACATCCCTCATGCTACTACTTTCCAAAGCTTCCCCAAAAGAGCCGCAAAGGTTTTGAATTAGGGAGACCTCTATATCGTTATAGATATTATTACTATCTTGTTGCATTATCTCCTCCCCTTGTGCTTGCATCATCAAGGGGGCCTCTATGAGCTTTCCTAAAATTTCCCTGTAGTATGCTTCTATATTTATTGTTAGACTCTGATCTACAAGAATTCCATGGACAAGGATTTTTGAAGGAGTTTTGCATACCTTTTCTGACATAGATGTCTTCTTCTGGGGGTACATGACTTCCTTTTGTGAATCAACTCCCTCTCATCCTTGTCATTGCTCTATAGGAGTTTCTTTGACCACTTGAGTAGAAACCTCGTTATCACCATGCTCTCTCTCCTCAATCACCCTTCTATTGCTATCCATAAAGGTTGCTACCTTATTTGGGTTTAAGCCCCCTGTATCTTGCTGGGCTCCTTTGATGAGTTTTGTTCCTTTAGACTTTTCTCCATGTCTCTCTGACATTCCTACCATTCAAGCTCATCTAGTAGTTTGTCAGCTTCTAGTCCCTTCCCTTTTAAGAGCCTACTATTTTGTACCACCTCTTCAAGAATTGGACTTTCCACCCCTTCCCATACCTCAATAGGCTATTTCCATACTCCTTTAACCATGCATAAGTTGCAAAGTTTGGGACAGGGTTTCCTTCTTGAATGTTTAAAAGAACCCTTGGGTGAGAGGATGATTCTTTTAAGTTTAAAACTTCCTTTTCTTTGATAAAAGTTCCTATCATATTTTTGATCTGTGCTAACACCTCCTCCCCCCAGTATTCAACAGGCATATTATAAAGATTTATCCATATAGGGAATACTTTTAGCTTTTCTTTACTTGGATCAAAATTTGGCTCCCAGTCTTTCAGATATATTCCTTGACCTTCTATGAGGTAAAAACCATTGTTTATTATGTCTTTTTTATCTTCTTTACTAGGGGCAATCCACATATAAAAACCATTTGTTAGGGTTTTTAACTAAAATTCCTTTCCCCATATTGCTTTGCATCCCATTCTTATCATAGTTATAGAGGGCCATGGCCCAAGCCATTTAAAAATAATTCTTTCTCCCATAGCTCTACAATTGCTTCTTGCTATTTTGCATTACTAATTTGAATGGAAGATGTTACCTCATAGGTGATGCGATTGTCTGGTTTTTGGGGAGATATTGTGATTGTCTCTGCCTCCTTTGCCTTTACCTTCTGATGTAGCTTTGGTCCATAAAAATTTCAATCTATTTTTGTAAAGTCGAATCTATCAAACTTTTTGTAGATCAGCTTTTGGCCTTGTGCTTGTTTTCCCCATTCCTTCTCATTCCCCCATTTTTGTCTATAACTTCTTCATGGTGCGATGAATTGATCACATCTTTGCAAGAAGGGCTTGGCTCTTTGGTTCCTTGTTTGATCATTTTTAGTCAAAGGCCAATGATTTTTTCTATGCTACCCGTAAGACCACCCTTTGTGCTATTTGATATCCAAACAGGCATTTGCATGCCATCGAACCTTTCCTGCCTAAGTTGCAGGTATCCGTTGCTGCCCTTGATGATTTTGCTCCCACTCTTGCTCCATTTTTTTCCACAAGTGAAAGTTTTAATTGTATTGCATATTATTTAAATTTAGTTCCATGAAATACATAAAAAAATGAATTGGTATTTGTTGAGAATTAAACAATTAAGATGTATTCTTGAATTAAAAAATAAATAAAAAGAAACAAGAACTTATTTCTTTAAGGGAATTGCACAACATAAAACTTTTCAAGCTCATCAAATTCATAAAATGTGATAGATTTCAAAAGGAAATGTTGATAAAATATTTGTTTTCTTTATATCTTCCATATAAAATTTATGGAAAAAGCAAAAAATAGAGTTGTGATATGATAAGGAAAATGAAATTTCATTCATTTTCTCACATGTGTTTGGAGATATAATGTGTATGATAAATATATTTGAATATAAAGTTCTAAGAAGGTTTTGTTCATTTTCAAGGATATAAATATTAATATCACTATAAGACTTAAAGAAGGTGGTTTATATTCTAGAGTTGCATTTAACAATGACTAATTATCACTTATTTAATTTTCTTAAGATGCTTGTAAATATGACTATTTAGATACATTGATCAAGAGAGCATTTTTTATTAGCATTAATTTAAATTTGAGGTAATTTCACATGTACATGTGGTGATTTTTAATTCGCAAATAATTAGAACTTTTTATCGATAGACTATTGGAGAATTGTAAACAACATGTAGAAGGGAAAATTCAAACAACTATATAATGTTTGAATGAAAATTTTCTAATATCTTATTTTTTGACACTGAAAAAGTTGTGAATTATTTGTCGTTATATATAGGATACACATTCTAGACAAGATAATAAAAGTGATGTCTTGATTATTTTTTGAGTGCACACAATATTCTTTATATAAGGGATATAGAAAAATGTAATATTATATAATGTTGAATCTTGTAAAAAAAGTGTAAGAATTTGCCTTAGGGAAAAATCACCCAAGATCAAGAAGCTCAAGCACTAGCACAAAATGGACCAATAAAGTATGATCAGAATAACAAGATGAAAATGAATTGACATACACACACACTAGAAGTGCATGTATATAAAGTGTTGTTTAGTGTGGAGCCTAATCAATCCCCAAGTGGGAGATTGTTAGATTGTGGTGATTGATCAACAAAGTACTATACATGCTTCATAAATTCTTTAAAATTTTTTTTTGGGCCCTATATTATTGAGATTTTGGGCCAACATGTAATTATTAATTATAACCCTAAAGTGGTAAAAATACTTATATACAAGGGCTTAGGGTTAGGGATTGCTTAATAGTGGTGATGTGAAAATTGGTTCTTGCGATAGTATTGAGCTATAAGGGATTACATATTGTAATTAGGTTGTAATAATTAGATCATAATAATATTAGACTTGTTTTTTGGTGGACATAGCCTAGGGATTGGGTGAACCACGTTAAATCTTGGTGTCTTGTGTTTTTTTTTGTGTGGTCTATTATTTTTTGTTATTGGTTATATTTGGATGTAATTTTTATTTTTGTCTATGGTTTAATCCTAACATAAAGGCCTCTAGAATGACTAGGAGTCAGTGAAATGATAAGACTCACAACTAAGCACATGTCCAACGAGAGTGGATTATCCTCCATTAAGCATATAAGTTAGTGCGATGATGAGAGGATAAGGTTACATAGGTGTGTCACGTAAAAAGATGTTGTAGATACCAAGTGCTTAATTAGAGTGTGGACAACTGTGTTGTCGACATGACAACTTAGATAAATATGCAAACTCCTATGTTGTAGACACCATGTGCTAAATTAGATTTGCTAACTCTTGTGTTGTCAACAAGACAACTCATATGAGTACGCATACTTCTAGGTGTATAATCTAATAAATAATAAAATAATGCATTTAACCTAAGTAAACTTAAGTAAAGTGTAATAATAATTAATTATTTACACTAATACCCCCCCTTAAGTGCAACTTAGGGTAATGCACTTAAACTTACAAAAGATATAATGAAAATTGTTGGATACAATTGTTCAAATTGTGTGTTGTATTTGATGTCACACAAATGTAATATCAGTCATTAGATAGTGTCCACCGAGCTCAGAAGGTCAGCTAGACAAAGGACAGTGTCTACCAAACTTAGAAGGTTAGCTAGACAAAGGATAGTGTCTACCAAGCTTAGAAGGTCAACAAAGCAAAGAAGTAGTTCTTACCGAGTTCACTCAGTCATCAAAGGTAATGTGGAAGAAGTAGTTCTTACCAAGTTCACTTGGTCATCAAAGGTAATGTGGAAGAAGTAGTTCTTACCGAGCTCACTCGATCATCAAAGGAAATGTGGAAAAAGTAGTTCTTACTGAGCTAACTCAGTCATCAAAGGTAATTGGATAGAAGTAGTTCTTACTGAGCTTTCAAGGTAATAAAAGAAATTCAGTTCTTACCGAGTAACTCGACAGCCAAAGGACTTTAGGATATTGCAATGTTAATCGAGTCAAGAAGGTTAACTCAGGAAATTTTTGGAAGCAATATTTATTGAGCAGGGTCAGCTAGTAAAGGATTTCATTATTTTATGAAATAACATTTATTTGTTTAGAGTAATATCTATAGCTGACTGATGTATGGTTTATTGGTAAATGTAACATGTAAATGGGCCAACTTGACAATCTGAATGGTATAAGTAAGAGGTCAAGTTGCGAATTCTATGAAGTATGGTGTGGAAGTGGAATTAATGTAAAATGAAGATTGATTATTGTGAAAGCGAATTTGAAGGATGATCAAAGATCATTAAGGAGCAACAGAGCCATATTTGATCAGGAGAATCTAATGATTCTGAATAGAGACCAGAAAATTCAGTTGCATCTTGTTCAGGCCAATTCATTGTTGCTTTCTAACCATTGTAGCAGTGATTTCAATTCTCTTAATAGAGTTGGTTTAACAGCCATTTTGTAAATCCTCTAACAAGGTGACAGTTCAGTTGAATTGTTCTAAAGAACTCTAGCAAGGCCACTCCTAATAGGGTGATTAAATACTCTAACAGGGTCACACCTAACAGTGTGTATTGTAACCTTTAACAGGGTTGGCTCCTAACAAGGCTCACTTCAAAAGAGTGAAAAATTGGTGACTAGTTACTTGGTGGTTTTTCCCATATTGGGTTTCCATGTTAAATCTGGTGTCTCTTGTGTTCATTTTGTTTTCAATTACATGCATGAATGCTTGAAGATAAGTAATAATTTAATTTACTGAGTTACAACATTTGTTTATTGAGTATCAACAGTAACTAGATCTTTAGGACATCTAAGGGATCTGTGGATTAATTTTTGTAAGTAACTGATTCACCCTCCCTCTCAGTTACTCTATCTTTATTCCCAACAATTGGTATCAGAGCTATTGGTGCTTACAGGAAAAGATTTCAAGGATCTAAGCTAAAGATCAGGATGTCTTACAAAAGGGATCTGTGGATTAATTTTTGTAAGTAACTGATTCACCCCCCCCTCTTAGTTACTCTATCTTTATTCCCAACATAAAATGCATGATGGGTCTCGACTACTAGGCTATATTAGGTACTCATGTACAAATGCAATGCTCTACATATAATGTGATGTAATGCAATCTCTCTGAAAATGGAGAAAGAGGGAAAAACTCATGGGAAAAAACCCTCCCCCAAAAAGAGAGATGAAAAAACAAGATGCATGGATGGATGGAGCAATTAAGACCCCCCTCATTACACCATACATCATGTATATACAATAGAAAAGTATGAGAAGAACACAATCCCATAAGAGGAAAAGGTCCCTCACCCCCCCATGAGAGAGAAGAAGAAGAAGAAGAAGAAGAAGAAGAAAGGAGACAAGGTAGTCCCCACCCAAATGTAGAATGTCCATCAGTGATAGTTGCTTCAAGATGAATGTAGAAGCTGATCCATGACTATAAAATAATGTTCCTCCCTTTAGGAAGAAACAATGTCTTAGGTATATATGAGATACTTCCCCAATGTGTAGAAAGAATCCTAAAGATGAATGGTGTCTATGAAAACTACTCAACTATCCTTGTGTTGATACTGACGGTTGCCCCTTCCAACATTGCTGAAAAGAACAAGTTTAGATCTAGCAAGGATAGATGTAGAACATATCCCAAAGAACTGTCTCCTCAAATGATAAAGAGACCTTCTGCAACTATTGTACATAAGGATCCACAATCATATCAACCTTGTAAGACTGATCATGTAGAGAATGGACAAGAGGGTCAGAGTATTCCCTCCCAACAACTAAACAAGGGTCTTTTTCATCAAAGAAAAGATGTATATCATCAATAATGTCTCCCAAATATGCTATGTAGGACTTCATAAAGAAACTTGAAATATCTATCAAGTAGTCATCCATTGATGCTAGAACTAGAAGACAAGGTGTACCCAACTGCATTGAATTACATGGACCTATCACTGTAGCAATGTATGCATATGGAATTTGCTGATGTTGTGACCTTGTTTTGCATCTGCTAATAGGATCCACCATATTTGAACCTATTGAATCACTATCACTATTGTCACTATCAATTTCCACAATGTATAAAGTATGGAGAAGATTAGAGGATAAGCTAGGTGAAATTTCCTCAAAGTGAACATTCCTCTCTATGAATATTTCATGAGTCTTAGGATCCATAAGTCTATATGCCTTAAAAATTTCATCATATCCAATGAAAGTACAAGGCCTTGTTGGTGGTGCCTTACATTCCCTTGAAGATATGTGCGCCCATGCTGGACAACCAAAAATTTGAAGTGTTTCACATTTGGTTTTCTTCCACACTATGCCTCAACAGTAGTCATTCCATCTTGTATATGCAAAAACCTAACCTGTCAGGAGCACACATAAAAAGAAAACATTAGTAGCATGTGCATTCAAGATAACAAATATGATTGAAAAACTACTAATTCTACTTGAGTTTTAAACAACTATGCAACCAACATATTAGAATCCTCACACAACTTCAAAGCAGCTCAACAAGGGCACCCATAAGAAGCCTTCTTGGTGTGCTTAAGTGTGAGGGATGTAGATGTGCTCTCCCAACACAACTATTGAATTTCTTGATGATGAAAATGCAATATGAAATGAACCTATACTAAGAATGCGTGTGAAATACTTCAAGCAATGGCTATGAGTAAGCCACCCTCAAAGGATTCCATGGATATGGAGGTGAATGAAATGCAATGAAGAAAGAAAACTACAACATCATTCTACCATGAAACTAATGAAAAAACTAGAAATCTAAGTAATGCAAACAACTACCAAAGGTTAGTTCTAAGCATAAAATCTCTAAAAAGCTCTAGAACTATACTAGCATGATAACAATGCATACAGAAGAGATTGAGAAATGCTTGAGACAAAGGCTCTATTTATGGGTTTGAGAAAGGCCTTGGGGAGGTGGCATCTATGTGGAATCCACATAGGTGCCACAAGGGAGACACATGGGCTAAAGGACAAGCCATGCAAAAGTAAAAAAGAGCCTTTATGGTTGAGAGGCTCAAGGTGTGCTCACACATGTGTGAGCAACCTTGGGGGAAGGAGTGCGGAAACAAAGGTGTAAGAGGTGTAAATGAAATGGAAGCTTTATTGGATCATGAGCTTCTCACACATGTGTGAGAAAACACTTAGGAGCTAAAAATGTGATTTAAAGAGGTTTAGGATAATAAAGTGAGATTAAGTAGTGGGTAGACTTAGAAGGATGAGTGTGATGGGTGTAGACTAGGTTTTAGGATGAGATTAGGATTAAATTAAATATAATTTAACTTAATCATAAGATTAAAGGATTTGATAAAGTGGAGGGAATTAAATAAATTAGAATTTATTTAAAAGGGGATTTATGGAGCACTATGTATTAAATAAATTTAGTACATTAGATGGGATGCATTTAAATTAAATTTAAATACTTTAGGAAAATGAACCTATTTAATTAAATAATTAAATAAATTTAATTAAATAATTAAATAAATTTAATTAAATAATTAAATAAATTTAATTAAATAATTAAATAAATTTAATTAAATAATTAAATAAATTTAATTAAATAATTAAATAAATTTAATTAAATAAGTATAAGAATATAAAAACTATAATTAATTAATAAATAAATAATTATAATGTCAAGGGAGATATTAAATCAATTAATATAGTGTTTAGGACAATTTTAAGTGTTTACATCTTGCCACTCTTTGATGTGATGTTAGGAGGACATTATATCAAAGAAAAGAAAATATAGGTTGCCCCAGCGAGGAGAGGAGTGGAAAGAGTCATGTTAAAGCGACGATAGGGGAGGAGGGTGCCCCTCTTTAATGTGATGTTGGGACAACATTATATCAAAGAAAATAAAATATAGGTTTCCCTAGCGAGGAGAGGAGTGGAAATAGTCATGTTAAAGTGATGACAAAGGAGGAGGGTGCCCCCTTGAGGAAATGGGGTGAAAAGGAATATATTTTTCCTCATTTTCTTGAAAATAGACATGGGAAGGAAATGGGAAAGAGAAAAGACTTAAAATATGACCTTGCATGACTTGTTGGTAAGATCAGAATGATGCAGGGTGAATTGGATAATGATTAATCTAAATGCAACTTAACTTCATGAATGCATGGGATTCAGTTGTGTTCATATGGGAGAGCACACCCTAGTTTGGTATTGCAAGAGGAGCTATGCATCAAATGCTATAGAAGCATAGATGACAAGATTCCTTTGCATGGACTAGACTCTCAACAAAATAGAGACTTTAGGAACATAGATGTAGGCTTCATAGTCATGATGGAACATATGACATATACACATTGGAGAGGTCTGGGCACACCCAAATTCTTGTTAGGGATCTTGGTGGAAAGTGTGCTAACTCATTGCCCCTAGTGAGAAATGCATGACCATAACTCAAAAACCAATAGAGATGTGCTAAAGAATCATGAAAATAGATCATATCACAAAATGACACGTGTAATCAGGTTAAGTCATTCAACTGATACCAAGATATTGAAGATTGAGGCACACTTGAGAAGGCTATCACTGATACACAAAGATAAATTCAACAAAAGGCCTTATGACCAAATAGTCATTTAGTCCATAGTTCTTGCGATGAACTTTATTTTGAGGGTGAATTTATTATGCTTGTGTGGGAAGGATTCATCCTGTAAGGCAAAAATTGATTGTTTGATTGAATTGTATTGAAATGTTTGTGATTGTTCATTGGCAATTGTGTGAAAGGAACAAGGTTCTCAAATCATTTAGTCTTAGTGTGATTTTTTGTAAGTTTTGTTTGCAATCACTATTTTCATAAGCTCAGTTTGATGGGTTGAAGCTCAACATTATGAGATTAGATTATGAACAGAAGAATTTGGATAAGATATGATAAGACGATGGATGAATTGAATTAGAATGGAAGTGGAATGATGTTGATGAGAAGAAAAAAGAGACTTCGATAAGATGTAAATTGATTTGTAGTAAATTATTGGAAAAAGGGAATTTGATTAGATTAGAGGAGAAATGAATTGATTGAATTGATGAAAATGACTAGATTGGGACCACTGACATGGGAGAACCAAGGAATAATAAATGAATGGGAATGGTGGGGAGACTTTTATGGATGGGAGGATATATGGATAAAATAGAAGGTGAAAGAATATAGGGGACCAAAGGATATGGTATCAGAAAATGGGGAGCCAAGGACCATGTTTTAAAGGAGTGACCAAAAATACCCCATACGAAGGATAGGAAAAATGGAAGGAAAAATGGTGGGGAAAGATGCATGGAAGAGGAAAGATTGTGTGAAGGCTATTGTATGAAGGGAAGGCATGTGTATTTCCAAAGAATATATCAACATTTTGTCATTGTGCCTCTAGTATTGATCACAAGCATAGGCATGAAAGTATAATGAATAGGGGATATGGGAGGGAGGGTATGAAATATGGATAATGATATGAAGAGTATGGATGAAATGTGGGACATGAAATGGGTGAAATGGATGGGATAACCAAGATCAATGACATATGAAAGAAGGATGCAAGCATGTAGGATTATGGATGGAGGATAATGAGGAAATGAAAACGCCAAGGACTATGGGCTGAAAGATATTGATAGGATGTCAAGATCAAATATGTGAATGGATGGTGGGAGTATGTAGGGTAATGTGCAAGGGAGATGGAAAGTAAGCATGAATAGATGAAAGGAATAGGATAGTAAAGATCAAATATGGAAGAGGATGATGGATGGTAGATAGGAATATGGAAGATATGTAAGGTAGTGTGATATGGATGGAGCTTGCCCCCATTGTAGAGTGCAAGTGGAAGAAGATAAGTGAATGGAAGGATAAGTGGAGTTGGAAGACACTAAATACAAAGGAAGGACTCAAGCATCTAGATATATGGATTGTATCCCTTGATATTTATTTCTCATTCTTTGTTATTTTCAAGGAATTTTTACTATTTTCATAGATATTGGTAGGATAGGGAAAATAAGTATGAAGTGGATTGGTAAATGAAGGCCAAGGACTTATGAATTTTTTTGGATTAAGGGGGTGGAGTGGATGGGAGGAAGACACAGTTGATGGATGCTATGTTGGAAGACCCTTGAATGAGTGGATGAAGGAGGTGGAAAGATCATCATTGGCACACACCTTGAAGGGTGATGGAAAGGAGGAAATTGTGGAGGATATGTAGGAGAAAGTTTGGAGTTTGGGATATAGGGACCCAAAATGGATGAAATAGATGATGGATTTAGGATGGTAGATTTGGGTACATAAGGACCCAAAATGGATTTGGAAAATGAAAGTTTTGAGGATTTATGGATGAAGTCTTTGAATTAGAAATATTGGATGTCATTTTGAAGTTTTTGTTGAGATTCATTGCTTCATTAAGTAGCTTTGGAATCCACATAATTTTTGAATTTTTGAATTTTGAGCCTCTTTGGCCTTCTAATTTTTTCTTTCCTTTGGATCACATTTTTCTTTTCTTGAACATGTCTTTTAGAGGGGACATGTTGATCCTTGGATTTTTGTGGATATTTGGCTTGATTCACTTTATCTTTGGCATCCAATTTGCTTCCATTGGACATGATATGTGTGCATGAGGAAAAATTGGATGGAGAGCTTATGGATGGTGAACATTGGGAGGAATTCAAGGATGTGTGCCTTTGTTAATTTTTAATAGGTATATGAGGGGACAAAGTGAAAGAATTGGATATGATAGATGGATGTATGCAAGGACCCAAAATGGATGAAAATGAGGAAGGAATGCGAATATGGATATTGTGTACACTAATATGTTAGCAAGAAACACTAATATATTTAAAAACAAAAGCATTAACTAACAAAACTAGTATAAACTTTAGATGAGACAAAGTGAGGTCCTCAAATGAGAATATGAGCCATGGATAGGCTCTCTCAATGAGGACGATCACTTGATTTGTACATGTGTCCTTTGATATGGATTTGGGATGTATGCTCAAGCTTTCAAAATGCTTCAATGGAGATGGATTTGGGATTTTTGGTGTGGATATGTGAAAATGGTATGAACTTGGCTTCTCAAACTAACATGGTAACTTTAGCTTAAAGATTGTGATGAAAATGGCTTGGGAGGGGATCCAATTTATAGGCTAAGGGCTTGAGGGATGGAGGGGTAAGATGCAAGGATGGAAAGATGGTGAGGGAGGGCTAGGATGCACTTAAAGGGGAGCACATGGATTGTGCTTGTTTAGCACCAATCAGAGAGTGACACATGTCACAGGGAGAGTGGGTGGAGGAAAGGGCATGGATGAGTCAACAAAGGAGGCTCAAGGCTTAAAATGGCCCTCATAAGTGCTTGTAAGAGCAATGAATGAGTTTGTAAGAGTCATTCATGACTTTGTAAGAGCTTTTATGGCTTGGTGGTTGGGATATTTTGAGGGGAGACTTTTGTTTGGATTAGGAAAGTCTTAAGCTCATTTAGGATTGTGCAAATGATTAGGGGATGGGTTAGGCTTGGGTTAGAATTAGATTAGGGATGTTAGAGATGTGCAAGTGGATGGTATTGATGAGGGTGGGTGAGTTAGTGGCTAAGCTTAGTTAGTATGGGTGGATGGGGTGGATTAGGCTAAATGGGGGTTTTAGGATAGTTTAGGGGCTATTAGATTTGAGGGTTTTATTTATTAAAGTGATTTTAATAAATTTGGGATTTGGAATTAGATAGGGGAATAGGATTAATTGATAAATAGTGGGTTATTTGATTTATCAATTAGGACTATAGGTGATTAATTAAATTAATCAGCTAGGGGATGGCAAAGGATTAATTAAATAGGAATTTAATTAATAATGCCTTTAGAGATAGCTAATTTAGAGATAGAATATGAAAAATATAATTAATTAATAATTAATTAATTATAGTGTCAAGGGAGATATTAAATCAATTAACAATGTGTTTAGGACAATTTTAAGTGTCTACACATCTAAGACATTATGAGGAGACTTATTAAGGATGTGATTGGCACTACTTATAGCTTCGACTTCAAGTGATGGATCAAGAGACTTAGATTGAATCATATAACTTGCCATTAACTTAAGAGTTCTAATCCTCATTGTTGCAACACTTGTATTTTGTGGACTAAATGCTGCTAGATTCTGAAGATCAATAATGTCAAGTTCACAAAAGTCTCTAAGTATTGAGTTCACATATTTATTTTCATTGTCCATATGAAGAAATTTGAGGCTTTACTTGATTGCTTCTCAACATGACTCTTAAAGGCTAGAAACTTATCAAACACTTCATTCTTGTTATTAAGAAAGTAGACCCATGTGTAGCGTGAAAATTCATCAATGAAAGTGAGGACATAGTGACCCTTGCTAACTAATGTCACATCAAAAGGGCCTGCTAGAACCGTGTGAACGAAATCAAGAACATCTGATGCTCTCCAAGATTTCCTTTTGTCAAACTTCTTTTCTAGATGCATATCCATTGAAAAAGTTGAACATCCACCCTTAGAAAAGTTGATTGTTGGTAGACCTCTGACCATATTGTTTGAGCTAAGTTGGTGAAGATAGCGGAAGGCAAGATGTCCATATCGCTCATGCCATAATTTACTTTGTGATTGTGAATGTGTGAACAAGGCATGTGAAGGAGACTTAGGCACAAAGTGGGAGAAATAATAGAGCCTTGTGTCATGATTGACTTTGCCCACTGCAATAAATGAATCATCCTTAAGATTTTGCACAATTACTAAATCAGGAAGGAACTTAACTTTATTTCCACCTCCAAAGTGAGTGATTTGGTAAATTGAGAGGAGATTAGTGCTAAGGTTAGGAACATAGAGAATGTCTTTGAACTCTCCATTTTCCATCTCAACTTGTCCTTTCACTTCAACTTTCACTTGTGTATCATTCCCTACAAAGATGTGAGGTACCTTAGATTGCTTCAATGAAGAAAAGTGTCCTTTTGAAGAACCCTTATGATATGAGGCACCTGAGTCAAGAATCCATTCTTCTGAAGAACTTGAAAATGCCATAAATGCTTGCCCTTTTTCCTTTGAAGTGGATAGATTTGAATCCTTGGAAGCATTTGGCACATTGATTTTGTTCTTCCTAAGTAAGTTTTCCAACTCATCTATTCTCTTAGCCTTGCAATGATGCTCATCATGATTTGGTTTCTTGAAATATGCACAAAATAGTTTATCCTTCTTGTTGGAAGAAGAATTGCTTTGTTGTGAGGAGGAAGATTGTTGTGTCTCTGATTGTGATTTTAGCTTCCACTGCTTTTTCTTGTTGTTGGTAAAACTTTTTCTACCTTGATTTGTGTGGTTCTCATTACTAGCCACCAATGCTATAGACTCAGATGACTTGAGAATTCCCATATCTATCAACTTAGATTGTTCCAACATCAAAATTTCTGCAAATGCATCAAATGAAGGCTTAGTGAAGGCACTTCCCATGGTCAACCTATGAGTGTTGTAGCTCAAAAATAAAGATGCATACTCTAAAGGTAGCCTCTTCAATATGTGATGAATCAATCTATCATCCTTCATGGGATTACCAAAATCCTTAAATAGTGGTCCCAATTCATTGGCTTTGTCGACATATGCTTGAATTGTGTCAAAATTATTAGGATCCAATAGAAGTAGATCATCCTCAATTTGGAATCCCTTTTCCTCATCCACCTTACCATATGACCCTTCAAGTTTCTCCCAAGCACCCTTGGCACCCTTAAAGCTAGAAATGTGGAAGAAGAGATCTCTATGAACACAACTCCTAATAATTCCTAAAGCCTGGTTGTCTTTAATTTTCCACTCAACTTGTCCAGTAGCATCAATGGGTTTTAAAATTGTACTATCAACATATAAATTTAAACCTTTTTCCATTAGTCTACTCCATACAATATCTTTCCATGTAGTATAATTGTGTGAAGTTAAAAGTGGAGTTTTAGGTGAACCCATGATGCAAAGAATTAAAAGAGCACAAGAGAGAAAGATAGACACAATAACACAAGACAAACCCCCCCTTTCAATCAATCAAAGAACCCCCCCAAAAATGATTCTTTTGACACTTTATATGTAGTGCATTTACAATAGGCCACTTGTCAAAATGGACAAAAGTGGGCTTTTGATTTTTCTGTTTACAACCTCCTTTTGGAGTTCAAATCTAGTACTTAGCAATGTAGCTTAGATATACAACAAATTTGAAGTTTAATAAAAGCAATACAATGCAAAAAAGGACTTATTTCTAAAAGTGACATTTCTATCCACACAAGCCTATAATTTGATTGTATATCTAGAAAGTAGACAAAAAATTATGCACTTTCAAAAAAAATGGAACCTGAATATGTGTGCACATGAGCTCGTACTAAGCCTTTGAGGTTGCAAAAATTGGGATTTGCAATCTGTAGAAAAATTTAGGAATAGAGATCTTAAAAATCCTTCACCAATGTGTAGATCATTAAATTCTACCCCAAAACAAAAAAAATTGCTCAAAAAAAGGAGTCCATATGAGGGAGATATCACTGTTTGAAAATCACCTCTACAATTATTTTTCCTGAATCGTTGTCGTCGCACCTCCAAAAATCAATTTACTCTAGATTTCACCTCAAATGTCTAACTTTGATGAAACAAAAGTTGATTTGGCAGTTTTTTGTTCTTCTGAATATGATTTCAATATCTGATTTGCACCAGCAAGCTCCAATCTTGTCCTATAAAAAATCTCACCAATTTTTTTTGCAGAATTTTGGAAATAAAATGAAAATCTGAAAAGCAAAAATGTAGAGGCACAAAAAAATTCAAATCTAAAAAATTAATTGTACAAATGTAAAGAGATCATACCAATTTCACAAATTAGGCCTTTAGGTTCTGGTTTGCAAATTTTTTTTGCCTAAGATTTGACTATGGCCTAAGGTAGACAAATTCATAGTCAAATTTCACCAAATCGATGCTCTAGACGTAATGGTGAGGTCCACTTTGGCTCTAGACACTCCCAATGACTATGATATTCTAGATCTGAATCGCGGTCCTCCGAGAGGTAAAGTAAAAAAATGGTCTCGAATGGCTATGTGAAGAGAAACTCCCTCAACTCTGATACCATGCAAGAATTTGGTATAGCTTCAATACCATGTGAGAATTTTCCTTAGAGAAAAATCACCCAAGATCAAGAAGCTCAAGAAGTAGCACAAAATAGACCAATAAAGTATGATTAGAATAATAATATGAAAATGAATTGATGTACATACACACTAGAAGTGCCTGTATATAAAGGCCTCTAGAATGACTAGGAGTCAGTGAAATGATAAGACTCACAACTAAGCACATGTCCACCAAGAGTGGAATATCCTCCATTGAGGATAGAAGTTAGTACGATGATGAGAGGATAAGCTTACATAGGTGTATCATGTAAAAAGATGTTGTAGACACCATGTGCTAAATTAGAGTTGTTAACTCTTGTGTTGTCAACAAGACAACTCATATGAGTACACATACTCCTAGGTGTCTAATCTAATAAATAATAAAATAATGCATTTAACCTAAGTAAACTTAAGTAAAGTGTAATAATAATTAATTATTTACACTAACAAAAAGTTGTGTATATTTGTTGATACAATCTCTCTTTGTTACAAGGGAATATCAATGAAGGAATCTTGAAGCATTTTTTACATCATATAATTGTGCACAGGTTTGTCAAACAAAACAAAATCTTGGTAAACAATATTTACTATTATAACAATTACAATTATATTTGAAAGGGGATCTTAAAGTCAAAACATAATGAAATATATAGGTAAAAGCCTATAACTCAATGGTAAATTGTGATTATTTGGGAGGTCTTGGTTTTGAGTCTACTTGATCTTAATAAATAATAATAATTAATCTTGGCTTTGACCTCTTACCAATTTTTTTTAAAATGAAATATATATGAGGAAACCCCTAATATTGGACATTTAATATACCCGAACGAGAGTGTGTCTAACAACACTTAATGCCTCAATGGTAGAAAGGAGTAGATTGATTAAATTTAGAAAGATGCTAAGAAAATAATAATTTAAAATATCATTAGGGGTCATTATTTATAGTCACATTTACAATGGTGATGTATCTTGTGAGGAAAAACACCCTTACACATATTTATTTTTATTTTAGTATCAAACTACCATGAATTCCACGTTAATATTATCATAAATCAAATTTTATAATATATGCTGAGTTCTATATATTATTAATTTTCTAAATTGATATATTTTTAATTTTTTTAAAGATATTTACTTTGATGGAGAAATTTTACATTGTAATGTGTTATTATTCAAAAAGTTGGAATCTAAGGCAAGAGCCTACAACACAATGGTAAATTGTGAGTCTTTTATCTAGGAGGTCTTGGATTCAAGTCTACTCGATCTTAACATATAATAGTAATTAATTTCAACAAATAATTATAAATAAATAATAAATAATCTAGGCTTTGACCCATTACCTATGAAAAAAGAAGACAAAATTGGAATCTAAACTATATTATTGTTGGTATGTTACAATTGATCATGTTGTTGGGCTTACAGTAACCATGTCAACTACATTTCTTGCTAAATCAAATATTTAGGGTAATGCAAGGAGAAGAGCCCCTCTTGTGAAGTATTTCAAGATCCCCCAGTAGGCATCAAAGGGTGGAGCCCATGATAGAGGTCTATGGGTTGTTAGAGGTAGTAGTTTGAAGTAAAAAAACACATTATTTAATAAAAGAGTCAACTTTTTTTTATGCATGTAAACCATCAAATATGATTCATAAATAAGTGATTGTAAAATGTGAAGTATCATTGTATTGCAATATTTTCTTCATTAGATAATGAAAAGAAGTAGACAATTGTTTCTCTATGGATGTAGCCTACACTAGGTGGCTTATGTTAAATATCTACATTATTATAATTTTTTTCCTATTTATTTTTCATTATATTTGATAATGTTTATTGCTTCAATGTGTCTAAACCTTAACATTCAGTATCAATGTTGTGTATTTAAGCTATTTGGCAAGAAATTTCATATTTGATTGTGAGAAATTGAGGAAGAAGGTGAGTATAAGTTTTAAAAATTAATATATGAAGTTTTCAACTATAGAACAAGCATATGTAATATTATTTATATGAGAATTATATATATATATATATATATATATATATATATATATATATATATATATATATATATATATATATATCATTGTTGGGAAAAGAAAAGAAACTAATGAATATGCCAAACATCGAATGAGAGGTTCTCGACGTTAGAATATTTGGAAAAACTAAGAGGGGGGTGAATTAGTTAAGCCCAGATCTAGATGTACAAACCAAATACTTAAAACTTCAACAAACTTAACCCAATAAATCATTGATTAAAACTATTCACAATAATACAACTTATTCATTCATTTTAAGCTATATGTTCTATATGTGCCAAATTGTTGAAACTTATCACAATCAACAATAAACTTAGACTTGAAAATAGTAAGTAGCATAAACACACAAAAAACATCCAAATAATGTTTGACACCTGTATTTAACGTGGAAACCCAATTTGGGGAAAACCAGCAGTAACATGCTGCCCCTTTTTCACTCTTCTGAAGTGAGCTATGTTAGGAGCCAACTTCGTTAAAGGTTACAAAATACTCTATTAGGTGTGACACTGTTAAAGGATTTAATCACCCTATTAGGAGTGGCCTTGTTAGAGGACTTAAGAACATTCAATTAGAATGTCACCTTGATTAAAGGATTTAAAAATGACTGTTAGGTCAAACTTATCAAAAATGATTTTATAACTGCCATAATGGTTAGAAACTAACAACAAAAATTTGATTTAATAACATACAACTCACTTTGTAAAGTCATATTTTTGTTCGGCTCAACTCTAGTTCATTGATTGGACTCCATCATTGAAACTTCTCCTTGTAAGTCTATCTACCACTTGTATTTGCAAGTTTCCAATCCAACAACCCCCTAAAAAATACTAGATGCCTCCTTAAATAGGTAGCTTTTATCTTTTATATCTTAATCACAATTGTAGATCTTAAGGTTTATGATTAGATCCAAAATATTCAATGATTCTTCCCATCTTCTTGTTCTTCTTTTATTCTCAATACTTCTAGAAACATCTCCTCAAATCTTAACCTTTGATTAATCAAATAATCCTTTCCTTGCATTAAATAATACAACTCATCAATCCTTATCATCAATACACTTTTCTTATTCCAAGATTTCAACAATGTCGACCAAAAATCTTGATTCTTTCACAAACTTCTCTTAAATTGTCACTTAGTCATCATTGTGTTCTTCTACACAGTCTTCACTAGATCACTCAGACATCACTAAATTGCCTCGCTTAGTCACTACTATTCAACTTGGTTGATACTGCCACTTGACAATCTTTGTCACTCGACAATGATTAATTTCTTCACTCTTTTGCTTCAACTCCTTCATTGATTGTACAATACTGATACTTGGTCAAGCTTATCATTGTGACTTGTTTAAACTCTTAGCTTCATCCAACTATCTTCTACACTTCATATATTGAACGAATAACACATTATTTTGTCAAGTACTAACTTATCAAGTTCCCATTATAATTTCATCTCACTCACACATCTCAAC